>JALLLT010000016.1:600000-880874 GCA_025266875.1 Fennellomyces sp. T-0311
GTGATTGCTGGAGCTGGCTCATACAGTGCCTCCGCAAGGCCCAGTTCATCGATCTTTCTGAAGACCTTGACTAGCACTGGCATGCTTTCTTCCATTTGCCTCGGGTTAATCCATCATCAGAGCGTGCAGGATTGTTCATAATGTGATCAAATGGCTGTAGTTCGCCGCTAAGATTTGGAAGTGAACCTTATGCATCGAGTAGTTCTTGGAGTAGTGGGTGCAGTGACGAGCATAAGGCATAGTGTTCTCCGGATGTCGCAGGAGCACCTCACTCACATTCTTTCAACGAGTATGATGGAAGCTAGTGCACACGCCATTTGTACGCTGTGGTCAAAGGCACCAAACCGTCTTAAACTTGTTGCAGCAGGAGACAAACTCTTCGTCGCACTTCTTGTTGATGTACATCAGATGTTACGTAATACTGTACTAAGCTCGTTGTTCACGATGATTTAGCCTCCGAGTGGAACGATACTTTCGCTATGTATAGAAGTAGTTATGCAAAAACTCAAAATCGCATTAACCTTCCTGGGATTATCGATTGAAGCACGCTGAATGTTTATAGACAGGTAGACTTTGTATACGAATGTACCAAAGTAACAGTTACGATTGAATGACTGTTGTATTCGCAATTACCATTGAGCAACTTTATTATCTGCAGTACGTACCATGCATATAAATAAATACAAGCAAACCATCATAAGTGTTATAAGATGGCCTTCATTTCTAGCACTATTTGGCAATAGTAGACTTAGTATATAAGATTTGAGACGAGGGGGGATAACTACCAGTAGTAGATCTATCCTAATTATATGGCTTTATTATTTCCTTTGGGAAAAATTAATACATAATGGATGATCTTATTGATTCTGATACGTACAGTGCGGCTGTTTGAGTACTAGCTCCCATTTTACCATCTTCCACATGCGTACATGTTGTATATGTACTGACTGGATGGTCTTATCTAACTGACATGTTCTTGTGCGACATACATAGCGTGCACTTCTCTTTACTGTCCATTATATAACGAAGGCTACTTTGTACTTAAAAATCATGATATTGTATCCGTGAAGGCCGAATATGGGTCGGAGAAGCTGATAACATACCACTGAAGTCATCACAAGATTGCCTACCATATAGAACACGCACCATTCCAGTTATGCGTCCTGTGGTTCAAAAATGTCAAGCAGCTTAACAGTATTTTTTTTGGTAATGCTTCTACTTCTTTTGTTACATCGTAGCCATATTGGTAGTTATTTCGTCATAATGACAGAAGGATTCAAAGCGGCTTTGGTCTGGACGTGTGCGCACTTTTTATTCTTCTTTGGCCGTACCTTTGGAATTTCGCACACGAGATATGACAGTGTTTATCGCTGTTCACGTTGGAGCGGGTATACGCCATAAAGATAAAAAAAGGGCGTGCTTGCTGATTCCAAAGAATAGGTCATTTGTCGCGATCAAAGGAATCAAGGTACCGATCGGCATGTTCAAGGTACTCATGAGCGAAATTTTCGTTGCATCCCGTTGAGTTAATGATTAGGGCATGCGAAGAAGCAATGAAGAATTTAAGGCAAGGCGAGAGTGCAATGGAGGCTGTCGCCAAAGCAATCGTGGTACTAGAGGTACGATATAAAAGAACTCCACGGTGTGTTTGGGAAAAAAAATAAAGATTTTGTTGCTAGGATGATCCAATAACCAATGCAGGATACGGCTCCAACTTGACAATCAACTGTACGGTCGAATGTGATGCGAGTATGATGGATGGCAAAAATGGGAATTTTGGTGCTGTGGGTGCTGTCAGTGGTATCAAAAATCCCATATTAGCTGCACAAAAGATGGCCCAGCAGACAGAACTTTTACCGCTGGGTAGAATACCACCAATGTTGCTTACAGGTTCTGGCGCCAAAGCATGGGCAGAAGAACAAGGTCTGCAGACTGTAGATGATGGTGCTCTGCTGACCGAAGAAGCTTTAGCTACGTATGGCAAACATATGCAATTGTTGCGCAGCGAGGTGGACGACACGGTCGGTGCGATCGCTATCGACGTTCACGGCAATGTCGCTGCAGGCGTAAGCAGTGGCGGTATATCTCTAAAGTTCCCCGGTAGAGTTGGCGAGGCAAGTTCTCAATAGCAAACGTACGTAAAATTCTAAATTAGCTTGAAAAAAAGTGAAGGCTGCTATGTACGGGTCTGGATGTTGGGCACAGAATGGCACAGGGGACCAGCCAGCAATTGCTTGCAGCACATCAGGTAACGTTTTCAAAGTGAACGTACGTGAATAATACTAACTAAGCGGATAGGAACAGGAGAACAAATCATGCGAACGCGAATAACGACGCATTGTGCAGAGCAATTGTTGCAGCATGATGATATTCCTTCGACGATTAGTCGGGTATTACGTAAGGATTTTCTCGAATCCCCGTATCTGCGAATGTACAATGATAAATCAGTTGGCATGATTACGCTACGAGCAGTGAAATCAGCTGATGGCAGTAAACAATGTATGTCCTCCCGATAACTTTAATTCATCTGCTGATTATGGTCCATCAGATGTCGAATTCTGTTACGCCCACGTAACCGAGAGTATGGTACGTCTTAAATGTTGACCCGGCACTGTCCACACCGAGTGATGATTTTAATTTAATTTATAGGGTATTGGTTGCATGTCCGGTACATCAAAAAAGCCAAAGGTTAGCATATTTGGACCAATGGCTTTTAGTGGAAAGCTGATGAAATGAATAATGTAGACCTTAGTATCACGCAAGCTGGCGTGTGAGGCAATGAAAAGTTCGGGTTGGTTGGTACAATAATAGTGCTAGCAAAGATTCTCAGTTGTACAAATCTCGAAAGACATCGTGCCAAACGATTATTAAAAGGGTTAATGACCAGAGAATGTAATCAAATCAAGAACATCAAAGAATCTTCGTGTGTTAGTGTACGAAGCGTTACAGTTACACACAGATAGATGAAAGCATCCCGATTCCAAAATAGCACAATCATAAAAAAAGATCGCGCATGCAACGGATCGAAACACATTTGGTATTACCAGAGAACAATCAAGAGCACGCAATTTCCGTGGAAGTTAGGGCAGGATGACGTTAATATGATGAAAGAAAGGGGAGTGAGGAGACGATGATGAGATATAATAATTGCTCAAAGCATTTGCGAATGCTCGGGCTGGACCGAGGGAATCTTTATAGAAATCAAATCCGTTGTGTATTGCTATATGTGTTCGAATAGGATGTTGAATTTCCTGTAATAATCGTAAGGTGGGGAAGCCACCTGTTGATGGGGATATTGTTGAAAGAAGAAAGGAAAAAATAGCCAAATGTTGCGAAGTATTTTTGGGGGAAATATATACAAGATCCCTGTGTTCCAGATTTCTAGAATTCTGCAGGGTCTTTCTCTTGCAGCATTGACAATGATTGTAAGACCTTTCGCATAAGGAATTGATCTGCAGTGTCAAAAATAAAAAAGTACGTAAAGTAAAAAAAAAGTACGTTCCAACAATAAAAAGTTGAGTATAGTGGAGGGTCAAAGCGTTGTAGATCTTGCCATGTTTAGCGTTTAACACCCTTTTCGTCGATCCCCCAACAGATACGTTAAACGGGAAATCGGGTAACATTTTAGTGGCCAGCGTGCTTGGCGCGTCGTATTTCGTACCCCCATGCCCCCAGGGTAACAACAAATCTTACGTTAATAAGGCAGTCTAGATGCCTGCCAGCCTGCTACGAATGTTAATTTTTTTTTAGTCACAGACTAACACTTGTGTATCACAAGCCCTACTGTGTACAGTGCCTGTGCACACCCACGATTTTGTGCTGCCATATAAAAAAAAACATTCTTCATTACATAGCGACTCTTGTTACATCATACGACAAAAAAAAAGAAGCATTTTTCACAAAGTTGCATATACATGTAGAAAAGAAATGAAAACGTACATACAGAAAAAAATAAGAGCAAAAAAAAGGAGATAAGGCATAGGGGATGGGGACAAAAAGGTAGCTACACTGCGAATATAATATGTATCATAACAATTTTTTTTCGTGATGATGAGAAACCAAAAAAAAGGAAGTGTTCCTGGTGCTTTTGACATGTTACACGATGCACGAACCGCGAAATTTCTTGTCGTACTTTTTTTTTTTGCTAACGGTGACGCTCCGCAGAGGGAATACAGAAAAACAGTCTTTTAAAACCGGACTTGAGTGTAGAAAAACATTGGAGAGAACGTAACGATGATGGAGATGGTGAATGCGTGTTATGATTGTGCGATGTGGTGGGGAGTAAAGCAGGTACAGTGTCATGTAGTATGTCGTCGTGGTGAGAATGCTGAGCATTGACATCGTCGTTGGTACCACTAGTCGCTGTCGTTGTTGTCGCGCCGCTAACATCACCACTGCTATTATCCGGGATGTTTGTGGGTGACGGACTAGGTGGCGTAGGCCCTGGTGGTCGTGGATTATTCGGCCTAGGCTTCTTCAGCTCGCGAGGTTGGCTGGTAGGCGCACACACGCCATCAACCATTTTGTTAAAGACGGTCGGAAACTTGAGGAGCACGACGTATCTTTATATGCAGAATATGAGAGGATGAACCATCAGTGAGCAAATTCAATAGCAAAAAAAAAAAAGAACGAGAACGAAAAAATAACAAACAAACGGTACTTACATTGCTTTAAGTAAGGAGGTAGGTATGTGTTTTGTATGTGTAGGGTCGGTGGCCAGCAATGACAGGAAGCACAACTGTTGCTGTAATTTAATGCACGCGCCGTCTGGTCGCAGGGTGATCGGCAGAGCGTTTGCTAGAAGGACAGACAATGCTTTTGGTAAAAATTCTTGACGATCACTTTTGCGCTCCTCTCTATATATATAGAGGAACGGCACTAAGACAAGAAAAGGGCAGTGTAAAAAAATAGAAGAGGAAAAAGAAGAAAAGAATAAATAAGGTGTATTACAAACAAGATTGTTCTCATTGTATGGCTAAACTAGTAGAGAGCCCCCACTCCCTCTCTTCTCGCTTTCCCCACTTCTCCGCCGCTGTTCTTCTAAAAACTTAAGCATTCACAAATGATGAAACTTTGGGGACACGTAAAGTGATGAAAAAATGAAGGCACATACTGCTTTGAGAAACACGGGCTATGGTTCATGTGTCATAAAGATCAAAGTTTAAGGGGCGGGGTGGGCAGAGAAAGAGATATGAACCGAGCAAAAAAAAAGTTTCGCGTTTGCCCTTTGGCTATATAGAATACCTTTTTATTGTTTCACGATGCCAAAGTTTTTAAACTTATCAACTGTATAACGGTAGCCGCCCGAAAAGGAAATCAATGACTGTAAAATAGCCCGTGGATACATATAATAGAATATATATGTATATTGCGCTTTGAAGAAGTCGCGTGTTCTTGATGTGTATCGCTGAGCACGCGCAGCTTAGTTGGTAGTATAACAAGAACGTCGTAAATATAAAAAAAATATGGGGAAGTGAGGGGAATGGGGGTATAAAAAACGAGCTTTGAAGGAGGAACAGGAGAAAAGGGACTCTTTGATCAAACAGTCCTGAATGAGGGAAGCGAACCGCTACGATGACCTCAAGTGAAAGTGTGAGCGCACACTAAGAAGGGTGCGTATTAGGTAAAGTTTTTTTTTTGGCTTGCTTCTCTCGCTTTTACTCCTAGTATTTTTATAATCTCCCTTTCTCCTCACTTCTCATAAAACCTTAATTACACCCAATGATGTTCTTCGTTTGTTCCTTGATGCTCCCTTTTAAATCAATCGATAGATCGAACCGATGTCTACTACTGGCGCAAAAGAGGCGTTGCTATATATGGTCTATGTCCGAAAGAACATCGCAGATGCAGGGACTTGTAAAAGCATACCAGGATGATGCATGGGTAAAGTTGGCATATATAGTAAATATTCCATTTACTCTAATGTATGCAAAGAATCACCTCTTTTTTATTACGAGAAAACCTTGTAGAATAAGGATGACGATATACAAATTATCACTTTTTTTTTCGCGGCACATGTTATGCAAAAGATGACTTGATTACTATGTCCGCGCGATTCAGTGCAGATCGTAGCACAAAAGTGATCAATCGCTTTTCTCTCATGCTCCTTATTGAAGTATTTCGATACCGAGTTTGGCCATATCGTTCTCGATCACTTGGATGGCTTGAGAGACCTCTTGGAACATGTGGTCCTTGCCAATTAGATCCAGCAGACCTGAACGTCGGAACATATCCATTGGTCGCTCACGAAGGTGGACAAAGTAAACAGCCACATGCTGCGCGTGGTATGATTCGACAATTTCATACATGATCTGGACGGCACTATGGTTCCCCCCTTTTGCGTTAATGTACATTGTGTGCAGCTAATTTATCAAGTACAAACCTGGCATCGATGTCTGGCATATTATCTACATCAAAAATAATATAGGATGATGCATTGCGGCGTGGGCGCTCGGATGGATGTGTCGACATGTCTCCGTAATTCTCCAAACGCCGTAACCGATCCTTCAATTGCCCTGTATTAAAAGCAAAAGGTTTTAGGAGTTGTTTGCTGCGTACGGCGTCTATCATTTACCTGTATTGGCGAAAAAGAGGGGCTCTTCGACGCGCACAACCAAAACGGATTCTAGGTGTTCAATCTCATCGGGATCATCGTGGATCGCTCGAAACTCGTTGTGAGTCCCTTTGACACGACCCTGCAGTTTTACATTGAAGTTAAAAAAATTATATAGTGAGCCAATACGCTAGAAACATCGATTTTTTACCATAATTGAGATACGGGGGTAACTCGTCTCTTTGATGGTTAGGAGAAGCGATAAAGTGATTGCTACCAAGGTGCCGAATTCCAATGAGATGACAACTGTGCCCAGAAAGGTAATCAAAAGCAAGCCCAAATCGCGCCAGGCGCCAATCTTGAAGATAAAGTGCAAGTCCTCAGGCAATTCACCTAGCAAGGATAGCACAGCAACAAAAATAATAGCTGACAACACTGTCTTGGGCAAGTAGTAAAACGATGGCAACAAAAAGAAAATGGCAACGAGTGCTAATACACCTGTGATCATGCACGCCATCTGTGTTCTTGCGCCTGCACGATCATTGATTTTGCTCCGAGCAACCTAAAAATAATATAAAGTTTGACAGCTTTTAGGTAAGCATTCCCCCTTTTTTTCGTATTTATTTTTTCATTACTTACAGATCCAAACGCAGGAATACCTTGGAAGAGGCCTCCTACAATATTGGCCACGCCCAATGCGACAAGTTCTCGGTTTGCACTGACTGAATAATTATGGCGACTCGAATATGTTTTTGCAATCACGACAGATTCCACAAAACCAATCACCGAAATCATGGCCGATGTCACCAAGAGATCCTTGAGATGCTTGTTGTCTGGAAACACTGGAATCGATGGCAACGGTACACCAGCACTTTCGATTTCACCAAGAATGTCGATTTTCCAGTCAAAGAACCAAGTCAGCACTGTGGCAAGCACAACGACGAGTAAGACTTCCGGGAACAAGGCAAGTAGACGGTACTGTTGTAGTTTTGACTTGATCACGCGAGCACCAAGCAGCACAGCCACTGCCACACCAGATACAGCAGCAGATAGCACGTGAGTCTTTTGGATGTTATGGAAAAGAAAGGATATGCGCTCGATGCTTGTCGAGGCCTCAGTGATCCCGGCTTCCTCACTCAACTTGACAAGACCAAGGAGGATAATGCTTTGTTGCAACATGACCACAACAGCAACACCAGTAATAAAACCGCGAAGAAGCGCACGGCTCATCAAGCTATCCAAGAATCCGAGTCGGACAATGCCTAGCAAAAAGGTAAAGATACCAACAAAGAGTGTCATCAGACATGCCCACGCCAGACGATCGATATGGTCATCGTCATGTAACTCTTGCTGTGCAATGGACGAGCCCACCAAGAGCGAGAGTGTGGCCTCAGGGCCAACGCTCATTTGTCTATAACAGAAAGGGCTTAATTTCAACCCCTGAAAAAAAGAATCAAACGGTTAAGGGCATTGTGTAGTACGAACCTGGACATGCCAAAAATCCCATAGGTTACAGCAGGAAAAGCGATGGCATAAAGGCCATGGATGGCGTCAAGCTTGCAAAGGGCAGTTGCATAAGACAATCCCTGTGGTACCAGGAGGCACGAGAGCGTGAGTCCTGCAATCAAATCTCCGAGAAACAGAGATGCATTGTAGTGGGGCAGCCACTTTAGGATCGGCAAATAGTACTTGGAACGCATCTTGATCAAGCTCCACGTGTCTTTCGGCGTGTGATCCAAAATGAGCTGCGCTGATGGAACTATTATAGGGAAACAAAAATCAAAGGTTAGCTATTGGCTATATTTTTTTTTCTCGGTTTGCGATCGGTAACTCGGCGAAGCAGTCATATAGCGTGGGATATTGTGGTGGCCAGTCGGTAGGAGTAAGCGTGTTTCATCGAGCGAAGACGTAGCTGCAACGTTGCGCACAAGCACATCAGTACTATCCCTGCTGCTCAGGCTCGACGTGTCGTCGGCATAATCGGTCAGCGAAGCATGACCTAAGAAATGTGCGTATGGATTAGAAATCAGGTACGAAAAAAAAAAAGCACGAGACGCATGAAAGAAAACATTACTGTGGCTGGTCGATATGCCAGTAGATTGGTTTGTTGCCATGTAGGTATATCAAGAGATAAGGGGTAACTTTTGACTGTCTTTCAGTAATGAAATAGGCAGGGAACCGGGTGGGGGGAGATAAGTTTTTCTCAGTTCAAGAGAGACCAAAAATAACGGTGGTAAGGAGAAAGGCTTTATGTAGCTGTTCCGTCCCAATATAGGAAAGTGCCTCCGACTACGAATCAGGTATAGAACAATCATGCTTCAAGACGGTGTTTGCTCTTTGGGTTGAGCGGCACGGCAAAACAGGACAGTTGTCAAACAGAATTTCATGACCTGCACAAGCAATCCGTCAAAACAAAGAGGATGGGTAATTTGTAAGCATGATGTTCGCTTTTTCAATAGCACTCTTCCCCCGTTCACCCCTGCACCCACATCATATGTACACACGCACGCAAGCGTCTGTCTTTTTCCTTTTTTTTTTCTTTGCCTTTTACATTCTCTTAGCGAAACATAATACAAACGCACACACACACACACACAAAAACAGAGCAAGCAAAAAAAAAGTCCATTTTGGAAAGGGGACCAACACACACTTATATCCACAACCAAATTCCACCTGCACCGGCTTTCCCTTTTATTGCTTTTTTTTCCCTTCATATCATGCATTTATACCCAGTCGACGACCTATCGCCACCTGCGACTCCACCCAGCAGCAGCAGCAGTAGCAGCAGCACCAGTAGCAGTGGCAACGGCGATCACAGCAACCTCTCTTCTGGCAACAAGAGCCGACCATCGCAACGACTCCGCTCATCCTATGTCGATTTGTCCATGGGCGACAATCCCGCTCAGGTTTCATCCACGCTGGACAAGAGCCGGCTGGATTACATTGCCAAAGTCAAAACAACTTTTCTGCAGCTTAGCAACCAACAAAAGCATATCTTTCTATCAGAATTACTCAACTGCTGTGACAACCAACTCCTTGCGTTTGTGCATACCCTGATTGCACCTCGGCTAAAGATTGACTTTTTAAAACAGCTCCCGATCGAACTCGCCTTGCATGTCTTGTCGTTTATTGATGACCCCCGCACGCTTGCCCGTGCATCGAGAGTGTCGTTGTTTTGGAATGACTTGCTGAGCGACGAATCCACTTGGAAGGCCCTGTGCTTACGGCAGTACCGACTCCTCAGACGACCACCGCCCCGTGTCAAGAACACCTACAGAGACTACTTTAAGCGCAAATACAACATCAACCACGCATGGCAGCAGGGCGGCCAGACCACCACCTGTGTGAATAATATTCAAGAAGCGCTTGTCACCAGTCTCCAAGTAGAGGATCCCTACATCGTCGTTGGCTGCGACAACCACAAGATCGAGGTGTTTGATAGCATAACGGGCAAGCACGTACGAACCTTGCTGGGTCATGATGGAGGCGTATGGGCGCTTCAGTTCATCAAAGGCAGCGACGGCGAATGCGTGCTGGTATCAGGCGGATGCGATCGGTAAGAAATAAGCCCAAATCATTTTTTTGTGATTTCGTCGTTTGCTCATGCTTTATTTCAGTGAGGCCCGTGTTTGGGACCTTAAAACGGGACAGCAGCGTCATGTGCTTAGGGGTCATTCATCCACCATCCGATGTTTAAAAATGCGTGATACCAAACTCGCAGTGACTGGCTCACGCGATTCTACCTTGCGTATTTGGGACATTGAGCAGGGCACACTGCGACATGTGTGTATGGGGCATACCTCGAGCGTGCGTTGTCTGGACGTGCACGGCAACAAAGTAGCGAGCGGAAGTTACGATAGCACAGCACGACTATGGAGCCTGGATACAGCTGAGTGCCTCTTTACTTTTGTTGGACACCATTCACAGATCTACGCAGTCGCTTACGACGGCAAACGAGTGATCACGGGCAGCTTGGACAGCAACATCCGCGTTTGGTGTCCAAATACGGGCAACTGCTTGGCAACGCTTCAAGGCCACACAGCCCTCGTGGGCCATATCCAGCTCTTACCTTCTGATCCATCTATTCTTGTCAGTGGAGGTACGTTGAGACGACGCTGATCGTTCAATGCACGGCTTGTACTAACCCGCGCCTACTGTATATCTAGGCAGCGATGGCTGCTTGCGCATCTGGGATCTTGACGAGTACGAGTGCAAGCATCGCATCTCGGCTCACGACAATTCGGTCACATGTTTACAGTTTGATGATCGACGTATTATCAGTGGAGGTAAAGGTCGCTACAAGCGGCGCATGGTGCGGCCGTCACTGATCCGCCATTGTGTATGTAGGAAGCGACGGGCGTGTTAAGCTCTGGGACCTAGAGACGGGTACGCTTGTCCGCTCGTTCACGCAGCCGGCCCGCACGGTGTGGAAACTCCAGTTCAACGAAACCAAGGCCGTTGTGGTCATGCAGCGTCAAGACGAACCCAGCATTGTACAAACCGCGATCGAGCTCCACGACTTTGACATATCCAACTGAAATACCTTTGTAGAAAAACAAAAGTAGAACTAATACCCTTTCTATGGTTCTCTTAATTCTTGATACCACTTGCACACACTATTCGCACACAACAATTCAATACATGCTTGCATCTATTTCTTTAACCGGGCTCGTGCGGATGGTCTAAACAAAAAAAAATGTATTTGGAGCGTCCTTTTTCTACCTAGTTGTGTCTTGGAACGTCGGCGTACCATACGCTATCAATCATTCGTTAGCAGCCGTTTGAAAGTCCTGCGTTGTGTGTTTACCTGTTGGTAGCGAATGCCGCGGGTGCAATGGGGTCGCTCTACACAAGCCAGCGATCAATATCGCAAATGTTGAAAATAATCAGGATATTACCGATTGTCCGCGCAAGTCGCCGGTGAGACGTCTGTCGCGTTCCATCATGGCCTTATCAAATACATCGACGTTGAAACGGCCGGCCTAACGGGAGGGTGTTAACTGAAGCGATTCTACTACAGGACAGCGGCGAGACGCACCTTGTGGCCGTTCGCGAAATATCTGACGGCAGTCAAGCCAGTGCCGGTGACGGTGAACATGGTGGCAATAATGCCAAAGGGAATCAAGGCTTCGAATGGAACGGGCTACGATTCATGAGTTCAACTGTGCAATAGTGTGCGCGTTATTATTTCAGTACCATTATGGAGTGGGGGGGTAGTTTTAGGGTTGGGACAAGACGCAAAGAAAACACTTCAAGCTGGGTTTGGAAACCGCTCGAATGACGTCTCTTTCTGCTTCCCAAGCTGCTGCAAGTCGACCTGGAGCATAATGGACAACTTGCACATTTTGTCGTGGATGCCCAATGTGGCCAAACGAAAGCTCATTCTCGGATCAGCCTCGCCGAGACGACGCGAGATCTTGCAAGAGATGGTAATATTGGGCAACACGGGTCGATTCGTCATAGAGATACTTATTCAAAGTCAGGGCCTTGACTTTCAAGTGGTTACCACGCTGCAGGACGACGCCGAGGACCACACGCACTTTGAGAAAAAAGAGGAGTATGTGCGACACACGGCCTTCATGAAAGCAAAGGAAATTGTGCAAAGATGCAAGGTAAAAGAGCACATATCACATCGTCCTTCTGCTGAGACACGGTTATCCAGGACGACGCATCTATCCCTGACAACTTTCTTGTCATTGCTGCCGACACAGTGGTAGTGCTGGACAACAAAGTTGTTCTTGAAAAGCCCAAAGATGCAGAGGACTCAAGGCGCATGCTGCGTGAGCTCAGCGGCCGCAAGCATACTGTTATGACATGCACAGTGACCGCACGGTGTGTGGATCCTGCTCGTCATCCAAACTCTGTCGGTGTCGAAAAGTTCACTGGCCACGACATTGAGCTCATGTGTCAAGACGGCGTCAGACTGTCCTATCATGTTGCCAAAACGGATGTCTACTTTGGCTCGGTTGACAAACATCTTCTAGAAGCTTGTAAGTAGATTCTGGACATGTGGCATGGTCGATGCGCTAACCTTCCAGAAAAGACGTGACCTCGGGTGAACCTTTTGGTAAGGCGGGTGGATATGGAATCCAAGGTAATGCTTCGCTGTTTATCGATAAGATTGATGGCGACTATTGGAATGTGGTAAGGTTTTTTTTTGCGTGGTTTAGGAACCTATTATTTTATTTAACGCTTTCGAAAACAAGGTGGGATTGTCCAAGCGCTCTGTGTACGCGTTATTGGAGTTTGAAGAAGGCTCTCTTAGAGACAGCCCTTAATAAAGCAAAATGAATACATATTAGCGAGATTTAGTGGACGGTGGACTTTCGGAAAGTCTAGGCGATGTTTTTTGTGTAACTGTTCAACGGGTATTCGTTCTAGCATTGGTTCGAGTTCCGGAAGTGTGATTACCAGTAATCTCGAATTGCAGGTATTGCACGAAGCACAGAGTGCATATCCAGTGGATGGAGATCATGCACCAGTGACTAATAGCTGGCAAAGACAGTGAACTCCCGGTTCGTTGCACAGGCTATGGTTGCGTAAGGCCAAAGTGATTATATCCATTTAGCTACGACGACTCATTCGGAGTCTATAATATTGTATGAAAATAGCTTCAAACGCCATGTTTTAATTCAAGGGTCATACACACACCTCGATATATCAGAGCTTTTTGATGGTTTTATTTTATATGGGCGCGGCAAGATGGCCCCACACCTCTGCGATGGGAAGCAGATCAGTGCTTCAATTGGGCCGACTTGATGAGATGGTGCGCAAAGAAGAATGGAAGCTATGTAGAAAGAAGACCAAGAGAACATTCCATCTTGGTCCAAGTTCATTATCTGAAAAATTAGCATGAGGCTTTGCTGCAATATTTTTTTTGTTGAATCATGTGGGATAATACAGATGGCGTTTTTGAATGTCTAAAATAACAGTGTTATTACCAA
Source organism: Fennellomyces sp. T-0311 (assembly GCA_025266875.1). NCBI lineage: Eukaryota > Fungi > Mucoromycota > Mucoromycetes > Mucorales > Lichtheimiaceae > Fennellomyces > Fennellomyces sp. T-0311. The sequence continues at coordinate 613,498 of JALLLT010000016.1, forward strand.
TTTACACACAGGTGCCCCGTGGTGAAAACTAATAATAAAAAGTACGTCATTTTGCGACAATTCATTTTCATGCGACCGAAATGGATCCGGCACGCGTAATGTGTGATGAAAATGAGATATATTTGTTGTCTGTTGTGTTCATGCAATTTCACGGTCAAATTTTGGTTCGCTTACGTTTTCATTGTGAATCTTATATCCCTTGCGGCCAATACGCGTTACTAAATATACCGTGTCCTCATGTGCTATTCCTAGACCTGGAACTACGTTCTCCCGTCACAATAGCTAGGTCTTTCGTTGTTGGGTATCCAAGACGTGGCTAGTGGAAAAGGGGGGGGTGGAGAAGCGAGGTGGTACTGTATTATTATGAAACAAGAAGAAAATTGATTCGAGTGATTGACATGGCAACACAAAAAGTCGGTTGCCGGGATATGTGGGCAAATTCATATGTCCTAATCCATGGCAACGAGCTGACTCAGATGATGATGCAACGCGTATACGTAGACAGGGTCGCTCGCGAGGCTCTGTGGGCGGACTTGGCGGGTTGTGGCACAGTGAAGTTGGGGCTGATCAAGTTTCGATACGATCAAGCATCCATTTATGTGTTATTAGGCGAGTTTCCCTTTTTGCGATGGTGGCAAGGTGTGACACAGGCAACCCACAGCGTCTGGCGGGCAGGGCAGCGGGGGTACGAGGGGATCGGCGGGTTGTGCTGACAGGGTTGATGATGACGGCTATGACGGAGGGAGCAGCGAGAGTGGCGGCGGAAATGTTGGGGGTGGGGGAGGAGGCGATGTAAAAAAGAGGAAAGGTAATTTCTTCTCGATGGAGCTGCAAATGCGACACAAGAAAAAAGGACATCAACCGTATATTGCCCCATTGGCCGACCACAAACATATCCTTTTTTTTTTTGCTCTTTCTTTTTTTCTTTTTCTCAACAGTCTTCGTGTCCTCTCTCTCTTTTTTTTTACCACCGCCGGGCCTTTAACGCGCTCCACGTTTTTAGAGTTTTTGTGAATCGCATTGCTGTCGTTGTGTCATTCCGGATTCGAGCTGTTATTGACATACGAAGTTTTTTTCCTTTTATTTATTTTCCTCTCCGCTTGTTGTGTCTCTCTTCTTCCCTCGTTCCCTTTGCTCCCCTTTGCGCTTCTCTTCCCTCTCTTTCTCTCTCTCTCTCTTTCTCTCTCTCTCTCGCCTTCCCTCCTTCCGACAGGTCCGAGACTCCGAAACAACCACTGAACTTTTGATGGCCAGCAGCTTCAGCGATATGATGAACGAGCCCGCCATGTACGCTCTTGGCGATGACAGTAGCAGCAGTAGCAGCAACAGGAGTGCTTCGCTTCCAATGCAACATAATCAAATGATGACATCGCCCGTAGCACCCGCCCACCACTACCACATGGTAATATATAAGGGCGTCTGTTTGTTGCTTTTTGTGCTGATGTTTCTGATATATGCGAAATGCATCCATAGCAGCCGCCGGCCATGCCCTACAAACCCATCGATCCCGTCGCGTCTCAGTTGATGCACAAGCAGTATATGGCCGAGCATGTCACCCCCGCGCCCGTTGTCAAGAGCCAAGCCCATTCGAACTACTTTATGCCGTCCGTGACTCAGCCAACCGCTGGCTTCGTGTATAACCCCACCACCACCGCTCCAACTTCGCCCATGGACTATGCAATGCTCAACTACAATGACCAGTACATGCTGCAGCACCCCGTGTCATCGCCAATGATGGTCGATTACCAGGCATTCCATACCGCCATGACCACAACTGACACTAGCTCAGATATGGCCGCAGCCATGTACAACACCAACGCAGTCTACCATGCTCCTCCCGTTCCCGTTCCTGCCCATCCTCCGCCCGCTCCCGTCGCTTCCTACACGCCCGTCGTGCCTTCCAACACCAAAGTAAGTATTGGCTTGGCTGTCTGCGCTGAAATTGATTCTCAACCGTGGCTATAATAAAATCGCTTGGCAGATGCAGATGGTGGCACAACCCTCGATGATGATGTTGATGATGGGCGAGGCAGAACAACAACCGCAACCGGCTAAAAAGTCGGTTTCCCGGAGGAGAAGCACCATCACTGCCAAAAGCAGCCCAGATCTTCAACCTAACCAAAGTGAAGCCAAGATGAAACCATCGGTGCAGCAGCAGCAACAACAACAACAACAACAGCAGCAGCAGCAGCAGGCGACTAGCACGCGTCGCAACATGCCACGTCGTCACACCGTGTCCGGCCCTTACCGTCCACCGTCGACGGTCCAGCAAAAGACCAAGGAAGAAGAAAAGTACCGCAAGCTGCTCAAGGCGAAACGCCATCGCTCACTAGGCAAGCTGGAGATGCCTCCGGGAAGCCCTGTCGATGCGAGCAAGTGGCTCTCGCCGGAGACCACAACGGCATCATCGTCTTCATCCATGTGTAGCCCGATTCTGTCCGGAAACAGCGATGTTTTCGAACAGGACCAGATGCTTCTGATGGACAAACTGGGCCAGCAGGCTGGCGATGCTCGTAAGTGTGTCATGATGGCGGCGATGGGCGGGTGCAGACAGCTAAGAATATGTGTATTCAGCCCAAGACGAGGAGGAAGAAAAGTACCAGTGCTTATGGGAAAACTGCTATCTGGAAATGCGAACGTTAGACGAGCTTATCATGCATGTGAAAGATATGCACATCGGCAGTGGCAAGGTAATTGTTTTGTTTGTGTTTCTATATACGACAGCTGATGAAAAATGGATAGGCGCTGTACTACTGCGGTTGGAAGGACTGTCCACGCAACCAGAAGCCGTTCACCAAGCGGCACAAGATGCACAACCATCTGCGCACGCACACCGGCGAGCGGCCGTTCGAGTGCACTGAGCCAGGTAGGGAAAGCGTTTTTTCATTCTTTTTTTTTTGCTTCCGGCACAGCGCGTCTGGTAACACCCGATATTTTTAGGTTGTGGCAAACGGTTTTCACGGCCAGACTCGCTCACGACACACTCCAAGATCCATTCGAACGTGCGGCCCTATCTGTGCCAGTACGAGAACTGCGGCAAGGCGTACTACCACCTGCGCTCGTTGCGGAAGCATGAGCGCACGCACGAAGTCCGATACTTTGATGGCGAAAGCACCATGCAGCAGGAGAGTAGCACAAGTGTATCGCATGCCTCAGACAACCCTGTTGCGAGCCTTGTGCCACAGTCGGGTGACACTGCGCTACTGGACTGGTGCGGCACCAACCCATCCTTCTAGACAGAGACACATAGCACACGCACACACACACGGCACGCGTTTATTTCATATATATATATTTATCGTTATATTTCTTTCTTATGTATACCAAGAGGCAACTGAAAAAAAAGAAGAGACAAGATACCCCCTCATTTTCATTGTAGTAAAGAAAAAAGAATGTCGTCGCACAAGCCAGGCTTTATTTTTTTGCTTTCCTTCTTCCTTTCCCTTTGACACAATGCCCTCGACGCCTCCGCTGCTGATGCCCACCACCGACTTTGACGACCCCGCCGCCCAGCAGATCCTCGACGACGATCCCGCCTGGCACATGCTCGACGAGGATCCCCCGCCGCCACCCTCCCCCGATCCACCGCAAAAGCCAGACGACCAGCCACCGCAAGAGTATGGACGGCTGTTACTGATGAAACCACATGATTGTTTATCATGCAAAAAAAAAAAAACTAGTGAAACCACCTCCCCACTGGATGTCGACACCATCAACACCAAAGTGAATGGTATCGTCCTCCGCACGCACGTACATCCGTAGAGGCTGACCTGTGCTCCGTAGAGTTGGTCCAGGCGCTCGTGGATGCGATGCAGCAGACCACCGAGTACATCTGGTACGTGCCATGTATACGGCCCTTGCCATCCAAGAGCCAGATTAACCAATGGCACGCAACGACAGCCAAGCTGAAGAGGTCACACGGTCGATGGTCGACGGATTGCAAGGCTACCGCGAATCCATCAACAAGCGCGGAGATCAGCTCGAGCAAACGTGGCAGGAGATGCGTCTGTATGCCAGAAACATCGCTGGTCATAGGACTCCGGCCGCGCACGTACAGAATGCGGATTAAATGGTCTTTGTTAATGTACTTTGAAACGATATAATACAACTGTGGCTCTTTTTTACGCGCTCTATTTGCTTTGCTCTTCTTGTTGGTAGTTCTCCAGCTTGATGTCGTTCAGGCCAAGTGCCTCGTTTGTGTCCCAGTCACGATCGTAGCTTTCGATGGTCATTTCCGGATCATCGTCGGGCGCGTACAGGTTCTACAAAGCATTCTTTGAGTCTCCCTTTGGGCCTGTACCATGTGCACTGCATACCTGAAGATACGAGTTGGAAAGAGGATCATTGAGGACCAGAGTGACCGGTATGCGCTTGCCATCCGCCACTTCAGTCAATCTCTCCAAAAAGTCTGTCCATCGCTGCCGGCTTTCGTCGGTGGTCGAATCGCCATGCATAAACGGCACGCGTTCTTGCAATTCGTCATGCACCTGTCTCAGCAAGCCCTCGACCGTCGTGAAACGGCCACCCAAGGTACCAGGCGTCAGCTCGAGATCAATTTCAGGAATAGACAAACCGCACGTTTCGGACTGTACATAAACATCAATCGCCTGTAACATGACACAGACAGATCACCCTTTTTTTTTACATACCTTCAAGATATCACGCGACAAGTCCTCTGCATCAGTGATCTTGAGCGTAATCTTCTTGCCTTGTGCGGAAATGGGCCCACCGGCCTTGACCTCGTTGCTCTTGTAACCGCACTGTTCACAGCTAGTGGCCATGATGACGACTTCCTTGAAATGAGGGATATCCATGACGTGCATATTGGTCTGACTAGGAGCATTGCAGTGCGAGCAGTTGGCAGGGAACGATAGCACTTCGGGTGTCTCGTCGTCATCGCCACTTGCTGGCAGCTGTGGCTGCTGCTGTTGCTCTTGTGATTGCAATCCCAAAAATTCGTTCTGCTCCGGCGTACGCGTGTACCAACGCACCGTAAGCTTTGGATCCTGTGCAGGCAAGCATCTGTTTTCGATATACGAGTTGCCTGAAGCATCATCGATCGTCAGTGTGAATGGTTGCTTGCCCTCCTGGTACGCCGTCAGTTGCTGAATGACGGCTTCGATTTTGTTATAAACGTCTTCGTCGGTATGCTTGCGTACGGGTTGGCCTTCAGCCAAATCTTCAATGGCATTGGTAACAAGACCTTCAACGGTGGTCAACAAACCACGTCGTCGGCTAGGAGGAATTTCAAGCTCGAGCTCTTCGAATTTAACCGAGGCAAAGTCGGATTTGACGAGTTGACGATCAAGGTCCTGTGTTTTTATATTAGTTCGACATGCCGCACACTGAATATCGCCTGTTTTCGTTTTTACCTCTTTGCCGGCAACCTGACAACTGACAGTTTGGCCCTTTTCGTTGAACGCGCCAGCACTTTGCAATTCGTTGTTACGGAAACCGCAGTGAGGGCATTCAAAAGCCATGATAATAATCTCCCTATTGTGAAATAAGTAAAAGGAGCTATACAAAGTCGTTATGTGCTCTTACTTGAAATGAGGAATCTTGGTGAAGAGCATACGGGTCGTACCCTATATTGTTTATGTGTGAGTGATCCAACACGTTCCTTTTGAAAACACGGCGAAATGAACATACCGTCTCATGGCACTTCATACATAAACTCTCAATCTCGGCGGGTTTAGAGTTGTCATGGAGATCGACAAAGATGGGCTCGGATGCTTGTTGATCAGACATTTTTTTAAAAAAAACTATGTACGTGTAGCGGGTGCTGTCATGCCGCTCTTAAAAAAACTGGTGGCTGAAACAATACCGTACCCGCCCAATCATTTCTCGAAGATTCCACACTTGGTCATTACAAACATCGCTGTTCCATGACAACAAAATGTTCCATGGCGATCTTTAAAGTTTAGTATGAAATGAGAGTAGTATCATCTAGAATGCACTAAAAGGCTATGTACGGAATGATGGGAGGGGATAGATCAGGTAATAGATACAAGTCGGTAAATATGAGTTTTCGGATGGATGGAGTATGTATATATAACTACAAGGAGGTGACAGCTGGGGAAATGGATTCCGCTCGAAGATTATTGAGCAAATCCTCGGCAGATAGCTCATTCATCATTGCGTCGTTCAATTCATTGCCGTTTTCAACTTGCTCTTGCAAGGGTGGTTGTTGGAGACGCTGTTGGTTTCGTCGTCGTCTTTCTCGTCGTTGTCTATTTTCAGATTCTCCGGTTCTTAACTTTTCTAAGAGATTGTCCATCATACGACGGTCATCTTCCTTCATAATACCGCCTGGGGTTGCCGGTTCTATTTTTTTTTATAAAAAAAAATTTAGCTGGCCAAGCGCAAGTGTGTATCCAAAGAACTTACCATCCATGTTCTCAAACCCAGCTTCATCAGCCTCTCTAAGTGCTCTGAGACGTTCCTTTCGTGCTTCCTCATCGCGCTTTCGTTTCGCTTCTCGTTCGATCCTCTGCGCTTGCTTTTCTTCTGCGATAGTTGCTTCTTTCCAGCTTTGTCCAAACTTTGCAAAGATACTGAAAAAATCATCCGGTCGCATCACCTTGGGATTCTCGCCATAGTATGTCATGACATCCTTCCACTTTGCATCCATGTTGATATAAAGCATCTCCAATTCCTCAAACCGCTCGGTGGCGGCTGTTCGATGCTTGGACATGACTTCAAGGAATCGGTCGTCTTCATCCAATTCAACGTCTTGCCACTTTGTATCCAGCTCGGCATCCAATTTCTTGAGATTCTGGCGCATATCTGTGTATTGCTCCACAATGTCATTCACAGTTGCCATGACTGCCATAGATGTTAGGTTCTTTATGTATGTTCTGAAAGCATTGTATACTTACTTCTTGCTGCCTGTTGAACATTGCGAAGGTCATGCGTGAAGCGTTGGATGTGTGGGAAATTGCGACGAGTGATACCAACCAAAACATTCAAGAGTGTCATCGATGATGAACTCGATGCCTTTGTATCCGCGAGCTAGACAACAATTGTTTCAGTCACTCATCAACTTTTTCAGCTGTTGAGCCTTTTTACCTTGTTAATACTGCCAACACGCATACCAAAAGCACCACCTTGCAGACTTGATGCGTTCATGTAATTACCAAGCATCAAGATCAGCTATAACACACTGTTAATTTCACCACTATCGTCTGTCATTGATATACATACACAAAGCAATTCCTTGAGGCTTGATGAATTGCGTAGATTGTCGGATACTTCCACTACCATTGTCATATTCTAAAGCACAGTTAGTACAAAATATCGCTACATCGCCATTAAAATACTTTACCTTGGTTAGCTGCTCGTACCGTTCCCAAAACTGCACTCGGAATAACATAAACTGCAAGCGTGCTTCGTATCTATACACCTTCATCATCTATAAATATGGAAAAAAGTTTAGTTTCTTTTTCTCCTTCGTCAAGCGTTCGTGGATTATACCTCAACGATAAACTGCTCAGGTGTATCGAGAGCCTTGCGCTCCTCATCCGACGCATTGACATATTTTTCCATGGTCTTGAGGTCATCGTCGTTGCTCGGTGCGTATTGAATCAGGTTGCTGAGCAACGTTTCAGTACACAATTGATCATCGACAGAAAGGATATGATGTCGCACTTGAGCAAATGATTCATAATGCTTCAATCGTGGCAACACCGTGATATCTAAAGTCAATAGCAATTAATAAGTCCAATTTTACATACTTGGCATATACAAGCTTACTCAGACTTCGACTCTTCTCCTTGTGCAAGAATTTGACCGCATCACGACGTTCTTCCATCTTTTTCATTTTGCGGTCAAACAACGTATTGACCTTGGCAGCGAAAATGGTGTCGATCTTGTCCAATTCACCGGTACGATGCAAGACATCTTCGAATTCACTCTCATCGATACCGTCCAAAGCCCATACCGTCTTTTCAACACTATGCGCCTCGAGTTTTTGCCATTGCAGATTCTTCAATTTGATTTGAGGATAATGGTGTAACTCTTTACGTTTCGGGCCGCTCGGGACAGGTGGGATGATATCTGCATAAATAATTAGCACTAAACCATTATTAGCTTGGTTGTATGACAAACCTTCTGCAGCTTTTGTGCCAGGCGGCGGTGGTGGAGGCGGAGGAGCATCTGGGCCTCCGGATAGTGCTACAGTACAGAAAATTAATAATTATTACGACGCCTTACACTTGGTAAGTTCATCAGTCTTACGCATTGGCGGAGGAGGTGGAGGAGGAGGTGGGGGTGCACCAGATGCTATAACGGGAATTAATAGACGCACGATATAGTATAGAAAGACACCTACCGGGAGCTGGTGGAGGGGGTGGTGGAGGTGGCGGAGGTGATGGGGATGCTACAAAATGTTAATTAAAGCACGTACTCTTAGAATATCATCGGAACTTACCAGGCGTACTAGCTGGTGCGGGCGGAGGAGAAGGTGGTGGCGGCGCAGGGGCAGAGGGTCGAACTAGTGGGTTAATAAGTAAAATACGGTACGGCGAGGATGAGATACTCTACCTGGTACTGGGCTAGGCGGACTACCCAAGCCTGGTTGGAATATTGGTCCGTCTATTAGAGTATGTAGTTAGCGACAACCCTAATTTTTAGAACTAAAGTCTTACCAGAACGGCCAGATTGGGAGCCGCTTCTGCCAATGGTGGCATAACGGTTCGAATTTTTACGCATGGGTGCTGCTGACCGAAGACTAGCTGGTGCTTGTGGTAATTGGAAACCATCACGTCCAACGGCTGTCGGCTTTAGGTTACTTGGTGAGACAACTTCTGCTCGTCCCTAAAAAAAACACATTTGGTCAGCGTATATTTACTTTTACTTTAAAGTAGTACCTTTGGACGTGGATTCAAGGCGATAAACTTTTTGCGAGCCATTTTCCATTCTTCGCCAAGTACCAAACCAGGCACTAGTGGGTCTTCCACCGTCTCCGTTATGGCATCGAAATCACGTAGCCGTTCTTGAAGCATGGCTATAGTACTTCTGGATGTTTTTAAGAGTTCTCTCAGCGAAGCATTCTCGACCATGACGGCTTGGTTTTCTAAAGACACGTCAACAAATCGTGTTGGTGGGAGCGATATATATACTTACTGCTTGAATCATCCTCATTTCCGGGCATTGCTCGTCGATACCGCTTGGCAGCTCGCAGATCCTGTAATTCCAATTCCAGTTCCTTCTTTTCATTCGTCAACTTCATACACTGCTCACGATTGTAAGCGGATTCATCCTCGAGTTGCTGAAGGCGATCTTGGCTGGTAAATTTTTGAATCAACGTGTTCACCGAACCGCCAAAGATCGTACTTGTATCTTCCATACTGTTGGTGCGAAGGTTCAAGACAAGTTGACCGACGAAGGCGCTGACCATTTGATAATAATGTGCTCTAATTCAAACATGTTATTAAAAAAAACGCATCGTCCAAGTTGTGAAAACACATTACTTTGAGTCACCCTTTATAAGTAACAGATTTCGCAGTATTGTCATAAGAGACTCGGAGGCACGTGGTGAATCTGCAAGGTTATCGACAATCAGATCGAACAATTCTGACGGTTGAGATATATCCGAATAAAGCGAAAATTCATCTCCAAATGCTTCGTCATAATCATTTTCAGCTGCTATTTTGTAGGCGTCCACTTGTATATTGAGTAAATGATAGTCGAATTGTTCGAGTTTGGCGAGAATGCGTGATTGTAAGCCTGCAGCATTGAGTTGATTACGAAGGTATATTCGTTCGTGTACTTCTTCCAGTGTTTTGGTGAGCGTGTTAACGAGTATCATATTGGATAACTAAGCAACGTACTACCACGTGAGACTTGTACTTTTTCTTCACTTAAATCCGACTTTACTTACGGCATATTCCATGAGATGGCCATCGGCGCCCTGGTATGTTCCAAATCGCTTAAACTCGTCATTGGCGCCAACAAAAGTCCCCATACGTCCGCGTCCATCGATAGTCCTTTCAAAGTCCCGTAACCAGGCATCAAAAACACCGGCATCCTGTCGGTGTTGCTGAAGCAATTCAAATCCTCGTAGTACATGATCAAATCCTTTCCGACGGTGACAATAGCACAGGAACACAAGCAATTCGCACACCAATTTGCGCGTAACCCAGTGGGGTGAGATCAGCGAGAAGACGACGGTGTGGACATACTCCGGATTGGCCATAATCTCTTGGCCTCCTCGCTAATACCGAGATTAATTTAAAATGCCGCATAGTACCATTAGTCCACTCCTTACCCGGGTATTAATCAATGCCTTGATCGACTTTATGAGTTCTATTTCCACCTCCAGCGCCTTGCCCTTCCTATAGCCACGATATTATTAGCCACTTTTGCGCAAGCCGTGATCTGCATATAGAACTCGATCCAAACCTGTCTGGCATCCGGTTCAGGTAAGCGAGATTTTGCACCAGCACATGCAAGCCTTTGAGTTCAATAAACCGTCCGACCCAACTAGATGAAATTTATATATAAATTAAATAAGGATAGATAAGGCGCCAATAAACCTAATAGACTTACTCGATCGGCCGAGTTCGAAGACTCACTTCGAGATGTGCTGCCGTAGTGGGCGTCACCGCTCGCAGGTTGGTCTCCATGAATTTGCGGATAAAGTATTCGGGCGTATTCCTGTCTCCAGCAGGTACGGCTTCCATCATTCCCGGTGGCGCATTTCCATTTGACGAACGAGGGCTGGTGCTACCGCTGCTGCTGTTTGTTGTGGTGCTGCTCCTGCTGCCTCGTAGCGTACCAGCGCTGCGCGAGGGTTCTGGGAATGGAGCTGAGCGGATATTCTCTGGTGATCGCACCAGGTTGTTTGACCACATTAATCCTTTATCATTCAGCACACTCAACGGCTCCGGATGGTCAGACACGTTCATTTCGGCTTGGCGGTCCTGGTTGACCATCAACCACTTCTTGTTGACATCCCAGGCACGCATATTTCGCCGTGTTTGCTCGTCATGGATCCCCCGTCGGTCCTATATGTATATATATTTCAAATTTAGGGTTACTTTACGGTTCAATAAGGGTGGTGGCGCGTTGTTATGCGTACGAGCATTTGGGTGAACAGCATGTCCAGCTTCTTTTCAGCTGGAATGGCCGACCGCGGAGGAATGGTGTTACTGCCGGAATCATTGACGGAACGACCGGCGGATCGCCATGACGACGATACGTCAATCGGTTGTCTGGATTCTGTGCATATGCAAAATGATAGTTAAGGGGAGGCTGAGTGGGTTGTTCAACGGGGACCCTACGTGGTCTGTTCACTTACGCCCAGGGTATTCTGTTCCACGGGACGGCTTTGACTTTTTTCTATTCAGGCGGTCGAAAAAGTCGGCCATGCAGGTCTGCGTTGCGTTGGTATTAGAAAGAAGAAGAAATAAAGAGAGAGAGAGAGAGAGAGGGCCTAAGGGAAAGAAGAGAAGGGAGCCTTGGGGGGTCAGAAGGTCAATTTGTTTCACTGAATGCTGCTCATCTTTTTATAGTACCATAATTACCATCCATGGTCCTGTCTGTGGAACCAGCCGAATCACAAGCCGCCGCCACGCGAAAAGTATGGATCGCGATCAGCACGCGTTTCCGCGTTTGCCCTTTTGTTGCTGCGTTCCTTAAAAAAAACATGCTGGGAGAATCCCAACCTGAATCCATTCCATCCAGTTTTAATGAAAGCTCTTTAAATTTACCCGATACACAGGCCTTCGAGGGCGCCTCGTTTGCCGACGGGTTCCTCGACAGCGGCGACACCGTCAGGGAATTAACAGTAGCATGGATGAACGAACGAAATGCTCCCGAACTGTTAACGTACAAAGGCTACCTCGTCGATGCACTCATGGATGCGCTTGACTTTCAGGTACCTGGGCTGAAATAGAGGCCAAGGATTTCTTGTGCTGATTGAACGGACTAGGTGAATCGCATTCTGGACACCCCCATGACAACGCACCAAGACAAACTGAATTCCATGCTATACCAAAACGAAATCGAACGCATCAAGTTTATCATTAAAAGCTATCTACGAACCCGTCTTTACAAGGTACGCAGCGTCAAACAGCCTATGAAGGTTCGTCTTGGGTATCTGACTATTGTAAATCAGATTGAGCGGTGCACTTTGGATCTACTGCGACATAGCGACAGCGAACGATTGCTGTCAAAAAACGAACTTGCATATGCTAAAAAGTAACCAACAGAGATACTGCAGCTATAAAGCCGGCTCACTCATTCCGCTGCCATAGATATCAAAAGCTCGTCGAGGAGCATAATCACAAGTCATTCTTGCATGCATTACCATCATCGCAACACAAGCAGGACGAACGGTCGGGCGATTTGAGTATGGGTATGTTGGATCACACAGGTGTGCATAGGCTTCTTATCGACGTACTTACGGCGATATAGTGGTGACATCCAATCTCGAAGCGCCTGTGTTTGTGAAAGTGCTGGATTATTCTGGCAGCGTCCAGTTAGCCAGGTAAGGGCTGTATGGTGTGTTCAGGGGGAACACGGTTCTGACCCGTACAATTAGGGATGAAATGGTGCTATTTGAAAAACACGACATTTTTATATTGCGTTACGCTGACATCCGGGCATTATTGCTGAGCGGCCATGTCCGGCTACTCTAGATCTTTTAATCTTTATTGCGAAGAGGTCGCTTATAAAGAATCTGTACATATTACAAAGTATATTAAAAGGAAGAATCCCATACCCACACTATCTGGCATTCTTGTTCCCGGATGGTCCAGACCCAGCCGCATTCTCAGCCACTAGTTCGTAGTGTCTGATCCAGCGCCGACGCCGCGTTGTTGACGTCCCATCGGTTGCTTGTTGTGGGTGCATCCAGTTGTCATCCATGTAAACCCAGCCATGTTCTTCGGGTCTTACTGCTACCTAAATGGAGAACGGCCAAATTAGATTATTCCATAACGTCATTTTGCATAATCACCTCTAAAAATATATCACGTCAGTCATTCCAAATTAAGAACTGCAGAAAAGTCACTTTACCTATTTGGAGAAAGTCATCCTGCCAAGGGCCGGTCTGGTCTACTGCCCATTTGGATCCCTCCACCCACCGGTACCCTTCAGGTGGATCGATGTTGGCTGGTTCCGGTACACTAATCGCCCCGGACAGATTAGACCACAGTTCTATTTTATCCGTTGTCTTGAGCTATAGACATATCGCTTGTCAGATCACTTGTTGATAACCTGACATACTCTTATTACGCACCTTTGGGAGGAATTCGCTACCCCATTTACGTTGATTTTGGAATATAGATAATGTATGGTGTTCCTCTGAAGGTTCTCGCTTGTATAAATCTTGGATTAACTGCAGGGTCGCCACGCTCAAATCTTCAATGGGGTCGTGATAGCAATCTTTAACGCGCATCCAAGCCTTGGCAAAACGAGAGTTGACGATAAAAATAGCCAGACCAATGACGAGTAGCATGTGATTAAACGATGCGAGGAACATCAGAGGTATAGTCAGCACGGTCGAAATCACGACAACCTGGATCGCGATCAGCCGGGATTGTTCGTCGGAAGCATGGGTGCGAAAGGATTGGGCTATTGCGTCGTAGATATCGCTATATTCTCCCATCATATTTTGGATATTTTGCAGGTTTCGAGTGTACTCTGGTGCATCCTTGTTGTCCATATTGGAAAGCAACGCTAAACCTGCGTTGAACGTGCTTGCGAAAGTAGTTGACTTTTTGTTTGGCCCCGTACTGTGTCGTTGGGCAATAGGAGAATCTATCTCTGACGGCGGGTGAATCCTGTTGGATGCCAGAAAATAAAGCAATACAAACTGGGGAACAACTAAAAGAAGCTTGGGATATAAACCTATCAGAGCCATTTAGCTTCAATGTGGCGAGCGTTTATCTAAATGGCTTACAGAGAATGGTATAGCTGGTGATTGCAATCCATGTATTCATGCTATCTTCCCAGCACACTAAGCGAACAACCGAATCACGCATCTCAAAAAAAGTCCCAATTCGTTTGATGAATCGCGAAAAGTTCCGAGTGGTAGTTTGAGGGTGGAGTGGGGGAGAGTTGCTAAGATACTCACACGTTGAACTTTGATCAAGTACGGCTGCCACCACAAGCTCTTCCAGCGACTTGAGGATGTTCTCCCACGAAGGTGGTTCCCGAGTGTCTTTACACGCTTTTGATGTGATGCTCTCGGCAGAATCCCCGCACTTTTGTTGAAGGTAAAATAGGGATTGTTCAGCCGGTGTTTGTAGCGCACCACATTTGGATGGCGCATTATCTCGACAGCGATCATGAACGATATAATGACATTCTAAGTAAATACATATAATATTTAACGGCCATGATGGCTTGGTAACGGTAGTGAAATAAGCACCTGAACATTTAAGACCTTGACGTGCCAATCCCCAAAGAAGTTTATTGCAATGTTGGCAGTGCGTTGGACGAGTAAATGTAGTACGTTTGAAGGAATGAACAGCTGGCATGAAAAGGAGCGAGTAATTTTTTTTGGTACTGGCGATGATGTTTACTTCATCGTAAACTTTTGATCATCATCAACCTTACTGAGGAATAATCAGCGCAAGAGTTGCATATGCGTATACAAATAGAAACAAAATATAGGAACAAACGATTAAGCTGTTTGTTTTTTTTCGCTTTAGAAACCTGGTAAAAGTGTCATGATCAGAACGTCATTCAAAGATTCGTGGTGCGAAGGGTAAACTATTATGCAAATGCTTGTAAGTGCGTTCCAGCCAAGAGTGAACATACTTAATCACTTCCTTGTTACAGCACGCATTGCTATGCATACATGAATTGTGATTCGTGTTTCTCTATTTGTTCGATAAAAAACCACATTACTCCAGGTGTAAACATATGCCTCATGCGAAACGTGCTAAGCAAATTTTCTTTTATAGATATTTCCGTAAGACCATTATTTTGTAGATTTTCTAGTCTATTTTGCCCACAAATAATATTAGTTGGAACTTTACTTCTTCGACTTTGCTCTTACTTACGTCCGTACCAAGTAAAATCTGTTGGGTTCGTGTCGGTGTTAGCCAAACATAATGTAGACCATTGAGGTGGGCATAAGAAACCAGTTTATCATGAAACTAGTCGTTACCGATTGCTATATAAAGTCTTTTATGGTAACTGTATATGCGATCCTCTTTCTTCCAGCCAGTTTACACAACGATGGCACCGGAAACAATCTCCGTGCTTATATCAAGCTTTCCTGGCCTGACTCTGTCGGTCCCATACGACAAAAATGAGCCTCTTCATTTTCTTCGAGACCGCATATCCAACTGCTTATATGGTACAGCTGCATGTGTGGATCCTGAAATAGCCAGTCTGCATCTTGATGGCAAGCCAATTTCAGATTATGACAAAACCATGGATCACTACGAACTTTTCGGCGATATGCTTACGTATAAAAATGCCAAGGTTCAAGGCACTCCGAAATTGAAGATGATAACTTCTATGCAACCCTCCAAGTTGCCATCAACAGTTACCGTACACGTTCTCACCGCTATAGGACAAAACATCACAACCAATGTACCCGTGGATGCAACAGTGGAAGAACTCAAACAATCGATTTCCGAAGGCCTAAACAAAGATATTTCAATTCGCAAGCAGCACCTATACTTTAATGGAACCGAGCTGCAAGATGAAAAAACACTGCCAGACTACTTTATCACATCCAACACGACAATCCATATGTTGATTCAGCTCTCAAAATATCTGACCGTGCCTATCTACGTTAAAACGCTGACGAAGCAGACACATGTTCTTCACGTGAATCTCGGACAGACAGTCTATCGGTTGAAGAAATTCATTGAGGATAGGATAGACATCCCCATTAATGAACAACGCTTGACATTCAACGGAAATCAACTGGAGGACGATCATATTCTTTACGACTATCACATTGGCAAGGAATCCACGGTTTCCATCTCACTCCGGCTGTCAGGTGGCCACGATCTGCTTCCAACTTTCGCTGACGTGTCTACAGCCCAGGTTGAGACACTAAGGCTGGTTCAATATGCACCGAAAGGATGTGTAGTTACCGCCGGAACAAATATTGAGCTAAAGTGCGAATACACCCACTACAATGTCTACAGTATGCAAGGCTTTGGAATTTACGAGCTTGGGAAAGACAAGGTCACCTGCCCCAACTGCTACAGCACTGATGTAAAGCTAATTACAGTCGGCTTCCTACAATGTGTGTATCGAATTCACGGTGTAAAAGCCGACTGGACGAACTTCAAGTCGGATTGGATCGAAGTCAAAGAAGCCGATCAATATCAGCGTTATGACCCGTCCAGACAAATTGGATGGCGACGGCTGGGAATTGAGTCGAAACCACTCTTCCGGAACGCAACTCCAGTTTGCACTATCTGTTTGGAAAACATTCTGGGATGCATCAAGACGCTGCCCTGTGGTCATCGATTCCACAAAAAGTGCATTACAACCTGGAAGTTACATTGTCCAAATTGCCGAGCTGGTAGTCCTTAAAGAGTTTTGACTCGTTCTCCATTCTCTTTTTGCTAAATTCTCACACAAACATTACTCTCTTGCGAAATTAAATCCTCATCTCTTGCGAATAAAATCACCTTCCGCTTAAAACTATGCTTCTTTGAACGGTCCGTCACTGTCGAGACAATATCACTTTATCAGTGACACGCATTGAACTGTTTTTACATACAGAGCCATTGTGAATACAAGTCTGAAACATAAACGCATGAAAGAAGCTTGCTGATTTTTTCAGAACTAAATATTAATCCTTGACAAAGCACAGAACAGAAAAACTAACCTTCTTTTCGATTGGTACCTGTACGCAAATGTCACCAACAAATATATCTGTCCTTATTTCAACTCTTCCGGGGCTTACCATCTCGGTGCCATACGATGACGATGAGCCGCTACATTTTGTTCGAGAACGTGTGTCCAACTGCTTGTATGATACCACTGCCTGCGTGGATCCTGAGATAGCCAGTTTGTATCTTGATGGTGCAGCCATTTCTGACTACAACAAAACTATGCGCTACTACAAACTATTTGGTGACGTCTTTACGTACAAGAATGCAAAATCTCAAGCTCTTCAGCACTGAAAAGAGTTTCTTCGGTGAAGCCTAACCAAACACCAACAACCATGGTCCATGTCATGACGGTGACGGGTCAGAGCCTCGGAATTAATGTATCCACCCAAGCACCGGTCATCAATCTCAAGCAAGCGATTTCCGATGCAGTGGCTGACAAAAGCCCAGATCACAAGCAACGTCTCTACTTTAATGAAACCGAGTTACAAGATGATGAAACGCTCGCTAGTCGTTGTATTAAACCCAATGCTACCATTTATATGCTGCCGCAGGTGAAAGCATATTCGACGATCACTATCTTTGTCAAAATGCTGACTCAGAAGACATATGTATTCCAAGTGAACCTGGGTCAGACAGTTTATCAGCTGAAAAAAACATTGCGGATAGGGTGAATATTCCAATTGATGAGCAACGCTTGGCATTTGGCGGAAAACAGCTGGAGAATGACCGCATCCTTGACGATTGCCATATTAACAACGGAAGCACGGGAACCATATCACTACGACTGGCGGGTGGCCATGATCTTATCCCCACTTTTGCTGACGTACCTAATGCTAGGATAAAACATTTACCCCTGGTAGATCATGCACCAAAAGGACGTGTGGTCAGCTTTGGAACCAATATTGAAGTGGAGTGCCCGTGCACACCTTATCATGTTATCAGTAGACAAGGCTATGGACTTTATGAGCTCGGAGATGAGATTTTCTGCCCCAACTGCCATAGCACTGATGTGACTCCAGTAACGGCTGGATTCCGAAATTGTGTATACAAGATTCATGGTCAAAAAGCTGATTGGAAGCGCTATAAATCAGGCTGGATTGAAGTTACAATGAATGATCAATATCAGTACTACGACCCATTCAAGCAATTAGGATGGCGACGTCTTGGAATTGAATCGAAGTCATTAGCTCGTAGCAAGACACCAGTTTGTTCAATTTGCTTGGAAGATAAGGCGAGAGACATCAAGACACTTCCGTGTGGTCATCAATTCCATACTAGATGTATTTCGTCGTGGAGATTGCATTGCCCAAATTGCCGAGCCCAGAGTGCTTAAGCGCTTTTGCTACTCTATACTCCATCTTCCAATACCGTTTTGCTTTTAGCTATATAGTACACACAGTTTATCCTTGCAAATATCATTCTTTCTTTGCGAATAAATGTAAATGTTTTACTCACTTGTTAATCCATTGATTCCAAAGTAGGAGATATCATGATCTCTTTATCTGCGGCATACACGTATAAGGATGTTTACCACATGATAAATGATACAATGAGATAGTAGTTTTATGTTTCAAACCATAATTTTAATACATACGAGGAGTGGAGTGATCTTTAGCCTTTTTCCCTTCTCGTTAAAAACACGCACGAAAATAACGATGCAGTCTACAAAACTATCCGTTCTTATCTCAAGCTTTCCCGGATTATCCGTATCAGTACCATATGACAAAGATGAGCCGCTAAGCTTTATTCGGGACCGGATCTCAAACTGCCTATGCGATACCACTGCTTGCGTGGATCCTGAAGTAGCCAGTTTGTATCTCGACGGTCGGATGATCCACAACTACGACAAGTCTATGAAGTACTACAGCATATTTGGCAATGTACTCACATACAAGTCTACAACACCTTCATCTCTCCCTGTACTAACAATTGGGGCTCAAGCACTTGAAGATATCTTCACTGAAGCTATCACCGTCAATGTGCTGACCGCAGCTCAGCAAATTATTTCAATTCAAGTACCGGTAGAAGCAACAGTAGAGATGCTCAAGCAAGAGATTGGAAATACGGTACTGGAAGAGTTGCCAGCTGACCAGCAGTGCCTATATCACAATGGATCCGAATTACAGAATAGTCAGACCTTGAATCACTACAGCATCGATGATAACACGACACTCTATATGCTGACACAGCTACCGCAAGACCTGAAGATTCCCATTTTTATAGAATGGCTAAAGTCTGAAACTACATTTGAAATTCATACGGACTTGCGTCAACCTATTCATGCAGTAAAGGCAATCATCCTGGCAAAGAAAGGCATTCCGATCGCTCAACAACGTTTGGTGTTCGATGGAAAGCATTTGAAGGACGATGACACGCTCAGCGATTACCATGTACAGGAAGGAGATATGTTGGTTTTCGTACCTCGGTCACCGCCAGATCATATACCACGTTTTGTGGACATAACTACGACAGAAGCAGGGGCAATTACATTGACAAAAACTGCCCCAAGTGGACGGATGGTTACCAGTGGCATTAATGTCGAGATAGAGTGCATGTGTACTCCGGAATACGACGTTATCAGCATGATTGGCACTGGATTTTATGAATTTGGTGATGAAGTTGAATGCCCTAAATGCGGAAGCACTGATGTCATACAATATGCAGTTGGTTTCGTTGATTCCACATATCGTATTCACGGTGTTACGCTGGATTGGAAGTATCACAAATCAGATTGGAAAGAGGTTACCGAGAAGGATCAATATCAACGCCTAGAAGCATCCAAACAAACGCAATGGAGACGCTTAGGATTTGAAGTTGAGCCATTACATGGTCCCACTGTCTCAATTTGTACAATCTGCCTTGAGGACATTTCGGAGGATTCCAAGACTCTCTCCTGCGGTCATCAATACCACGATACTTGGATTTCGCGCTTGGAGCTGATGTGCCCTAGTTGCTGAGCGGCACATATCCAACAGTTCACTGTTCTACTTCCTTATCATGGCACGAAAACAATAAAAATCAAGCTCGTCGTTGCGGATTTTTCAAAGATGCATGTTATTTTGTTTTTTAGGCGCATTACGCACTTAATTTGCCTCAGGCTCCAACACAGTACCGCGCTTGATTTTACCCCAGCCAATAAGACTAATAAAAAGCTGTTTAGATAATGTAGCATATCACTGACATATAATAACTTACCGCCAATGTCTCTCGATCTTTCTGGACAACGCGACTTTGTCACCAACTTCAGTACATGTTGGACCAGTCAAAGTAATCTTGGCCAAATCAGCCTTGACAGCGACGACACGACCACCAGTAGAGACAGAACCAATGTTGACCAGCAGCAATTCACCCTTGGTCAATTTTGCGACCTTGGCTTGCTTCTTGTCATCGGTCTTGACACCCAATAATCGGCGTAACAAGAAGTACGAGATTTCTAATTCGGTGTAGATAGAGGGGAGTGTACCAGGGTAACCGAGGACTTGACCGACCAAACGATCACCACGGCAAAGAGTAGGGTCCATTTGAGTACCAACACCTTAAAGACAATGTTAATATACGCTTTGATAAATAAAAGACCACATATCTTACCAATCAAACCACCAGGAACAGCGAAATCCAGCTTGTTTGTCTCGGCGGCCAATGTGAGAATCTTTGAGAGAATAGGTCTTGCGCGGATCTTGCCTTCCTGATCCTTGGTGATGACACCAGGACGGACTTCGATCTCATCGCCAACCTTCAGCACACCCTTCAAAATAGATCCACCAGCAACACCACCTTGCAACTGCGTAACATCGGCACCAGGCTTGTTGATATCGAAGGAACGAATGACGATGAGTCGTGGGCTGGCGGTGAAATCACGAACAGGAACGGGGACCTTCTTTGTGATATATTCGTTGATAGCATCGATGTTGTATTTCAATTGGGCAGAAATGGGGATAACTGGTGCTCCATCGGCAACAGTACCTGATACACATATTAGCCACGCACTTTTCACATACTAGGCAAAGTTACATTACCTTTTACAAAAGTCAAAATATCATCGTGTTGCTCCTGTGCAGCCTTTTCCTTTACCAGATCGACCTTGTTTTGCAGAATGATAACGTGCTTCAATTTCATGATTTCGATAGCGGCCAAATGTTCAGAGGTCTGGGGTTGTGGGCAGGATTCGTTACCGGCAATCAGAAGCAATGCAGCATCCATGACTGCGGCACCGGATAACATGGTTGTCATCAAGATGTCGTGACCTGGGCAGTCAACGAACGAGACGTGTCGGACCAAATTCATCTTTCCACCACATCCAGGGCGCTCGCAAGGTGGGTGATCTTCCTTTGCTGAACCGTACGATCGATAGCAACCGGGACGAGGACACTCAGGGTTATCACACTTGTAAATCTTTGCGTTGGCGTAACCGAGCTTGATAGTAATGTTTCTTTCCATTTCATTTTTGAAACGGACAGTCTTTTAATGTGATCTCAGTATACACCGTTCTTTTTCTTTCGTTGGTTAGGCGTAGTTACCTGGACACCAGAAATTGCCTTGACTACGGTCGATTTACCGTGGGCTACGTGACCAATTGTACCTAATCTCTACACGTCAGCTGATAATTTCAAGAAAACAGGTAGAATTTTTGTACCGATGTTGATGGTAGCCTGCTTTGAGATAACTTCTGGTGATAAAGCAGTAAGTTTTGAAACGTCGACTTCGACAGCCTTGGGCTCCTCGGTAACAGCCATTATAAATGATTATTTGCCTAGAATTTTTAAATGTCAGATTTTCTTCTCATAATGTTGAATGCGTCGTAGCAGAAAGGGACATTCAAGTGTTTTCTCGTAACAAAACTACACAAACTTACTTTTTAAACAAAAGAATAGATTAGAAAATAAATGTTCCAAAAGGAATCTTTTTAGCAAATATAAGCGTCAAAATCTGTCGCAGCAAAACTGCCAACAAGCCCGCAAAAAAAATTGGCAGTCCTTCCCTAGTGACGTGTCTTTAGTGCCACCCACATCTGCCATTGGCACCTAACGCAGAGTTAACGAAAGTGCTACGACTTGGAGAAAAATATATACTTGTAATATTGACTCATAAGACGGTGGCGTGGGTGAGTTTGGGGGGGTGCACTGGGTCATCTGATATTAGAAGGATGCCAGCCACAAAGTTTGCTGCAATGCAACGGTTGTGAAACGCACAGGGTGGATCACCACGTGGATGAAAAAGTACAAATGCCGTTATCCAAAAGGGAGGCAAATTGCATGGAGGTGATAACAAAATTTATTGAGGGGGAATATGTAAGCTGTATATACACATTGGGGTATACACGCGATCTTGAAGGGGATGGGATATGTACGATATATGGGAAGGAGGTTGAAGAAAAAAGGAAAGGATATGTATACTATGGACAACTAAATCGCAAGAAAAATGAAATGTTGTTCTTTGGCACCAGACGAAAGACAAACGATTTAGTTTCTGCTTTATCACAAGAAATTGACATCCATGGGTGAGGTGAAGGATTGCTGATGAAGCACCTGCCACGAATTATCCCACGGTTGTTGTTGTTGCTGCAGCCAAGCGCTTTCCTCGATGGACTTTGGAGCGAGATAGGAGGAAGTCTCCTGAATCATCCAATTAGGCGCGGTAGCAGCGGCATAAGCAGCCACTGCAGCTGTTGTCATGGCTGGTTCAGGGGTGGCAGACGGTGACAACGTCAAGTCGCGATACAAGTCCAGCGGCGGCACTTCGGCTACACCCATGGTGCATTTCGAGAACAGGTCGGGGGATTGGCTGAACAGTTGGAGCAAGGCCTGGCGAAGCATGTCGTGGTTGGCCTGCAACACATGAACAGCTTGGTAGGTGGCCTGTTTGTTTTCGGAAAAGTCACCGCACCGGATCCAGTCGTGGTCGATACCAGCTCGCCACATGGAGAAAGTCAAGTCGCCAGGGTGGTTAAGATGTACTTGTAATTGGTCAGCCATGGTCATATCCTCCTGCATTTCAGATGTCAAAATAAGCTGTTGGATAGCCGAGAAGTCGATTTGAATGCGGAACTGGTGGCCCTCGTCTTGGATTTGCCAGATCAACTGGCGTTGTTGTGCGTAACATACGAGATCCCATTGCTGATCATTGATGCCTGCAAATCTTGCCCAAGAGCCCACGCGAAGAGCTGCAACTGGAAAGTTGACGGTCGGTCCTAGAGACATAAAATGTGTAAGTTCAATTTGCCCTTCTGCAGCTTAATAGATAAGGGAAAAGGGAATAAAGAAATGAGGCGGAGTTGTCTCCTTATTTACCTTTTTTAGGTATCATCCGATCCGTGCCTTCCGACATGGCACGAGGAATCGCATCATCTTTTAGCTGTGCAGCAAGCTTTGTTGCTTCAGGCTTGGAGTGAGAACGGGGTCTTCGGCGCATGGGCTGTTGCCAAGAAGCCTCCTCGTTTACTTCCTGTTGCTGCTGCTGTTGCTGCTGCTGTTGTTGCATTTCTTCAAAACGTTCAGGGGTCATCATGGTACGAAACGTTGCTTGGTAACGCTGAGGCGTTGTGTTGCGAGGTGGTTCAATCCATCCAGTTCTGACGTTGGGCATCAGCGATGGTACCTTGCCAGAAGATCCAGAGCCGTTGTTCGTCAAGGCCTCCAATTTACGAGCTTTTGCTCGGCGGTTTTGGAACCAGATTTGAATGGTACGTTCGGTCACACCAAGTTCCCGGGCCAGCCGGCTACGGATTGATGCGTCCGGAAGTGGGTTGGTGACGAAAGATTCTTGTAGCACAGCTACCTGGCTAGGCTTAAGATGCGTGCGTTTGCGTGTTGGCGCTTGAGGGACCATTGCTGTTGGAGGGAACATTGTTGGGCAGGACGGGACTGAACGGGAATTGCTTCGGTGTCTGTACTTGTTAATCATTTTTTAAAGAGAGAGAAAGAGGGGGTTAATGTGAACCGGCACAAAAGTGTTTAAAAAAAGAGAGTGAGTGATAAGTCAAAAAAGAGTTGAGGAAAGGATGAAAAAAACGAAAGTAAAAAAAAAAAAAAGTGGGCGTTTTATATGTAGCAGCCTTCGCTTCGCCGCAGGGTTTGCGAGTCTCTCCGCTGCGCTCCGTGTCACTACACCCTTTGGGCTGCACTTTGGTTCGCTCCGCTCCAGTGTGTTTTGAGAGGCAATGTTCGATGATTTATTTTGGAAGGTAATGTCTAATAATTCGGTTTGAAAGACAACTATATATTGTAGACTGGCAAAGCTGCATTGTTACTAACTACACCCTAAACCCTATTGGAATGCTATTGTGTATATTATTATGTTTATTATACGCAGTAAAGACACCTTAGTTCACCTGGTGGGTTATATAGATGACAATGTTTGATCATTTGATTTGAAAGGCAACTGTATATTGCACGCTGGCAAAGCTGAACTGTTATGAGACAGTATACCTAGACATAAGTTTTTATGGGCGCTTCTAGGCGTGGACGAACATTATAGGCAGGCTCAGCCGCAGCTTCATCGCCAATGCCATCTTGGCCACTGTATTGGAGAAGTGATTTGGTATGATGGGTAATTGATAGCATATACTACGTACGCATCATTGCCTAGTGGCGCAGCCTCATCCACTTCAGGTTCAGCAGCAGCACCAACAACAGTAGCAATAATACTCCTCTTGTTGAGAGGGCATATCCGGCTAGAACTGTGTTGGTGGTCTGTTCCACCGCAATGGGTGCAGGAACGACCGCCTTCTCTTTATATGCATATGCATATTATTAGAAACAACCTATGCTTAT
This sequence comes from Fennellomyces sp. T-0311, assembly GCA_025266875.1. Taxonomy (NCBI): domain Eukaryota; kingdom Fungi; phylum Mucoromycota; class Mucoromycetes; order Mucorales; family Lichtheimiaceae; genus Fennellomyces; species Fennellomyces sp. T-0311. The sequence continues at coordinate 638,084 of JALLLT010000016.1, forward strand.
GCAAACGGTTTATGTCTTACGCAGGCTCTTCAGGAACAAAAATGAAATTATTAGAATTAAAAGACCTTTGCAAAAAGTGATCGAGTTAGAAAACAACTGTGTCGTTTAGCTCAAATGTAGCTCTAGCTCACAATGTGAAAAGTTTGCAAAAAATTTTATGATGAAGGGATGAACAGATTGAAAGAGGTGAAAACAAATGGTGGTGATGAGACTCAACTAAAAACTCAGTTTGTTCAAAGAGTGTCAGACGTCAAAAAGAGAGGCAAGATAGCACGCTCCTCAGTACTTCAGTAGTGGTTGAAAAAAAGCTACAGTAAGGCTTTTTCGAGGTAAGATTGCGATTTCCTTTTTTAAAATTTAGCGTAGAGGAGGAAGTTAGCGGACTCGATTCTTTCAATAGGTAGAAGATGACACACTTTGCCATATTCTGTCAGGAGTCCCCAGGACAATGCTTTTTGACTCCCTGGTTACACTGCAACAGAGATCACGCTACAGGACCACTTTTGACATATTTTACAGTCCGCACGCGCACCACGCTGGTTCTGGACCTCCTGGAAATTTTGGAGGCGAGCGAATCATCATTCCTCCAGCCAGTGGCAACTGAAACACCCGCTCAATATAAAAACTAGTCGAGCGCAATTTTATTCCCGTAACTGCATTTGTTTCCGTCATGGGGAAAAAGTCTGTGCGCATCGCTCCGGATGATGAGAAGAGCTTGATGACAGGTAAAGGAAGCAATATTGTTTGTGTTTGTGCTCCCACTGAAAAAAAGGCAAGACCCGGCCCCGATGCCTGCCACAGATGATCACATTGTTGACATGCACAAAGACAACGAGGATGTGCTTGCAGATTCGGAGCTGCGACAAAAAAGTCCTTTCTGTCGCATGCAGGAAGGCGATCTCCAAACTTCCGAGAAGCAGGAGCTTGACGACCATGCAACCACGCAACAACACTACCATGGAGACGACGACGACGAGTTTGACTGGGACGACGACGAGGACCAGGCGCGGCCCAAACGCCGCAAAACAACCAGACAGCGAATCCAAGATGCAATGCGCCGGCCGTGTTGCTGGAGCTACCTTTCCCCTTTTACGAAACGACTGATCTTTGCTCTGGTTGGTTCGTGCGTGTTTATCACTCCCGCGGTGTGCGTCAATCTGTTTCTTCCCGTACCCACAGAAGAGGAGCGGGCTGACCCGAATTTCAAAAACGTGCGCAGTAACCTCCAGATCTGGTTGTACTGGGCTGCTTTCGTATGGCATTGTGGATGGGCCACTACAGTCATTGTCGAAAGCGTACCTTCGATTGTGTCGCTGTGGACGAAAATCTTTAAGGGACGGCGCTCGGAGCGTGTAAAATCCGCCATGGAGGTATGATGGTACAAGATCGTCCGTACGACACATCCACGCCAACCTTCTTTTTCATTATAGTATTACATGAGCTTAAAGAGCTACCTCATGATTTTGATGGTGGCGTCCTGGAACTGGGGCGCCTGGGCGTTCTTATTGGATTATCCGTACAGCGTAAGTGCCTCTACACTAGCCCTTAGTTCGGCTGCTAAAACTATAAATAGTCTGTCAAAGATCAAGGCTATTCGGCCATCATTACCAGAGTGTTCGCATGCATATTCGTTGCTACTTGCTGGTTATTCGCCCAAAAAGTGGTCGTACAAGTCATCGGTAAACGGGAGTGGTTCCTTTTTTTTTTAGAAACTTACGAAAAATTTTTACTTTCCACAGCAACACGCTTCCATCGTGAGGCTTTCAGTGACCGACTTCAAGAAAACAAGTATGCACTTAAAAGTAAGACGGTATATTCGATCGATCTTACGTGTTTCTGATCAGTCTGATGGTTCTAGTTCTCGACACCCTGAGTAAATCTGAAGCCCGCAAATCACGCCCCGACAGCAGTGGGCTAAGGAGCCGGCGACCCAACAGCAATTCGTCTGACAAAAGCAGCGACGGGCTCGTCAGTGGATTTAGCACGAGCATCAACGAGAGGCCCGAATACAAGCGCCATAACACCGGCGCGGAGATTTTCGGACAGTTCCAGAAGCGTATCCAGAATATTGTATTGACAGACCAACCGCAAGTCCGAAGCCGGATCGACCGCAACAAGGTCGACATCAATTCGATCGATTATGCCAAGAAAGTGGCCAAAAAATTATTTTACTCCCTTGCGTTTCCAAACGGTACCTTACCCCTGGCTAGTGAAGAAGAGTCCAAGACTTCACTGGAAGTACACCACTTTACTCCATATTTCCACAGTCGGGAAGAAGCAGAAAAGGCCTTTGCAGTATTTGACAGAGATGGTAATGGTAATTTAACACGGCGCGAGTTCCGTGACACTGTGTTACGGATCTACAAGGAGCGCAAAGCGTTGGCCCAGTCGGTACGCGATACGAGCCAGGCCCTAGGCAAGATTGATACCATGCTGTTGATCATCAGTATCATATCGACAGTTTTCATATCACTTGCAATTTTTCACGTCGATCTTTGGCAAGCGCTCGTGCCACTGGGTTCGTTTTTATTGGCATTGACGTTCATTTTTGGCAATTCGTGTAAGAACACATTCGAGAGCGTCATGTTCCTCTTTGTTACGGTAAGTTTCTTTTTTAATTAAATGCGGTTCCACATGGTAAATAACCTGTTCCATATGTAGCATCCCTATGATGCGGGTGACTACCTCCTTATTGACAATCAATTTCTGCTTGTTCACGAACTAGGCCTTATGGGAACGGTGTTTATGTAAGACATTTATCTCCATGCGATCTTCAATTCTATCGATTGTGCTAACACCGACTTTTTTTTTAGTCGAGGTGATGGCCAGCAGGTGTATGCACCCACTACTGTGCTGATGACCAAATTGATTGTTAATGTGCGACGATCCGGTGATATGGGAGAATCTATTGTTCTGAACATTGATTTCCGAACTCCCACAGATCAGCTCATGCTGTTGAAAAAGCGTCTCACAGAGTGGGTGGATAGCGAATCGCGCGATTATGCTCCAGGGTTTGATGTGCGTGTAACCGATATTATCGACGTCAACCAAATTATCTTGACCATGTGGCTGCCGCATAAAGGCAATTGGCAAGATCTCGGCAAAAGATTTCAGCGAAGAACGAAGGTAGGGAATTTAGTTTGGTGTGCATGTCATGTGGCCACAAACAAAGGGGAAAAGAGGCGGGATAAACTCACACCTTCATTGCTACGATAGTTCATGATTGCTGTCAAGGATATTCTGACGGAACTCAACATCCGTTACGAGTTGCCTGCGCAAAGATTCACTCAGGCGGCCGCTGAACAGCCATTTCTTAGTGAAAAAGCGCAGTCATCCGGTAGCAGTGATTCGAATGTTCTGGCTATAACCCCTCAGTCGTTTGCACAAGGCTCACAAGCAGTGTCTGCAACGACTGGGCGGTAGTAATAGATGTAAGATAGAATCTATATATACATATCACCCTGTAAATCTCTGTACCATACCTGCTATATATATATATGAGCCTACCTCGATGTGGCACCCAGGCATCTCTTTTTTCGATGCGATTGATTAATAACATTATTGGCGAATGTATGACATGATGGTCTCGCCAACCAAGCGCAACAATAATGAAGGTCCAGGTCAACTTTATAGGCCGTCACCTTAATAAGGTTTTGCGGAGCTCCAGAAAAAAAGGTACGATATTGGATTTGCTTCCCTTGGATTAAATCAAGCGCAAAACGATGTATTTAAATCGCAAAGAAACGGGGGAAAATGACGAGTGCGATGGTCATGCATAGGCTTAGATCTAGATCACGCCCCCTCCGGCTTCCATACGCAAGAAAAGCGACTTTTTTTTGAATGGTAACACATAGCAACAAGTGGAGTGTGAAGCGGGGCGCAGAAGACCACAGTCCGGGTACACTAAACAGGAAAGCTCATTTGCCGTCCGCAAATGAACAGGTATTCGTGCATGAGTTCTCGCTGTCAGTTGTGGCTATTTTTATACATCGACCTTTCCTTCTCTTTCTTCTCCTTCCTCCTCTTTCCATATCTTTTTATTTGGTAGTCCCTCGTGGCGCCCCCAGCCGTCCTTTATATATATTATTATCGTAACCTTCCCTCCGCCCCCCTTTAACTACTTTCCTTTCATTTTATTATGCCTCCAGGAGTGCACTACCAGGCCGGAGGGCCCGGAGGTGGAAACGACTACGCGTACGGCGCCTCGACCACGAATAACTACAGCACCGGCGTGTCAGTAGGCCGTAAACAGACAACACTTGGTAGAGCACCGACTCGACGCATCGTCCCAGGTGCGAACAGCATCGCCAACGCAGGTCAGAATATCCAGCGCGGCCGCACTTTGATTCGCCCCGAACGTTACCAAGAACCCCCGCCTCTTCTTACTGGCAAGAGCGAGAAGACCCGCAGTGCGTTTGATCCATGGGTTCTATTCTCTCGGATCGTGACGTTCTGGGCCCTGCCTGGCATGCTGAAGGCCTTCAAAATGCCCGACAAGAGCATGCAGCAAGCGTGGCGCGAGAAGATCGCCTTGTGTTTTATTATCGCGTGCATGGGCGGCCTGGTCGCCTTCATTACCATTGGTCTTTCCACCGTGTTGTGTCCTCCTAGCGCATCCAACAACAGCCAGAACTTCCTTTCTTACAACGATACCCTCAACAGCGGTAAGAGAGTGCGATGAGAAGGATGCGAGAAGTGTGTGTATTAATGGGGAAGGTGCTAATTAGGTAGCATGCTGGGTGTGTCTGGATGGCAATTCAACGTGTCGACTGCCGAAGTAACTGGAAGCGTCAACTTTTACGAGATGACAAATGTCCCAGGCACTGATATCACCAACTACTTTACCCACGGATCAAGCATACCATCCTGTCTTGATACCGGCAACCCCTCTGCAAACGCCTTCACTGCTGTCACCTTTGACCCGTGCACTGCAGCTAACGGCAACGGCGGCTGTTCCCTCGGCCCTCTCAGCGATGAAACGTTCAGCCGCATGAGCATCTTCAACAGCAGTCGACGAGTTGGTTACGATTGGAACGCTTTGGCCAGCCCCGACCTGGTCAATTACTTTGTTTTGGACGGCAATGTGCTCAACATGGACCCCTACTTCAGAGCCAACCCTCAGCCAGTGACGGGCGATTCCTTGGATCAGCTCATCCGCGACATCCTTGCCCAACCTTTTGCAGAGGGTGGTCGCGATGGCACCAAGCTGTTCCATCATCGCACGGAATACGAAGCCACCATCAACTGTCTCACGGATAAGTACCGTGCAGGATATATTGACAAGCAGACTGCGGGCTGTTTCGCCTCTCAACTAGTGCTGTTCTTTGCGTTGGGCTGTGTGCTTTCGATTGTCCTTGTTCGCTTTGCCATGGCGCTGATCTTTGCCTGGTTTATTTCCCGCCGTCTGTCGAAAACCCCGCCACCTGTTGCTAGTTCCGCTATGGTGCACCCCAACCAGCACATGGAAATGTCGAGCATCAAGTCTGCGCCCGGTGGGGCTGTGGGTGGACCGATTGGAGGCGCAGGCCGCAAAAACATCGAGGTCGGCAATGATTTGTTTTCGGTTATCCTGATCACCTGTTATTCCGAGAACACGGAAGGCATTCGCGCTACTGTTGAATCGCTGTCGATGACTGACTATCCCGACGATCGCAAGCTCTTGTTTTTGATTGCCGACGGTATCATCACTGGTCACGGTGAAACCATGACCACACCCGACATGTGCCTGAGCTTGATGACCTTCGATAACCCGGCCATGGAGAACCCCGAGCCCATGTCGTACATCGCTGTGGCTAACGGTGCAAAGATGCACAACATGGCGAAGGTGTACGCTGGCCATTATGGTAGGTGACACACGTGGCTTTTGTGTACGTGTAAATTAACCAATATTTTTAGTCTGCAAGGGCCACAAGGTCCCAATGATTCTCGTTGTAAAGTGCGGCAATCCCGGCGAACAGGGCAAGCCCAAGCCTGGCAACCGTGGCAAACGTGACTCCCAGCTTATCTTAATGAACTTCTTCAGCCGTGTCACTTACAATGACCGCATGACCCCGCTTGATTACGATCTCTTCCAGAAAATCACCTATTTAATGAACGCAACTCCCGATTATTTCGAGCTCTGCTTGATGGTAAGCATGAGGATGAAACAGTTTCAAGGAGCTGTCGTGCTGATTTGGGCGCACTGAATAGGTGGATGCGGATACCAAGGTGTATGAGACTTCGCTGCGGTTGCTGGTCAACTGTATGGTTAATGACAACTTGATTATGGGTCTTTGCGGTGAAACCAAGATCGCCAATAAGCGTGACTCGTGGGTAACGGCGATCCAGGTGTATGAATACTTTATTTCCCATCATCTGGCCAAAGGTTTCGAATCCGTCTTTGGTGGTGTCACCTGTCTGCCCGGCTGTTTCTGTATGTATCGTCTGAAGGCTCGCAAGGGTGATGGCGACTGGGTTCCCATCATCACCAAGCCTGAGATTGTCCAAGAATACTCGTCCAACACCATCGATACCCTGCATCAAAAGAACTTGCTGCTTCTCGGTGAAGATCGTTTCCTCACCACGCTCATGCTTCGAAACTTCCCTTACCGTAAGATGGTCTTCACCCCTCAAGCTGTAAGTCGATGCCACTGTTTGACAATTTGCCACGTGTACTCATGTACTATTTACAGATCTGTAAGACCATTGTCCCTGACGAATTCAAGGTGTTGTTGTCCCAGCGTCGTCGTTGGATTAACTCGACCATCCATAACCTGTTTGAACTTGTTCTTGTCCGAAACCTTTGCGGTACCTTCTGCTTCTCCATGCAGTTTGTCGTCATGATGGATTTGGTCGGCACGCTGACTCTGCCCATCGCTATTTGTTTGACTGTCGTCTTGATTGTTTCGGTTGCCAGCACTCAGATCACGAGTTTCCAGACTGCGATTCCGCTTGTCCTGCTTATCATTGTGTTGTTCTCGCCGGCCATTCTTATCTTGTTGACCACGCACAAATGGGTGTATCTCGGATGGATGTTGGTGTATCTTTGCGCTCTTCCCATTTGGAATTTTGTGCTGCCCGTGTACTCGTTCTGGCATTTCGACGATTTCTCTTGGGGTGAAACGCGTAAGGTCGAAGGTGAAGGCAAGGGCGACGATCACGCAAACAAGGATGGTGTGTTTGATCCATCATCTGTGCCTTTGAAGCGATGGGAGGATTACGAACGCAAGCGCGTACGCGCTCACAAGCGCCGCGAACGCAAGGAACGCCAGTTGCGCGAGATGGGCCCTGTCCACTTTATGCATTCTGTCGTGCCGCCTGATGAAGATGAAAGTCAGCGCGGATTGTTGGCCGATCCTCAGATCGATGATGATGCCTACAGCAGCCGATCGGATATTTCGGGCCAAGATCCCGTGCATTACTTTGATCCATCCAAGGAGGCACCTGCCAAGGCCGGTGCTGGCGGCTACTATCCATCCTTCCGTCCAGAGCAGCCTGGCACGCCCCCTACGGCGCCACAGCAATCTGCACATGGGCCTTGGGGCCAGTCGCCTCCCCCATCTCAAGCACCTGGGCAGTACGTGGGTGCTCGACCACCTCCACCTAGCAACCAAGGATCTTATCAAGGTTTCTAATCTTCTTTCACCACTTACATAATTTCCCTTTTCGCATCAAGTCATATAGTTTCCGTTTTTCCCTCCCAAAAAAGCCAGCCGTTTATCGGCTCGCACCATCACATACAGTATCTGTTGTATTTCTGCCTGCTTTGTATGCTACAGTGAAAGACGAGACCAAGACTCAACTGTAATATTGCTCATCATCATCTTCGTCTCTTCTTTTTCTCATGCAACATATCCAATAAAAAAAATATCAAAGCTACATTAAATACTTTTATTAATTAAGTGAACATAGTAAGCGCAAGCGTGGAGACCAGCAAAGTCAAATTGATGCCAAGCCCAGATGTTGATGAAGTATGCTGATCTTTTGTGCCCATTGCGAACCTGTTGTCGGCTTGCTTGGGCACTGACGGATCCTCATGGTTAGAGTCTATAATGGGGTCCTCTCGGTTTGATTCCTCCTGGTATGATTCCTCTTGCTGCAGCTCTTCGTCGTGTTGTTCGACACGTTTGCTTTCCCAGGAAGCTTCCCAATATGGACTTGTGTCGTCGAGACACTGGTGGATGGACATTACATTGAAGGTTTTCCGTAATTCTGGTAGCCACTTTTCGGTAAGCTGAATGGTTTGAGGGCTTGATTCGTGCTGAAGGGGGATATGGCCTTCGGTAACATCCGTATTGTTTGCACGCAATTCGATCCATTGCTTAAAGTAGTCATTCACCGTAGCTGCGGTGACACTATGTGCCAGCTATACGTAGCGTAAGCGCATGATATATAATCTTGGTAAACATAGCTTACCAGGCCCCAGTCATTGGTATCTCGATCCCAAAGGATAGTGCGCATACCCATAAGCCAGGCAATAGCTCGTACACGGTCGTCGATATCTCCGAATGGTGGGCGCCAGCATTTGGGTGTAATTCCAATCACTTGTTTGATTGCTTTCTGCGTCCAGTAAAGCTCAGACACAATTTGCTCATTGGTAAGCGTTGTCATCAGTGGGTGTGACCAAGTATGCGAGCAGATAGTATGGCCATCACTGAATGCCCGCTGGGCTGCTTCCGGAAATGTAACCACATTGGAGCCGATATCTAAGTAATAAGCGTTTAGCAAGTGCATCCATCAGTTAAACCAAACTTACAAAATAGGGTCGCCTTTTGCTTGTCTTGCTCGACAAGAAAATTATACAAACGTGGCTCTTCCCACTGCTTTTCTTTTTTATCCTCACTCCAGACTCGATATGGGCCATCGTCGTAGTTGAGACCCCAATCACCAGCCCTTGGGCAAGTGCTGATGTCTTGGGGCAGGTAATCGACTTTGGGCTTCGTGCACAGAGTACTTGACCACCAACAGTGCGGATCCTGTGCATCATCATAGGATGACATGTCAACTGCACCATTGACTGCTTTGCGCACGGGTGCATTTGGAACCTTGGACCAGTCGATTTGATCAATAACAGCTTTAATTTCTGGATCGTCGATTGGCGGTGCCTTCATAGGAGGCGGATAGTCGGTCAATTTCAAATTGTGCACCTCATCGAGCGGTCGCACTTTGATGTCCTCTTCCCTGAGGACAAGTTTTTGGGCGTCATCGACGGGACCCTTGACATTGGCGAGCCACGCTGGTGATGAAACGGCGAGGAAAGGGGATGTTTGAGATTGAGCGTGTACAGAATGGCTGTACGTAGCTGCAAGCAGAGCGGCAATGGATATTGTAAAATGCATCAGAACAATTAAAAGAAGAAAGACCCATGAGCTGTCAGTTTCTTTATATTTGATTTTGGCTCTAGTTGAATTCGCAAATCATTAATAGGAGAGTTTGCTTTCTGCTTGTCTAAAGATCGCCATTTGGGCCGGGATGTTTTAATCTTCGTCAGTTAGGACGATGTAAACATTCAGACTCATCAGCGCTCTTGAAAATTTTCCTTGGATCAACAAGTCAAGCAACGTTTGGATATCGTCAAAGTTCACATGAGGCGAGAAGCTTGCAATTAAAAGGTACCGGCCGTTTTCAAGCTTTGGCAACATGGACATACTCGGCGCAACCAATAGCGTCCTGTTATTGAAATAAATATCTTAACGAAAAAGGAGTATATCGTACCGTTCAAATCCGCCATCCGTCTGCTTTGATGGTGCAAAATTCATATACGGGCTGTGAGTCGCAAAAGGCACTCCTGCTCGATTTTCCAGCGCCTTCTGGAGTTGCTCAAACTGTCCGCCGAAATCTTGCACGTTGATGTTTGGTCTGTCAGAGTCATCTGCAGACATCAATGCGTCAATATTTGTTCGCTTTTCTTGGCGGTTCGCAGTACTCACTTTCCCAAGATTTCGGGTAACCTAGTAAGTGTCGAGGAGGCATATACGTTTTGTAAAACAGCAAATGGGTTGTCACATTGTGCCCAGTCGTACGTGAGTTATCTATATATCGAGCATCAATAGTTATACATGGCCATGCGCAAAAAAACGTACCGATTTCACCAAACTGGCAGCCTAATCCGCCATTTTCCAATACATGACAGCCTTCGATACCCAGCGATTGTTGCTGCAAAAATATCATTGCAGGGACAAGTCCTCCCTTTAAAAAGAAATCAGTCAGAAAAGCCTCCTTTGGTCAGCTAACAAATACTCACTTGATGAAGAACGCCAAAGATAAAGGTCATGATCGCATTGAAAACTAGCCATAGCAACTAACAAACAGGGTAACATGACTTTAGTTACCGTAGTACTCGTCCTTAGCAACCCATACCCAGAATCCTCTAGTAAGTCGTGTTCGATTCCAAGTATACATTATAGCAAGCGGAATCAACATGGGTGTCAAGAAACGAGCTTCTTGATGCGGCATGACAGACAGACCGGCCATTGCCAGAGCAACAACACTTCCCAGCACTAGTGTTCATTGGTATACTAAGCTACAGAGAGATATACCATGCTTACCGTAATAAAGTGGCGAGTTTATTCCCCGTTTGAAGAAAAATGCAACCAACGCACCAGCGCTCAAAGGCCCATACAACATTGGAAAGTTGACAAGAAAATGCAGATACCGGGGATGAAGGCCATGCTCTTGAAGATTTTCGACTTTGGCATTGTACAGGATGTTGTTCAATGGCGTCAGAACTAGGTTACCCTGAGTGGATGTTAGCAGCCAGTAACTATGTTGTTAAATCACTAGCCCACCGAGATACGAATACGCGTCCATTTTGCAGGATCGCTTAGCACGCCTACTACATCCACAAAAGTCTCCAATGGTCTTCCGGTGAATGTAACCTCAAGCGTTTTGTAGAACACAGAATCAGCAAAGATACACACTATAGCCACAAATGTCCCTCCGAGCAAAAAGGGGATGGCAGCTGTTACGAAACGACATCCTCTACAGCAATCAAAGCGTAAGAATAAGATAACAGCTGTGTGCGCCTAGACATGTTTCACCTTTTTTTGTATGTGTTCCAGAGATAGGCGACGCCGACGGGGAATCCGTACAAGATAAATGTGATGCGTGTAAAGACACCCAAGCTTAGTAGACATCCTAGTGCAAACGACAAGGTGGATGTGATCTATGCACATTGTCAGCAGTCGGAAATCACGCGTAGCGCAGTTCAACTTGCCTGTTTCAACGTAGCTGTGTACGCGAGCAAGGACAGGCAAAGCAAGATCGATTCGATGGTGTTGGAGAATGGGCGCATGTAGTAAACCATCATCACCTGGCTTGTTGAAACTAGAACAATCGGTAAACGCGGGTCCTGTCCTACTTGACGACACATCCGATAGACGGCATAGTCTACATGTTCATGCATGAATAAGTATTCCAAATGAGCGCGTTCGGTGGTACAGACCAATGGCAAGCGAGTAAAGGAAGCTCGAGGCGCGTTCTGCAAAGTACATATTGATTGCTCGGGGCACTGGAAGCATGTTAGATTTGGCCAAGACGTATTCAAACCAGATGGGGCTTGCCTTGCAGCAGGGCTTCATCCGAAAACTCCGGCACGCGACCCACCAGCCATAAAGGCAAGCCGGTGGTGAGGAAACTGTCGCACGTTGTTAATTATCCAAAAGCAGAGAAAAATTCATTATATAAAAGAAGGGTAACGCACGGGACAAGTACGGATCTGGCCGCATGGGCAGGCTGGAACTCCCAAGGCGTGAATGTGCTAATGTCGAGCACGGCGCCGGCGGTCACTTCGGGCGATTGGAAGTACTCATCGGGATGGATGTAGCCGGGCGAGCTGGAAATGGACCATCGCAGCCAGAGCAGCACGACGTAGAAAATGACGCGCCGGTTTATCATTGCGCAAAAGGAATATTAGTGTGACACGATAAAAGGCGAACAAATACACATAGATGCGGCTGGTCACACCAACTCCCGCTTGCTGGTTTATCCTAAACAGATGCATAAGGACATATTGAAGGTTGTTCTTATCGGAAATGGCGGTGTTGGGAAGGTAAAGCGCCCATTGTGCCCGTGGTCTGATTGTGCCGTTCTAACTGTGATAAAGACTAGTTTGCGGAACCAGGTGAGGATCGACTCGGCATCTTTCTGTTTGTCTGCACAAGTTTAATCAGCCCATTGAAGTTTATCCATAAGCGATTCACGAATGCCTACAAAGCAACGATCGGTATATACCCTACATAAGCATAAAACATACTCCGTGACAGCAATAAAAGATCGCTTAACATGGCTGATGCTGGGCTTGCGCAGGGGCCGATTTCATCACCAAAGAGGTTCTGACGGACGATGGCAAAAAGATCATGCTGCAGATTTGGGACACAGCAGGGCAAGAGCGCTTTCAGTCCCTCGGTGTTGCGTACTATCGCGGCGCGGATGCCTGCGTGCTTGTGTACGATGTGAATAACTTTTTGTCGTTTCAGCATCTGGGTATAGATATTGCGCGCGCGTGCGGGAGGGAGCGATGGTATATTGATGCTGTGTCTATAGAGCGTTGGCGCGAGGATTTCCTAAAGCAGTCCTCACTACCGACCGAGGAGGCACAGCACTTCCCGATGCTGCTGATTGGCAACAAGATTGATATCGACGACCGTGTCGTGTCGCGCCGGCAGGCCCGGGCATGGGCAGAGCAGCACTCCAGCGAGCGGATGAAGATCCCCTGTTTTGAAGCAAGCGCCAAGGATGGAACCAATGTCGAGGAAGCCTTCACCCACATTGCCAAGATGGTCAAGGTGCCACAGCTCGAACTGGACCTGAACGGCGGCGACACTGTAACGCTATCCTCGGACACCAGATCGACAAAGCATACCCGCGCATGTTGCTAAAATAAACACCGCCCCGAATACCATGCCAACCGGTAACACCAACATTAAATATGCATTTGTAAACTTTGTTTTTAACTCGGCCATTGCTCAAGGACTGGGACGTTTCTGTACAGTACTTTCCAGGTTCGTTGGTGCAACCTCAGCCCCTTTTTGTAATCGCCTCTATACTAACTGTATTAATTTGCATACCAAAGCTCTACCCACGCTGATACACTCCTTCATTTCTTCAAGGATCACCGGGAATAGGCGCCCAATGCGCCGAGTATTATTTTATTCGTGTATCCCTCTCACTACTACATAATTATTAAACCAGAGTTTTACATATCCCACCAGACAGTCGGTCTTTTGACCGCCGTTTCTATATTTGCGCGATGTCCGTATACAGTCAAGCACGACTGAACGGGATGGCTGCATATATAGCATCACTGCCCTAACCGGCTTGCTTCCATTTTCCAACTTTTCCCTCGGCTGAGTGCCGAGCTGTCTGGGCCAACTTTTTAACGGAGAAAGTCTGTTCTTCCTTTTCTACTCAGCTTGGAAAGTTCTATTATGTCGTCCTACAATCCTCATACAGCGTAGAGAGTAAATCGTCCGAAACGGCTCCTCTCTGAATGATTTGGGCTTGTGATTAGCTGATGATCCCATGTGACGCCCTGTGTATATGATACATACGTGTGGCCTCTTACCTCTCCAGAGACCTTACCACGATCATCATACTACAACAGACACCTTGGTAGAGGCCACTTTTGTAGCTGGCTGTGGTTCTTGGTACGTGGTTGACTACACACCCACGCTACTTCCGAACAAAACGTTATGCGTATACTTTGGACCGATACACACAGCTATGTCACTTTTCAGGACTATTTTTCATTACGTAGCACTATTATTTATCCAAATTACATCATATACGTATCACCAGCTGTAAGCGTGTGTGAGCGGAAGCAACTATTGTATCGTAAGACATATGTCACGTGTCTGTAGATGACATTTGTACAAGCAACTAACCGTAACAGCCATCTGAGGATAGAATGCGCTCTTTAGTTTCATCAATGTACATTACAGATTCCAATATAGCTATCCGGTAAAAAATGTAACTCTTAAGGTATTTGAGAGCGGTATCTGACCACCACTTCTGCCGTTTGTTTGAAGATTCGTTGCGTATTGTTTCCTTAGTGATTTCAGGTACGAGAAGCAATGTGGAGTACGTAAGCCTTCTTTTAAATAAGGTGCATCCATCGTATCTCGTGGGTTTTGACGGCATGGTCATCTTGACAATGTGGGTTCGGTCGTGCCAACATAGCAGACACCAAGATTCTTGCAAACTTGTTTAATGATATCTTCGGGAATAACGAGTATAGTAGTTGTTGTTCCCAGACGAAAATCCACATAAACTCGCCGAGGTGGGCATTTTCCAGTTCCTTGGTAATCAATAATCTGATGCTTGCTATCATTAACTCGTCCGTATTCTTCGCCACCCCAGGACTCAATTCCCCAGATAATGCTCGCGTCTGCTGTCCTGAGTACAGCATGTATATCGGATACGTGAACAAGTCAAGTTAGTTCGAACTCGGACACTGCGATCCTGTTAGATACTTTTAATCTTTGTCCCAAATTTATCACGTACATTTGAGAGATGTTAAGTATCACTGAAAAGCACCATACTTTTTATAATATCTGTCCTATAGGAGCAGGTCTAAAATCTCCCTGAAATAAAATTATAACTTTTGAACTATAATATTCGTCCACTCCCGGCATCCCTACTTGACCTCTATCACGTACAGTATACGTAAACTCTAATCACTTGAACTTATTAATTTAAAGTGTCTTTTAAATTTTCGTTGATTATAAGTTCGCCGAAAATCTTACAGCTAGCTTCTCGTAGCAATTATTTTAGAATAATTTATTGTAGATTTGGGATGCGATAAGGTAAAGTAAAGAGTGCGTGAAATGTGAGTTGAGCAGTACACCACTTTAATCTCCTTTGCAAAAGTCGTGTTCACAAGACGTATTATCAAAAACTAGCCACTTAGACAAATGTCCCATCCAAACTTGGATCGAAGCTCTCATTACTTGGCATTGCGGTGGTTTGGTTGTGTTGTCTTCAGCTGTGACAAATCCTCAGCGTGAGCTACTTGATGAATCTGTTAAGGCCTTAATGAGCAAGATATATTCAGGAATCACGAATGTCGCATATAATGCCTTAGGGTTATGCACGTAGTTCTTTTTATGCCAGTCTCATAAAAGCGGTACAAAAAGCTATACAACGCGGAGACAGATTTAGGTTTAGCATTAACTGAATTGCTAAAACAATTGTTTACGTAATAATTACTTTTATTACTTGTGCGCAAGCAGTCGCTAATTAAGAGCTGAATGGTGTACACAACACGTCATTAGCGGATCGATGCGTCGCAATTGATGTCATATTAATGAAGACACTGTACTCTTTCACTCAAAGCACTTACAAAAAAAATTAAGAGCAAGTGAGACAAACGTTTAATTACGATTAAACACCTATTTAATGAAGAGTCGTGATCTCGATCGATCTTAATCGGATTATATATACTTGGCTGCCAACTTGAAAGCTGTGGTCTTATAAATGCCCGATCGATGTATAACACTATTATTACTGAAATCAGAGCTGGAGCATCGTGCATGAGAAGTCAGTCAATATTAAGCTTTCTTGCAAAAAGGCATTATGCTTATACTGCCCATATCTAGGAGTTAAAAGCTTACAGAAAAGGTTATCTACGTCACTGTGAGCTTCAGGATGCATTATATTCTTCTGAATGTTTGCTGCCCACTTTGCAACAGCTATCGTGTTCCAACATTGGTACCCGAATATTTCGCGCTGCACACTCAACTTGGGTGTCACATTTCTTGACACCCTTTGGCATCTTGATATTTTTGGCTTAGAAGAATTCGCCAAAAGCCACGATGCGTCATGCCTTGGTATCGAAATACATTGTGACTATAGTCACAAACTCCTCGCATCTATCCTAGTATCCCTTCTCGATGAACAAATGACTGGTGCGCTGGTACCTGGATTATTGCTTCGTTTACACACTTCATTGGCGACTGGTTAGTCCATAGCGACGATCATTTGCTGGACCCTTTTAACAAGATTATTGTTGGTGAAACCGGATTATAGCAGACGTATCCGACGGCGACTTTCTACCTTGAGGGGTTCTTATGTATTGCCTGTGGAGTTTACGGGTTAACCGGGTATTGGTCACGCATTGCCAAGGGCATTTATTGTATCCAACCACTTCCAATCCAAGTTTTTGGTTCTGTGCTTGAACACTATTCACCTGTAAAGACTTACCGGTATCTATCTCACTAACTCCTTTGTGATTCCAGATTTGGTGCTTGTATATCTACTCTCAAAGGGTAAGCGATAAAATAAGGAAGAGATTGATAAAGATGGTTAAAAGAAATGCTCCCTTCACTTTTTGTAACACCGGGATTTGTCGTAATGTAGATGTTAGATAGAAGATAGTCTAACTGGGCAGAACACCAGGAGATTAATCATTGACTTTTGCTCTTTTATATATTGTTGGACATACAGTTGTAATATATACACGGTTTTTCCAATAAGCAGCTTAAATACGTATATATGTAAGTACAGAAGAGAGTTTACGATTGGGGTGACAACGTACCTACTATTATTGTACACTTACTTGTCATGAAAATCCCTCTGTTAACCTTTCAGCTATCAGAAACACCAGTAGCTACCGTATGTAAAATCAGAGTGAAGCAATATTCGATGGAGATAGAAGTGGCATATGCAAGTAATTGCATTAGCTCGAAAAGGCACAAGCACACCAAGGTCCGCGCTGCGATCACTTGGTGAATTCTAATTGGACAATTTAACGAAATTCACGCACCTTTCAGTCTGGACATTGTGCATTGAAGCGTTCTTTCCTACACTATGAAAACGTCAATGCGCGTCAAGATCTGCGCATTGCTCGCTACCATGATGGCCTTTGCCAGCGTTGCATGGGCGTTAACGGAAGCGATCGCCAAAGCTTCGCTTCCGATTGCACCTGAATTCAGGAACACACGCGTTATCCGTGTCCTTGATCTTCGCAACAACGTCGTGCAAGAGGATATCGGCATTCGCGCCAAAAACATTGACAGCGCACCGGTAGATCAGTATATTTTTACGGTTCCCCGGGAAGCCGAAGAGCAATTGGCAAGCATCACTGCTTTCTTGCGCCAAGAGCCAAAAACTGCCTTGACAATTAAGCAAGCTGGCTTCGACTCTGAAAAGTAAAGTGGTAGAGCATGATGCAGCGTACCAACTCTGCTGAACGTTTATTTTTCTTATACAGAGAAGTGCAACTCTACAAGATCACGTTCGATGAGCCAATTCAGCCCAACACCGAGGTTCGCTTCGGTGTCAAGATCGCATACAGCCACGCTTTGACGGCTCTGCCTAAAAAGATTCCTCAGGTCGCCCGGCAGTTTGTCGTGTTCAACAGCAATATCTTCCTCTATTCACCCTACTTTACAGACGAAGTGAAGTCCACTGTGCAGTAAGTCTTGCGGAGATTGGGAAGGTTATCACTGGGTTGACCGACTTGTAGGTTGCCTACGCAAGTCGTGCAGTCATTTACTGGTGGCGAGAACATTCAGCACAACGGAAACAAGATCGTGTATGGTCCCTTCAAATCTATCATGCCTGAAAGTTATGAGTTGCTGCGCGTCCATTTCGAGTACACAAAGCCGCTACTGACGGTCACGGAGCTTGTGCGCGATTTGGAGGTGTCTCATTGGGGTGGAAACTTGGCTGTCGAGGAAAACTACAAGCTACACCACTCAGGAGCACAGTATGTCTCGATCGCTAAGAGCTTATTCGGTAACTAACCCACGAGTATGCAGGCTCGAGAATGAATTTAGCCGTGTCACCTACCAGATGACCAGAATGGTTCATGGCCAGACCAACGTGCTCAAGGACTTGACCTTCCGTCTTCCTGCACAGGCACGCGATGTGTATTATCGTGATGATATCGGCAACGTCTCAACCTCACACTTCCGCAATGAACTCGAGTCATCGCTCTTGGAAATTGCTCCGCGTTTTCCCCTGTTTGGAGGCTGGAACTACACATGGTTCCATGGATACAACGTCGATCTCAATAAGTTTGACCGCTATTCCCAAGAGAAGAACGAGTATATCCTCAACGTGAATTTTGTGGAGAATGTGCAAGACATGACCATTGACAAGGCTGTTGTGCGCATCGTTTTGCCGGAGGGTGCAACGTAAGTTGATACATGGCCTAGCTAATGCATCTCCATAACCTATCGGCTTAGCAACGTCAAAGTGCATGCCCCATTCCCTCTGGACTCTGAGCAGCACAAGGTCCACTACACCAACTTTGATTCGACGGGCCGGTACCTTGTGATTCTCGAAAAGCACAACGTTGTCCGTGATCATGAGCTCCCTATCCAGGTTTGTGCACCGTGCTTCCCATTACTCGTATCGGCTGCTAACCCCGTGGTACATAGATTACGTACGAATATTCATCACTGCGCTTACTCCAAAAGCCATTGGTTGCATCAGCTGCTGTTTTTGCTTTGTTCTTGATGAGCACCATTTTCTCCAAAATCAGCTTCAGTATCGGAACCACACCAGTAAGTCGAGTATCGGTTACACATAACGGCTCCTAACGCTGTGGTATAGAACAAGAATGCCAAAAAGCAGGAATAAAAAGTAGTTAGTCCTATTGGGTTTCATAAATGTACAATATACACATACTCCCAAACGCCTGTGAATGTAGTGTATCCATAATAAGAGTCAGCTTATAGGCACTGGATGTGTTTATTCGGCGAGAATGGATGTCCAGCCTGTGCACCACAGAACGGCCGAGTGGCTCGGCTGGTGATAATGCGCCTTGAGCTTCGGAGTGAGTGAATTACACGCTTTTCAATGTCTACCAAGGAAGCACCGCTTGGCTTCACTGACCTGGCACAGCACATTCGCAGTGCTGATGACGACAGTACGATGTCTGATGTAGACAGCTTTATAAATTCAGAAAACATTCAGCTGTCTTCAGAAATCCGCGGTAATGTTTTTGTGGTCATGGAAGCGCGATCGCGTAAAGCTAATCAGGAGCGTTTTCATTCAGAGGTCTGGCCAGCTGTTACAGAGGCTACTGCCAAGTTGGAAGATCTTGAAGCGATTTTCAAAGGCGATGGCGACCCAAAGCGTATGGAAGAGGCTCTCAGCAGCGTGCGGTCGTTTATCGCTGAAACGAATCGTATCCCGGAGCAGCTAATACGAGCCGATGATGCACTAAGCACAATGCAGACGTCAAAGGAAAAACTTGCTGAACTTATTTCAACTATCGAGAATAACATGCCAAAGTAAAACTGCATTAAGCATTTGTGCGGGTAGTCTATCCACCCCTCGTCTCACAGAGAAATCACAAGACATTACTTACAGCATATGCAATGCCCGTGAGACAAATATTGCTCTTTTTCCCTTCGCAGAAAAGCAGTTGACAATCGTAATGAGTATCAATGACAATGGCCATAAAAGTTTCAATCGCCAAAGAGGTCTGTGTTTCGCATACCCTGGACGATCGTCTCGCGCCTGACAAGCATTCTTTAAAAACGGCAATGTAGCTGGAATGACTGCACCCGAAGGAAACGGTAACAGCAGCGACTCACGAAACCCAAACTTTCGTCCATCCGCACGCTACGTTCCTCCGCATCAGCGACCTGCTGGCTTGGCTGCTCCGGCTCCAAGAAGCGACGGATTTTCGAGAGAATACAACACCAATGATGGATGGAACTCCAGGAGAAATGATCCCTATGACCAGCATCTTAAACCCAGGTTCGGTGCATCATGAAAAAGTGGCCAGGTTTATTTTCCTTCTCACCTAATGGCGTGATACAGATGGAAGGAGCACGGGTCCTCCGATTATGGTGGCTCAGGTCGTGGATATCGTCCTTCGCAATTTGATGACCGAGGTTCCTATGGAGGATATTACAAACGCAGAAACGAAACTCGCTTTGAGGAAGGAAGAGGTTACTGGAGAGATGGCATGCATCACATCGCCCAGCGTAGCATGCGTTTAGAGAAGGAGCTATTTGGACAAGCCGATACAGACACAACGGCACATGCAGGTATCAACTTTAGCAAGTACGACAACATACCGGTTGAAGCGTCCGGTGGTGGCGACATACCCCGCTTTATTGAAAAGGTACAGTGCTGTAGGGAGAGGAGAGGTGATAAAAGATATCACTGATACGTGCCTGGCAGTTTACGAGTCCTCCCATTGATCCACATCTGCTCAGCAACGTAGAGCTTGCAAGATATACAACACCTACGCCTGTTCAAAAGTACTCGATTCCTATCGTCATGGCGCACCGTGATTTGATGGCCTGTGCTCAAACAGGTATTTTCTATTAAATTACTGTTCGCAGCATATCTTTGACACTAAGAATACTTATGCCGTATTGTAGGTTCCGGAAAAACTGCAGGGTTTCTGCTACCAGTTTTATCTGACATGTTCACTCACGGCCCGATGCCTAGTACTGCACCTATACCAGGATATCGTGGAGGTTATCGGTCTAAGGCTAACCCAGAAGTACTCATCCTGGCACCTACTCGTGAACTAACATCACAAATCTATGTTGAAGCGCGAAAGTTCACATATCGATCGTATGTGCGACCATGCGTAGTCTATGGGGGCGCAGATATTGGTCGTCAACTACGCGAAATTGATCGTGGATGCAACGTGCTGGTCGCCACACCAGGTAGACTTGTCGATCTTATGGAACGCGGCCGGATATCACTATCCAACATTCGATACCTGGTACTGGATGAGGCTGATCGAATGTTGGATATGGGGTTTGAACCGCAAATTCGTCGAATAGTGCAAGGAGAAGATATGCCTGACGCCCAGAATCGCCAAACGCTCATGTTCTCCGCAACATTTCCACGCGACATACAAATGCTTGCCAGAGATTTCCTGAACGACTACATTTTCCTATCGGTTGGACGCGTTGGCGCAACTTCTGAAAACATTACACAGCGCATTGAGCAAGTGTTATGGCTCTTTATAGAAATATATATCTATGGTTTGTTAACATTTGGCAAAACAAGAACAGATACGTCGAAGAAGAGGAGAAGCGCTCAGTCTTACTTGATATTATCACTGCGGACACCACAGGCGGCCTCACCTTAATCTTTGTTGAAACGAAGCGTATGGCAGATACCTTATCCGACTATCTTTTGCGACACAATTTTCCAGCTACATCAATCCACGGCGATCGTACACAGCGCGAGCGAGAAATGGCTCTAGATGCCTTCCGAACAGGGAGGGCACCTATTATGGTGGCGACCGCTGTAGCAGCGCGTGGATTAGACATTCCCAATGTAACACATGTCATCTCTTTTGACTTGCCAACGGATATCGACGATTATGTACACCGAATTGGACGCACAGGACGAGTAGGCAATGTCGGACTAGCAACAGCATTTTTCAATCGAGGCAACAAGAATATTGCTCGCGAACTCGTGGAGTTATTGAAGGAAGCCAAGCAGGAAGTACCGTATTGGTTGGAGAGCCTTTTGCGTGAAACAAGTTATAGTCGTGGTCGCGGTCGACAAGGTGCAACCCGAGATTACAGACGATACAAAAACAATAACAACAATGATTTTTATCAATTACGAGATCGCAATGACTACCAAGAGTATGTTAAATTTTCCTATCATCATGGGTTACGAAATAGATTGATTGAAATGCTCTTGTAGTAATTATGGTCCTCCATATTACGCCTCGTCAAGCGCCGCTGGGAACTATCAAAGCAAGCAGAGTAAGACGAGTTGGTTCTAACTTACCACATTCATATTCTTGGTCCGTCAATACGAAAATAGTCCGGCATTTTATATCGTCAGTACCCGTAAAGATCCAGCTCAGTACTTGCTTTGCTTTTTTTTTTTAAAAAAAAAAAGAGAATCAATGCTATCGCACTATTATTGCGTGATATGTACCTATCGTCGGTCGCTTTTTTTTTTGGCAAATTGGCGCGGCTATTATAAAACTGTCAGTTTTACGATATTTCATTTTTTTGTCCACACTTGCTACGTGTCGATTTTTAATGGAATTTGATCATGGCACCGTATTCTCCACAATCGTCAGTTTTGCCACTCCCAGTTATTTCCTTGTGATTAGTTGAAAAGTATGAATTTATTTGGAAGGTTAGTTGACCTGTTCCTATAGGTATGTGGTCGCTTCCGTGCGGTACGAATGTATAGATATAAAGAGAGCTGGGGCCGTGTCAGGAAAAAGACAGGCCTATATGAATAAAAGGTTGATATAAGATAAAGGGAGGAAAAGAAGCTGTGAAGGCATAAAATCAAAAAGGAAAAAGTGCTGGAGTAATGAGGAACCACACTAAGCGTGGTTACCCATGGGTGTCGACCCTCGGCCTTGTAGGGCTTCCTCTGGCGCAGGTTCATCATCGTCGTATTTTCATCTATATGGCTCAGCTTATTAATCTTTCGAAGGACATGCAAAACTGCTGGCCAAGTCTTCTTCCATTTGCCCCGTGTCAACCTATTATTTGAACGCGGTAAGCTGTTAAAAATGTGGTCGAGGACCTGGGATTCGTTTCGTTGATCAAGTAATGGTTCAAATGCTTCGACAAGCTCCTGGTATATTGTTCTCAGTAATGAACAGGTGGCGTAATGCTCTCTTGTTGCTTCAACGGCGCTGCATTCGCAATCCTTCAGTGGATATGAAGGGAGCCAACACATACGCCATCTGACCAGATGGTCTCTCTCTTTGGAGGAGGCTGCAAGGTACAAGATAGAATCAATAAGTCGGTATAGCCGGATGAACCAGATTGACTTGTATTGGGAGCACCGAGATATAAACTCTTCGTCCCGTTTCCTGCCGACCGTCATTGTAACCGGGTTCTTGGGAGAGTTCAGTTTCTTTTGCAGCCTGTGATATTGCTGATGGAGGGGGTTGGTTGATGTTAACCTCCTGCAGTGTGGACGGCATGGTGTCCCGCGGTTCCATGGAATGGAAACCTCAACCGGACGGGCCATCGTGAAAACCGAAAGTGACTGAAGTCTGGTTACGAGTTCGAGCTGAAGGGTATGTGCGCTTGCCTTGTAATTATATACCTTTCATAGAGTAATAAGTACAACACTTTTTTAAATTTCTTTGGGAGATACTGAGAGATATCTTGGATACTGGAGATACTTTTTCAGGTCGTTTCCAGCACCACTCATTGTACACAATCTTGCATGAAAGTTGTAGACGAATTTTACAACGTGATACTACACATCTTTCTACATAAAATTTGTAGAGTACGTAGAAGTTTCAATACAATTGAAAGACTTTAGCATCCTTGATGATTACTTTTGAAGATTTGAACGTTTACTGAAGACTTTTTCCCAATGTGTATGCTTACGGTAGTCTTTCTTGCTCCAAGGTTAATGACTTATACCTCGAATAAAGAGATGAGCTTACCCTAGGTCCTTAGACGTACATACGCAATTATACTACTGAACACTTTTAAAAATACGATATACTCGAATGATTGCGAAGAAAGGCAGACGAAAACGAATCCCCATTATGTATTTATCATCTTGGACTAAAAGTTTCTATCCCACAGTAGTATAATGCGGGAAATGTAGACAAAAGATAGTATGCATTTCAGTTTATTCTTTCTTGATTATCAAGAAGTTACTAATCCGTGGTACATAGAAGCATATACTCCTCTCCCCCCCATCGTTCTTTCGAATAGCTTTGCTGATCTGCGTAATCATTATCGAATGATGGCTACATTGCATAAATATGCTTTGCTATCACTTGTCTCTGCATCGTGATATAGCATGATCTACATGGTAATTTGTTTGTTTGTTATGCAGTGCAGAAGCCATCCTACATTTTTATTATTGTCATGTCAGCGTAAACCATATCGCTTCGTATTTAGCCAATTAAATGTTGATACTATCATCCATGACTTAGCAAGAATAACTGGAACACTATATTTGTTTGACATGACCAAGCAAAGACATAAACAAATCTAGACGCATAATAAATTAATTTATTACTTGATACTACTCGCCATCACTCTCCCCCCTAAACAATTATGTATATGTGCGTCTGTCTAACAACGGCAGCAATGCTTTGCGCTGTCCACGTGCCGTGGCGTTAATTACACTTGTGCTGCTTTCGTTATCTGACGTGCTACCAAATGCGTCTTTATCTTTTCGGTTTACGTATTCAACACACAACTTCGCATCTTGATCATGGTTTGTTTTTAAATTCTAACATTCACTATATCAGTGCCTCAAACTTAAACCACTCTTTTAACGAATTATCAAAAATGCCACTGAGGATCTGAGAAGCCTCTCGGTGACGAAAGCATGCAACAACGAAAAATTACATGAAATGCGTATGAATTGCTGAGCGCACTGCATCATATTGAATTACTGCTGGTATGAGGTCGTCCGAATCCACTTGGTCAAAAGCCTACGAAGAACTAAGCATCACACTACACACATAAATCAACCCAAAAAGCTTTTAGCTGCTGCAAAGAAGTATGTGATGAAAAAAGGCTGTATTAAACTAATGCGTATGTATGTAACAAAAAAAAGAGTATGATGACATGATAATTATACCCGTTCAACTGGGTTCGGCAGTGTGGCGGGTGGTCTCTCTGGACTTCTGTTGTCCATAGAGATAACAGTGGGTTTAGCTGTGGTATCAGTTTCTTGAGGTGGTGGTATTTCTTTTTTAAGAGCACCTGGAAGCCACCGTGGATTTGGAGTATGTGCATTTTTTCGTAATCGACGGATAAACAGTACCAATGCGCCAACACAAAGGATAAAGCCAATAACGCCAAACGTGGCTCCAAGTGCTACCGCTGTTGTGTTGTCACCGGACTGGTTAGGATTCGAAATCACCGTCGGATCATACGGAAGACCATTATTTCCTCCGTTGTTGCCGTTGTTATCGGGCATGTGTGGGAAGGTAAATTTACAATCTGGATTTTGTGAACCTTTTGCTTGTTCAATTCGTGGAAGATCATCGACCCATTGCCATAGAGACATATCCAAAATCCCGATATCTTCAGCAAATTCAGTGTCGTCGTGATCTTTAAAGCCTGTGAAACATGAGGTGTGAGTCTTTTTTTTGTAAATCAGTGACTGCACGCATACCCATCAAAACCAGCATATAGTTGTCATAAGATACCGCCTGATGACCAGATCGTGCTGAAGGCGGTATCCCGGAAACTTCACGCCTAGACCAAGTTAACGTACATGTGTCCAAAAGATATAAATCTTGTGTGTTTTCCCCTGTTGCCGCATCTTCACCGCCGAATATGACAATGGAATGACCATCTGGGGCTACTCACCCGTTGTTAGGCCACACGTTCACAATGCAATACAAAAACAGTCGTACCTAATGAAGACGAGAATCCTACTTTTCCGTTTGGGATATCACCGATTGTTGCCATAGTTACTGCTTTAAGCTCATCAGTGTCGAAAACTGATAATGGAGCATCTATTAGCAATGAAACGATACTATTGGCAGGAGTGTAACTTACCGAGCACGCTCTGGAAATCAGCTGGGTTAATGACCCATGTATCACCTGAAGCATTGACCACCGCCGTTTTCCCGCCGAGAATAAATAGCTGGTTCCCTCTGCTTCCGCGGTTAAAAAATAAAGTCGAAACAAGGGGAAAAGAGATATTAAAATGCTTACACCAAGTTTGATGTGTGTCCAAACCGTGCTGGTCGTTGACCCCAAGCGTAACGGACCGCGGGCCAGTCCCATGTCGATGTTAGGGTGTTATAACTGTAGAAATCGTTATACTAAACTACCGTATCAGTCTTTGCTACTCTACTCATTCCTATTACTGTCGTTTCTCACGTAAGCTCGTTCTCCCATTGCCTCCTTGGCTTCAGTTGCTCGACCGCCGTAAAGCCAGGCTATGCCCGATGTGGTATCCACGGTTGCTGACATCTGGGCGCGCGATTCGGGTAGGGGGCTGGATTCATTCACGGCTGTAAGATTGCTGGTTATTAAAACGATTTCAAGTTTTGCTTTCTTCACTTTCTATTACGTACAGGCTCGGCTCCAGGTGCTGGATGATACGTTGTACACCACCATGTTATCCATATCGACGGTTCCTCCATCTCCAGCTTGCACATATATTTGCTGTTCAGAGCTGGCAAATGCTATTCCATATGAATAAGGCCCAATAGCAATATCTGCGCTTGTTTCTCGTACTTCCCAAGCTGGACAGCGCCTATTCAGTCCTTGGGATATGTCCAACGTCCAGATATTGGACCCATCCTAAGATTTGAAGGCGTCAATCATACGTCCGTGTAGCGTAGCATAGTTTTGGGTGTACCATATTGCCGCCAGTCAAATATATTCGTTGGTCCATAACAATAGCTGAAAAGTCGGTGTAGTTTGCTGGCATGGAATTGGGTGACTGATTGCATTGTTGTATGTCTTGAGCTCGGACCAGAGCGCTTATGAAGAAGAAGAGAATCCATGACAGATGACTCTGCCAGGTGATTGGCAGGAGCATTAGTCCCTTTGTAGTTGCAATGCTGCCAAGAAAGAGCAAAAGTTGTATTGTTTGTTGTGTGCGTGAGTGTACTTAAAGAGAAAAGGAGCAAGTTACCGACCAATCATTTCATCGGACATTTGGGTTTCGTTGCCGTTTTATCGATGCTTGCTTCCTATACTTCTTTCACATGCGCATAGAGCTTTCTACGGATTCGGTTAGTTCTGCCTCAAAGCAGTCTAAGTAGCATCCGACGTTGGCTCGTACCGAATGTTTGACGATATTCAACTGGAGCCATTCGCATTATCCACAAAGGGAACTGCTGGGTTTTTATGGAACAAGAGATTAATAACTGGGAGAACTCGACCGCCTTTGGTATTAGGGTTTGTACGAAGAATTATCAACTAAACATTGTATTCCATGCGCGGACGCTTTGCCATCATTGAGTTTAGCCTAATCCGTTCCCATTCGTGTAACATATTCCCCACGTAAAAGCGAGATCGACGCAGGAGCAAATGTAGTCATCGCGCTCTTATTCGCTTGAATAGCCCACTAAATACACTAGACGATATGTAGTAACAAAAGCGTGATGTATATGGAGCTAAGCCTTTCTAAAAAGCGACTTTAGCACTTTTTCCTAGTTGAAAGTCATGATACGGCGGAACTGTGAGGAGTAGCAACAGCAGCGTTTTGCTCCATTGGTAACCAGCCTTATAAGCCAGCTGTCATCGAAATGCCAGAGGTGTCGACACGTCTGGAACTTGGTGTAGTACAAAGAATTACAACTATCTCAGCCACACCAGATGCTTTATTAGCAAAAGCATAATGTATTTGCTCGGTTCACGTTCCAGCGATGCTTTCAGCCGCACTATTATTCTCTTTGGGTGGTCGTTGACGTTCAGCTGTTATTTTTTCTGCTATTTGCCAAATAAGAGGAATCATATATCCGAGAAAAGTTCAGGTGTATTTTTCATCTGCATTTGATACACAAAAGATGCTAAAGAGTAAGCGCTTCAGTGTCACATTGGCAAACAAAACCTTGCATTTTTTCTGATTCTTAGAATGCGTAGCAACTGTTTGTGGATTTGAAAAACGTCATGGTAAGCCGTGCTTTACAATATACGACGTTAAGCCTGAGTATATATTTTGGCACGGAGAAGAAATAGTAACAATTGGTCTTCCCGAGCACCTTTCTACAGATTATGCTACGCACGTTAGTTCTACTGTTACTTCAGTCAAACCGGAACCCAGGTATCTGTTGAAATGCTTTATTCACTTTTTCGTGATACTGTAGCAGTGAAACTTTCAGTAAAAGGTAAAATCAGGCCAAAGGTGTTACAGAAAAGGTGATTATTACTAAAACCCGGTAAATGGTCCAATTTCAGAAAGGTTTAAAAAGAAGGCTTAGCTGCTTCCATTTCGTTGTCTTATCGCAATCACCGCATTCATCAAAATCCAAATACTCATTATTGCACTGTGGTGTGCTCCTAAGATGTACCATTATTGGTGTGAATTACCTTTGCTCCAAAAAAGTGGCTGACGATCTTCTTGTGCAACCGCAGATCACTTTGGATTGCATCTAGGCCGTAAATAGCAATACTTATTGATCCATTGGTTTATGTGATTGTTTGATCAACCATTGTATAAAAACACGGCGACATTGGACAGTACATAACAATAAAAATTGGTTGTTATTATCTCCACATAATATATAATCTAAGCGGACTAATCGATTCATTATCTTCACTTGCTTTTTCTGATAAATTGCGAACCATCAAATAAAAGCCTTGATCTCGTCGTCTTTATTTCATAATCAATTTTCCAATGTTATATCGATCGCCATCTATTATTTATTTCCGGGGTTACGTATATGAATTTTGTCGTGTCTTGCTTTTGAACGACATAAATGCACGATCGATACAAGTGCATCATAACAAACAGAGACTACTGCATCAATTCCATAAGATGCGAGTATGTGAAATGAAGCATGGATTGTATTCAATTATATTTCCGTTCATTTTATAAAAAACTTCGCCTTGTACCAGAAGGCTAATGCTCTATTAATTACCCCGAGTACGGCAGTCATAAATGCTAGTACTGGGGTGACGCAAAAACCAGGAATCGGTAGCACATTTTTCTATTGTATCACAGCAAATGGCAAAGACATTACATTAATATAAACAGCAGTAGAAGTTGATCATCGGTGTACAAATAAGGTTAAGGCGGGTGGTGCCTTTTAGGTTTGAGGAGGCAGGAACATCTCCTTTCCACCTTTCTCTCTCTTTTCTCTGTAAAGAAAGAAAATGAAGTTATCCCTTCGCTATCTTATTGCCATCCTAATACTCTTGCACAGGGCAGAATCACAACTATCATTAGGCCTTGGTGGCGGAACTGACCCTCAATCCAGTCAGGCGGCAGCGTCACCGTCGCCGTCAGATCAGCAACCCCAGCCATCCTCTGTTGCACCTCCTCCACCACATAGCAGCGATAATTCACCAGCACCCAGTAATTCTGCTGCACCGCAGCCAACGAAATCTGATAACAGTCAACCCACTCCAGCACCGTCTTCGTCTGATAACGAAGATACCCCTACCTCTAGACGGCATAGAAAAACCGCTGCGGACAGTAACGATACAACACAAGATTCGACACCGACTTCTCAGCCATCTCCAACTGATCAACCATCTGCAGACGGTGGGGGGCTGCATGCGAACAAGCAAACCGCAATTATTGCTGGATCTGTTGTAGGCGGTGTTGGCAAGTATCAGTGAAAGGATAGTGTGCGAGATATTTTTTTTGCTCAACTACGTACGTATATATACAGTGATCTTTGCATTGCTCGGAGGGTGTATCACATTCTTAAACCGACGTGGAGGCTGTACTCGACCCAGAAGACGACGAGCGAACAACGACTATGCAGCACAGCCAGAAGACTTTTCTATCGACATGAACGAGACGAATTCCCAGTATGCCCGTCGATTCGTACCGCCAAACTCTCCAGCAGGCTACGTGAACTTGCAAGATCACCCTCAAGATGTACAATACTACCACGCCCAGACCAGCGTTGCCCCTGCGCCGGTCTGGACTGTAGGAGCTAAACCGGACGCTGTGGAATATAAACCTAACGAAGCTTAACTATTTTATTTACTAAACATATATTTCTTTACAATCATCTTTTTGTTTTACTCTTCATCCTTGGCTTTGTCGTCATCGCTATCCTTTCCCATATCTACATCCTTCAATACAAGTACAAGTGGAACATGATCGCTAGCTCCATAGGCTTCTTGGCGAATCTCACTGGCGACAATCTTATCAATCAAATCCGGAGTCACCACAAAGTAGTCGAGCCGCCAGCCGATCAGCTTGCTGCGGCATTGGAATCGATAAGAATAGTACGTATAGTGTCCTTCTGTATCAGGATGGAAATGGCGCCATGAGTCGATCAAACCCGGCAAATTGTTTCCATCGGTGGAGGAGTCCAAAACATGTTGGAAATCGGTTCGCTCTTCTTCGGTGAAGCCGGCAGATCTAAAACATTCTCTTGGTCAGAGAAGGGGATTACTGGTGTTAATTCCTTGTGTAAAGCTACCTTTGATTGGTATCAGGGCGTGCGATATCCTTTCGTGTGTGAGCTACATTTAAGTCTCTGAACTTTTTGATGAGATGCTGTTGTCTCATTAGAGGATTATCAATCGACGTACCCAGCCCAGATAACAGAACGACCCTCCTTCTGCAGCGAACGCAGAAATTTTTCCATGTGCTTATTGAACTCTTGGCGTGGCTCAAGTCGCTTCAACTCTGCACCAGCGTTCGGGACATAGCAGGCAACCAACGTAAACGACGGGTAGTACGCGGAAATGACGCGTCCACGCGAGCCTTCGGTGTATCCTGGCAACCCATACTCCACCTTTTCGGGCTTGTACTTTGCGAATATTGCCGTGCCAGCTAAATCACCATAGCAATTGAGTCTTTGCGTATGTTTCTAGGTTTACGCACTTACAGTAGCCCTTCTTTTCGTCGTAGGACCAGTAGCGATACTTGTACACCTTGTCATCAACTGCGGTCGACACCGGCTGGTTGACTTTGGTTTCTTGCAAGCAGACAATGTCGGCATCCTCAGCTTCAATGTACTGCTTGAAGCCCTTCTTGATACTGGCATTCAAGCCAGACACGTTGTACGACGCGATCTTGATTGATCCTTCAGGAGTCTTTGGGAATGAGAATTCGTCTGGGAATTTTGTGTTGGTAGGGACCGTAGGATCAAACGGCTCCCAGGCCTTTTTGGACTTTTTTGGAGCAGAGGTATCGCTGGTGGTCTTTCTTTTGGGTGGCATAACGAAGAAACACCGTAGTCGTGTCAAACGAAGCGGAGCCAGACGTAGCATTTTTTATCAAAAGGAAAAAAAAAGACGGAGGTCACTGTGTCTCTTTCCGTCATGGCATCTCGTTCGAATCAACATCGCCCTACAGTTCAAGCAAAGCGTTATCGCGCGGGCCATGTGCCTAAAAACTATGTCGATGATTTATCGGATAGTGAAGAAGAAGAAGAGCAGCAACTGCAACAAGAACAAGAGCCACGGAAACAGCAACAACAACAGCAATTGCAGTTTGCTCAAAAAGAGGTTGTAACCGGTCTCGAACAAATCGAAATTTCAGAAAAGGATGCAGCATCGGATCGACGTTTACGACGTTTACGACAAGCACAGCAAGAAGCAGTTGCTGAACGAGACGATTCCGGGCGGCGAAGACGACGATTCACAGACCAGCCGCCGCAGGAAGATGCCGAAGAAGAAGAGAAAGCGAGAGAACGGCTACGTATGAAGCAAAAGGCATTACAGCAGCAGAAAGAACTGGAAAGAGAGGAGGAGGAAAAAGAGGAGGAGGAGGAAGAGGAGGAAGAAGAGGTACGATGGATGAGTTGCAGGTTTGGCACCGATCTCATTTAATTATCGCAGAGTTCGAGTGAATACGAAACCGACAGCGAAGAAAGTGAAGACGAATTTCAAAAGATGCCCAAACCTATGTTTATAAGAAAGTAAGGCAAGAATGATTGGCTGTTATCGGCACTGACCGACTCACTTGGACACCAATAGAGAACACCGTGAAACAGTGCTTCAGGAAGAGGAGCGACAGAGAGAAGAGGAAGAGCGGGAACGAAAATACCAAGAGGAGCTCGAACAGCGCAAACTGCAATCACACAACATGCTGGCTGAGGAGCTGAAACGTGAACGGGAAGCCGCTTTAGAGAAGGACTTGTCGAAGCACGATGATACCGTCGATGATACAGATTACGGCGATCAAGCCGAGTTTGACGCATGGAAAGTGCGTGAACTCAAGCGTATTAAGCGCGATCGAGAAGAGAGAATTGCGTATGTACAAGCGTATCATCCACCGATCCGAGTCTAACATGGCATTTTTGATAGTCGTGAGCGCGAGTTGGAGGAGATTGAACGAAGGAGAGAACTGCCGGAAGATGTGCGCATGCAGCAGGATCTAGAGGAGGCAGAAAAGACCAGACAAAAGGAGCGGGGTCAGCATACATTCTTGCAAAAGTACTACCACAAGGGTGCTTTCTATCAGGTACGTGCGGCGCGGCCCAAGCAGGACGAAGCTGACATACAGTCATAGGATAACAAAGAAGAGATCTTTACGCGTGATTACTCCGCGCCTACAATCGATGAGGTTCGGAACAAGGAACTGCTGCCCAAGGTTATGCAGGTCAAGAACTTTGGTCTGGCAGGTCGAACCAAATGGACCCATCTGACGGCCGAAGACACCTCTTCTCGCGATGACCCGTGGAATAATCCAGAGTCAGTCAAGCGACGGAGACGAAAGTATGAACAATAAGCAATAAAAAACAGCATGCAACAATTGTTTTGTTTATATATATTCATGAAGTAATCTACGAAACCTGTTCCGTGACCTCTGTCTTTCTTCCGCTGCTACAGTTAGAGATGGTTGTCACGGTGTCCAATGTCGGTGGCGCAGCCATGGCCTGCGACGCGCCTACGAATGCGGCAGTGGGGGATGCGCCGTACTTGGGCGAGCTGGATCGGTTTTTGGTGATAGAGGCGGTTGAGGTGGTCGGAGAAGGCACTGCCGCTGGTGATGCGTTATTTACGATGGGTTGCAGAGTCAGATGATTGCTTCCGTGTTCGTCGGAAGACGGTGGGCTTTTGATAGAGCCGTTGATACTGGAAACACGTTGATGATTAGAAGGGATGATTTGGTCGGGGCTGTTGCGATGAAGCAATCGAGACTTGCGCTTGCTGCTTGCTTCAGTTGGATCACCGCCTGGTTGGTTGGCATAGGATGATATGGATAGTACAGACAGAGATGTTGGCCCGGAAGATATTGATGTGGTGAGTATGGCTTGGATAAAGTAGTGGATATTCGGAAGCGTGTAGCGGAGATCAATCACGATCAGACCGTATGCGTTCATAAGCTACAGCAACTGTTAGTTACTGTGCAGCTTGTCGACAAGGTAACTTACCTGTTCGATGTTCTTGTTGAGCAAGAACACGCCAAATTCGAAACGATACCGATCCACGCCTTTCGCATAGAGGGGAAATCTGTAAAGACCATGTAAGATGAGGTTATGCGAGGAAGTAGCTTTAACGTACTCGGTGGGTCCACTTATTGACGATACTGGGTCCTTGATGGATGCCCTAGAGCCCATAGGTCGGATGGGGTACCTCAGCGGGATATCGAGATAAAACGCCAGCATCGACACAAGATGGGCAGTGAAGCCAAGGGCGGTTGCGATCGATTCGTCGTTACAGCCGGTATAGACGGAGTTGGGCAGGTAGATGTCCCGTATACAAAACTGATGCATATCATCGAACGACTTCTTTTTTTATATAATCAACCAAAAGATGCTGAACTGCATCTTGTACTTTTCAAGATGTCTGCTTACCTGTTCGATTGGGTATATGGAGAATAGATCGGCCACAAGCTCTTTCTTGTGTCGGTTCAATTGGTGGAACAGCCGCTCGTGCGTTTGCACACTTCGTTCAAGCAGCTTTTCGTTATCTTTCAGATCTTCCTTTTCGGACTCGAGTCTGTCAAAAGATCTAGCCAGCTCGGCTTGCCGTTTTTCAAGCAGCTGTCGCTTTTCAGCGATGCGTTGACGCCCTGAATATCGAATGTTACTTTGTTTTACAGCAAGAACAGAGTGCGACGAACCTTTGCGTATTGCGTTTTTCTCCCGGACGAGTTCGCCTTCTATGCCTTCAAGTTTAGATTGTCGCTGGTCACGCTCACGGGCCTAGAGGAGAGTAGAATTTGGAGGTCTGTATTGACCTCCATATATCTTTCATCAGTCATTGTAATCGAAGCGTAGAATGCTTTGCTGCCAGAATCATAGCTTACCAAACGAAACCGGCTCTCTTCATTAATTAAGATGTCGCTAATATTTTGCCGCACTTCATCGGCTGACTTTTGGGTATCGAATATACATTGCTTTAAGGTATTTATCCTATGAATCACGCGTCAGCAAACACCGCTGCTTCTGGTACATGTCCGTGACGTACTTGAGAAGATGATCTAAGCTATATGACCGTTTAAACTATAAAAAGCTATGTGAGACGAGACCACAGCAATTATCGGTATAGACTTACTTTGTTTACTGCATGCTCAGTATCCATGCTTGCCATGTCATTTTCGCTGTACGGATCGACCAGGCTCGACCGTTTGCTGTGGACCACAAGCTTTGACTGAAGAGAGCACTTAGCTTGGATGGCGATAATAAGCAATGACAACGTACCACGATATCGGGGGCTGTGTAGAATCCGTCCTCAAACTCTAATAACAGAGTATTTTCCGGAAACGAGCAAGGGGGATCCAGTAACTAAAACATGTTTCCGTACCTCAGTTTACCGTGGCAACACCGAAGTGGCAACCACACTTACGTTCTTGCTGACAAAGGCGAGCGTGTTCAGATCGACTTGCCATTCAATAAGTAGTCGATACTCCTCTGCGGGTTGAGACGGGTGTCTGGACTTGGTTGGGTGATCGTGGCGAACATACGCATCATCTGAACGAGCGGCTGTCGCTGATTCTGGAAACGAGTGGCGCGCCCACAAACGAATCACTATCTCTGTTTGCACGCCGTCATACCAAGTCCATTGGGTTGAATCGAGGTCCCGGAACGACGGATTCACCGTGTTGGGGATAGTCTCGCTTTTGAAAAAGGCGGATTCGTCGGGAGAGAGATGAAGCGTCAGATAAACGTCCAGTAAACCCCGTTCCTGCTCACGGTCGCGCACATGAAGCGGTGGTTTTTGCCATTGAGGACGTTTGGCTCGCGGCGCCTTGTAGGCACTCTTTGTCAACGAAGAATCCTCGACGGTGGTACTGCTGGTGGAGCGCATAGAGGACGCGCTCTCCGACCGACGCATAGATGTATGCAGGAGCGTGCTAGAAACCGTCGTCACTGGATACGGCGCTTCGGCTGGAGGTTGATCTGTAGGCGATGATCCTGTCCGCCGATGAAGAACAGTTGATTTCGAACGATGCTGCTGATCCCATGCAGGTCCATGCGAAGGAGATGGAGATGATGCTCGAGACGTTACGGCACTGCTGCTCAAACTCGATCCTCGGCTATTGATATAAAAACCCGATAGGCCAAGCATGTCGCCGTTTTCGCCCGTCGGTTTGTTGCCTTCCTGATCGCCACACCATACTATGTTCCGGCCGACAATGGTCTGCAAATGTCGTATTCGACGCTGATTTGTTCAGAACATATAAAAAATATGAGACAACGCAAGTTTTCGTCCTTTGGCAACCCAATCTTGCCATTCTCTCAAAGCAATCCAAGCAGATAACTGCATCTCGCACACTTACCTGTCTCGGACTAGCTAATGGTCTGCTTTCAGACATTGGTATAACATTCGCACCAGTAGATATTGTCAAAGGGTTGTTGAAGGCACCTGAAGAAAATAGGAAATGGATTCGGAACGCGAAAGACGCACTGTGTAATGTCAAATCGCCTCTGGATCGTGCATCTCGGCTATCCATCGTGAAACAAAACATAGCGCTGCTTGTACATGGCAGAGCATGGACACCACTGTTGCGGCAACTTGTGGGGAGCAATATGCCCGAGCTGTTCTCTCGAAACCTGTTGCTATCGACGATGTTCCTTCAGCACAATGGCTGAACGGCCCACCTTTTTTTACTTTTTTTTTTGCTAGTACATATGCCACTTTTGCAGCCGCGTGCAAAAAAGTTGAACACGGTATGTCTAACAGATACCTTGGCTGGGATGGTAGGCGGCATTTGTTTTTGCAAAGGTATGAAGCACATCTTGTCACATGCATATTTCCGTCACGCTTGTCGGTGCAGCAGTAGCCGGTTTCAGGAAATGAAATACACAGTCGCTTTGTTGCACGAGCGTAGTACAGCATACCTTTGCCACAGTTTTCCACAGCTCATCCTATAACTGACGGTTTGCCGAACAATTAAATAATATTAGATGAAGTGATCATCGCCCGTTTTGGTTATCGATAAGTTTACATGTAGTGCCAAAATCATCTTCCCAGAAGCAGGAAAATGGATCACGTAACTCTGCCGATACTGCTACCCTATCAACTGTACAAAAGTTGATCCAGCTATACCAATTTAACGGTAGCCCTTTACGGATGTATTTTGGGACGAAATCCAAGTTTAGATCTACAGTTAAAGAATTTATTACTGCAGGATCTGGTGAACGGTAGTATTAATTTATCATGTATAAGACAGACATTATCTACGCATTAGTACTATGAACAGCTTTAAAACGGTAGAATGGGAGGTAGCATAAAGAGCAGACAATCGTTACGAACCACAATTTAAGAAAAATGCAAATACATAGGAGGTATGTGACAATCTTCCCCACGTTTTCAATCGACGCATGGCTCTAAAAAAAGCATGACATCACCATGACCAATGTATTCTTAATATCCAATACCCGATACCGATATACGATACGACGTAGATACATAGCAGCAACGGAACAACATTCGAGTGCCTATCGCTCTACGCGCTCCGCACATACGTAGGAAAACTCACAGAAGCCAATGTAAAGATTGCTTATGGGAAATATGCAAGTCTGATAGTCGTCAAGTGATGAATCGCTATGTACATCTGTAGTGGACCTTTACTTGGCGACAAATGGCCGTGAGAAATATGAGCTGTTACTGTCAAACCTTTGCCGTGGCTAATAGATCAAACTGGAATTGCATGCAACTGTGACAAGATATGGTGCTCCTATCTGAATACAAGGTGAACAACCTGTCTCTTTTTGGGTAATGCGAGCCGTTATATCCGTGAACCACAATACAATTAAACGGTTTTCAGGTTGGTTTGGATAAACGATTGCTCCGAATTTCATATGCCTCGCAGCAACCGTAGTACAAAGGATATATCTGTTATCTACACGTAGGAAAGGTAAGCTTATCAGCAACCAAGTCGATATATATGTTGTCTGTTAAAGATAGGTGCGTATGATTTGGTACACATACCATGACACGACAGATGGCTTCTCGAATGTTAAGTAAGAGCGACAGATGTAAAAACCAATGACAAAGCTGAGCCAGTAACCAGGTCTTTAGACTATGATGCTGCATTGAGAAATCCCTGATTTGGGATGCTCTCCGCAATTCATATGCGTATTGGCCTGCAGCATCCTTGGACCGACGGAGCCCGAAGCGCGATTGAAAACATCATGCAACACCATGAAGGCGGTTGTACCACGAGCGCAAACTTTGTCGAGTACTATTAAATATGGGCACGATAACCACAGGGTTCTTCTTCCACGACCAAGAAAACGCAAAGATGATGGAACGGTACGTAATAATTCGCAAATGCTTATCGTTTCCGATGGATTCCTTACATCGGTCATGCCGATAACAACGCCGCGATGTCCCGACACCACGGTGAAGGTGATTTGATCCGGGTACCTTTGTGGAGCGGATTGCTAGTTAGTTTGAAACCACCTTTTTGTGTGTGTCTTTTTTTCCTTTCGACAAATAGCACCCATTTTTCTTATCAGTTGCTGAAAAAGAAGCAACGGTTGGATGCCCTGCTGACTAAAGGCACAACGGAGCAGGCAGTTGCGCAGAGACGCAGGGATGTAAGGCAAGCACGGGCTGCTTACTAGCTTGGAGATAATAAAAAAAAACATGGCGGTTCGTGGGGGTTGGGTTGACATGAAGCATGTCTCCAGGTCAGCGTGGGACTTTAACGTTTTTCTATCACCTTTGCAATCGGGAATGGATCCCGTTACCCATATACCGTAAGTCGCCTTGATGTAACGAAAAATGCCTTTTTCAGAAAACCCTGGCGCGTACAAAAAGCTCGGGAGCATGAACAAGTAGCGTGCTGGGCTGGTATGGAGCGAGCCGATGACGGCGCGAGCTATGGAGCGTCCAGGGCGGCGGTGGCGTGTCTCATGGAGGTACACGGGCGCTAGAAGAGCACGACCACGTTAAAAAAAACGGGCGGGTGATAACTTTGAAAAACGACACGCGCGCCCCTCTGACCACTTCTTTTTCCACTCTTTGCAAACCCTCCCTCACTTTTTTTTTACCACCACAGAACCAATCTCGTTTTTTTCAGCATGGCGCAGGAAGAACGAACCGCCTACTTTGCAGCACTGTGCGAGCAACTCTACAACCCAAAGTCATCTGCAGAGCGAGAACAGGCTCAGAAGATGCTCGAGTACAGTTTCCCCACCTTCGCCGGCGAAGCAGGCAGCGGCATTGCACAGCAGCCTGCTCCACCGGGCATGGAGAATAGCCCCACATTTGCCATTGTCTCGCCCACCGACACGGCATCGGCCCTACGTGTTCTACTGGAAAGCTCGCCGAATCCCCTGGTCCAGACATTTTGTCTTTCCCGTCTCAAGCAGCTCATCCTTGCGCAATTCTCGATATTCGCAA
Source organism: Fennellomyces sp. T-0311 (assembly GCA_025266875.1). Lineage (NCBI taxonomy): Eukaryota > Fungi > Mucoromycota > Mucoromycetes > Mucorales > Lichtheimiaceae > Fennellomyces > Fennellomyces sp. T-0311. The sequence continues at coordinate 676,408 of JALLLT010000016.1, forward strand.
GGGACACAAAGCTGCAGCTTCGTACGTGGAAGAACCTTGCAATCGCTAGGCCAAGCTAATGGCTTTTTATTCTTGCATTAGGCACATTTCTACTGGAGTACTGCTTTATGCATCCCGATCTCCAGCCCTTCGTGATTGCGCAGTTGGCAGGCGTGGTTGCCTCGCTAACACGGCTAGGTTGGGCGGATATGGAAGAGTATAGGAACGTGCAAAAGGACATCAATCAGTTCTTGCAGGTAAAAAAAGGGATTGGATCATGCTTTTTGCAAGCTGACGTGGCGAGTGCTGGTGTAGGCATCGATGGATCATCGCATTGTCGGGCTGCAGATGCTCGCGGTGCTCGTCCAAGACATCAATTCGGGCACGTCCACGGCACCCCTCAGATCAGCGCAGCTCAGAAAGGCCGGTAAGTGTGCTACAAGCTTTCCGGAGTCCATTAAGCTTCTTCTGACGCCCTTTTTTTGACATGCAGCTGCGGCGTTTCGCGACACGCAACTGTTCGACATCTTCCAGACTGCCTTTGACACGCTGGCGGCGTTGTTGCAACGAAACATTCCATTTGAGAAACGTCAGTTGAGCACATTTGAGACAGTCCTATTTCTTGTTTTATGCGCTAGGTCGCCCGCCATACTGACACTTTTGGTAAATTAGCTGGGCAGGAAGATCGTCTGAAGGATGCGGTCATCAGCGTGCTTCTCAAGTGCCTGTCATATGATTTTGCTGGTACAAATCTGGACGATGCTGGTGAAGATATAGGGGTCGTTCAGGTAGAGAAAAAAGAAGGACATCCTCCGCTATGGGTCCGATCAGCTGACATGTACGCGTAGATCCCCGCCTCATGGCGTTCTGTTTTCGAAGATGAAACTTTTGTGCCCACCTTGTTCACCGCTTATCGCGAACTACAGCCACCGCTGTCATCGAAGGTACGGGGCGTGATAGGACTGGAGACCGAAAGAGCAAGGAGTTACTGAAGCGCGAGGTCTTTGTAGGTGATGGAATGCTTGGTTTTGGTGGCGTCGGTTCGAAAAGCGCTGTTCAGCGGCGACACAGAACGATCGAAATTTGTGATGAATATTATGCAGGGAGTCCGTGATATTATCTTTACATGGCAAGGAATGAATGATACCAGCAACTACAACGAATTCTGCCGTTTACTGTTCAGATTCCGCGCCACAGCGCCCTTGAATGAAATGGCTGAGAAGCCTGGATACGTTGAATGGATCGGCCTCATTGCCGACTTTACGCTCAAAGCAGTCCAGTCGTGGAAGGTACTTGGGGGGTTTGGCTCTGGTGTTTCGAGTATATCGACTTATCCGCCGCAATTAGTGGGCTCCCGAGACAACACACTATCTGCTAGGCTTTTGGTTCCGAATCATCCAGAGCATGACATCCTACTCACAGATCAACGAGGTCACCGTTCAAAAGTTAAAAGATATTACTGTAGAGGTACGTGATCTGATTGGCTGCACTGAGCTGATTCTAACTGAAAGCCTGTTTATTTTTTTTCCAAAGCTGACACGCACTTATATTACCACAAATGTTGAATCAGTGCCTACACGACTCGAAGAGATGCTGGATGGTGAGAGGAAAGGATATCATTAGATTGAATGGCTATTGATGCGTCTGATGTGCAGATCCACTGGAAACAGAAGAGTCATTGGTGGATACTTTGGGGATGTTGGGACATATTGCACGTTGCAAGTATGAAGAATCAAGTGCGGCATTGGTTGCCATCTTTGATCCAATTGCAGTGCAATACCAGGTGTGTATTGCGGTGATTTGGAGTGGTTGGAAGGAGGCTGACATTGAGTATCCAATAGGAACTTATTGCACAGGCAAGGTCGGGCATGACTAGCGGTGAATCATTCAAAGAGGCGCTAGAAGTGATAGAAACAAAGTTTGCATGGCTGGTGTATATCATTGCTGCTTTCATCGGCAGTCGTCCGGTAAGGGTCACCGATACGTATAGGGTTAGAATATATGCAAATACTGACAGCATACATCAGGCGTTCTTGAGCTCAGAAGAACTGGATGCCATCGACGGCGAGCTGACCACAAAAGTACTGCAGCTGATGGACGTTAACCAGGCGTTGCAAAACCAACACGGAAGCGCGTTCCTGAATCAAAAACTGGACATGGCGTTTATTTACTTTTTCATGCAATTCCGAAAGGCGTACATTGGCGAGACCAACGGCAAATCGGTATGGCGTTGCACAGCACTGGGCTAGAGGGTGCACTAAGCCGCTGATCTCCATAGGTATATACCAAATTAGCCGATTTGTTTGGCATCAGCGACCAAATCCTAATGCTTGATGTGATTATGCGAAAAATGTAAGTAATGCGAGCCTGGACCTGCGCAACGCGTCTCTGATACTTCGTGCTAGAGTAAGCAACCTGCAATGCTGGGCACATAGTGAGGTTGTCATAAGGAGGACATTAGAGCTGTTTAATGAATTGGCGACCGGGTAAGCGGACGCATCCCTGTAAGCATGCTGGTTACTAACCGATGTTTGCAACAGGTACAGTGCAGTAAAAAACCTGCGCAAAATTGAAACCACGCGGCTTATCATGCAGAACCACATGTCGAGTGAATTCGCGTTCTTCGAGAGCTCCAAGCACCAGCAGAACCGCATGCTATACTACCAGGTATTGTGCAAGGTGCTGTTCAGCGAGGACAACAACGAGCGCGAATTCCATGCGTTCATGAAGCCGTTCGAATTACGATTACAACCCATCGAGACGCTAGACAGCGTGGAAGCTTTCAGACAGGACGCCGTGCGACGCGCGGTGCAAGACATATTCCGTGATCTGCGCGGGTTCATCCAGCCAATACAGAACCGACGGCACTACCTGATGTTCTTTGACTGGTTCTATCCTGATTACATGCCCATCGTGCTGCGGGCACTGGAGGCATGGTCGCCGGATCCTGCTGCCAACACGCTTCTAAAGTTCTTTTCCGACTTTGTGTTCAACCGCAGCCAGCGCCTCAATTTCCCCATATCATCGCCAAACAGCATCTTGGTGTTCCGGGACACGAGCCAGGTGATAGCAACGTACGGGCGACATATCAACGAGCGTCAGGTGACCAATGCCAGCGACAAATACCCGTTCAAGTAAGCTGGATAGGGCTGGGGAAGAGAGAGAGAGAATCAATTGCTGAGGGCGGAGGGCAACAGGTACAAGGGAATCTCCATCTGCTTCAGCATCCTGTCACGATGTCTCGGGGGACGGTACATAAACTTTGGAGTGTTTTGGCTGTATCAAGATAAGGCGATCGACGAAGCGTTCCACATGATGTTTCAGCTGATGCTCAGCATCCCACTGGATGATCTCATGGTAAGTGAGGCGACCCCCCAAACTTAATGAGTACAGATGGTTTGATAGGGAATACTCAATTCAGGGATTTCCGAAATTGGCGCGTGCCTTTGTCACCTTGCTGGACGACTTTACGCAGGAGCAGCTCACGGCGCTGCCGACCCTAGAGCCGAGCACCTTCCTATACCTTATGCAGGCATGTGAGCTCGCAGTCGAGTCCACAGAAAGCTTCATCCTGTCACACGCATGCGCGGCCATCAACAACATCTGCACTTTTGTAGCCCAAGAGACTGAGAAGAACGAAATACGCAAATCAATCAACGCAGACGAGGGCTCGCCGACGCCATCGTCAGAGCGGCGACGGTCGTCCAGCTCCAAACAGGCGCCGGCGACGCACTGGCTGATGAGTTACCTCACACAATTCCCCAACATACTGCCATCGCTGCTGGTGACGATCCTCAACCTGGTGCTGTTCGACGACACGCAGGACCAGTGGGCGCTGTCACGGCCGCTGTACGTGCTGATGCTGCTGCAAAAAGAGGTATAGGCCCGAAATGGGTTGTTCTGGAAGGTGTGAGAATTTTTTGGGTGCTAAAGACAATGCGATTGGTAGTACGCGGTGGAATACACGAGCCAGGTTATCAATCAGCAATTACCGGAACGTCGGGAATTTGTTGCCAAGGTCAGAAAAAGAAAGGGCTTGTGTCACCATGGCAAAAGCGCGCGCTAGGCTAAATAAGGCTATCCCATTGGGTTTCCATTTTATAGACATTGAACACCATGACGGAAGGCGTTGATTGGACACTGACTGTCAAGGATCGAGAGCGATTCTCGCAGAACGTGTCTGCATTCCGCCGCGAGCTGACGATGAACAATGTGGTGCTTGTGCCCCTCAGCGGCAACCGGGCGATCACCAGCCCGTCGGCCATGGCAGCGAATTCTACCAATGCGCCTGTGATTGCCGCATACTAAAAAAAAAAAAATTATGAACTGGTCTAACCATAATAAAGCGCTTTGCTCAGTCGGAAGAAGCGTTCCGCTTGCATTGTGTAACGTTACAGCGGGGGGCAAAGTAAATGCAATCATCTCCCCCCATGTTCTGCATGTCCCCCTTGTGCTACACTTGCCATGTATTTTAGGCTTTTTTTCATGATTAAGTTTTGAAACTTTGCAGGTTTTCTCACACAGGCAAGGGATTGATCCATTATCTCCAGCTTTCGTGCCACACCTTCCAGAACTGCGTGGGCGCACAACACCGTTTAGGCAAAGATAATAATCGCATGAGCTCCCCCCTGCCACAACATATCGTCGGGCCCTGATTATGTCAAGAAGCACAACAGCACTCCCTGTCTTGTCACATACCGTCTACATTGCTGAACCTTAAACCGGCTCGGCTGCGCTTTTTGGGGCTAAAATGAATTTGTGAGAGAAGCGCCAGCGCACGAAAGAGCCAGAGCAGAAGGGACACAAACACGGCTGGTGTCACAGGCTTATATGAGCACATACACACACACGCACACACAAAGACTGGCCATGGTATGTACAATTTATACAAATATTATTTTTCCTTTTTTTCGGCGGGATGTACAAACAATTTTAAGCAGCGGATGGCGAGGAAGTCTGCTGTTTATCCACATCGTCAACAATGGGAGGAGGTGCGCTGGCTGCTTTGGGGGAATATGATTCGCCGTTGATCGGCGACTTCTTGTCCACCGAGTCGTTGCTGCTGCTGCTACTGCTGCTGCTGCTGCTCCTGCTGCCATTGTTGCCGCGCTCTTCGCTGTTGGGATTTGTCACCTGAGGAGGAGGAGGATGATGATGGGGGTGGTGCGGAGGCGAGCGCGGCTCACTGGGCGACTGTGAGGATTCGTAATCCACAATCATGCGTGTCGACATCATGTTGGGCGACGGCTGCTGCAGTCGTGGGCGCTTGTCTGCTTCGTGGTGGTGATGATCCATCGGGGACGCGCGTTTCTCGGGCAATTTCTGCGCTAAGCTGATAAGCGTGCCTGCAGCGTTTTCATCGTTTCTTCGGGTGCTTTCTGGAAAGGACGTACGACGAATGTGGTCACGAGGCGAATGATGCGGCTTTTTGTCCTCGGGATAGTAATACGAAGATGAAGCATTGCTTGTGCGTGATGGCGGGCGCATGGGCCGTGGTGATGGGTGTGGGACCGGGGACCGTGTAACAGGCTCTTGGGGTGGTTTGGGTCGTGTGGCATAGGGCGGTGGCGGCAGCGGTGGACGATCCAGAATTAATGGATTCATTTGGACTCGTTCACCTGGTGTCGGTGCGCGTCCGACCCCACTAATATCGGGAATCCGTACATCCTCACGCTGACCATGAGGCACTGGTGATCGTCCACGCTCGTTGGGCATAGGAAGATCACGTGGAGGAGGCCATTGATCCTGTATTTATATATATATAAGCCTCAACTTGCACAACCAATATTGCCTTTTTCTTTCCCACTTACCACAGTGCTTCGTCGGTGTTGTTGGGGTTGTTCGTAGGGTCGTGGTGTGCTTCCAGGATAACCAGGCGGCGGTGGAGGACCCTGGGGTGGTGCACCCACCAATGGCGGTGGGGGCGGGTATTGTCCTGAAGCACTTGTTTGTGGAGGGCCGTTTTGGGAATACTGGTAAGGGTTGTTCACGTCTTGCGGTACCGGTGTAGTGACCGACGCGCCGTTCGTGTTTGGTATGCCGTGTGTCTTGCGCAGCAATTCGAGGCGTTGGCGAATGTGAGGATTGTTGGGGTCTAGCTCGCTGGCACGCTGGTAGGCGTCCAGCGCATCCTGAATCTGGTTGTTGCACGACTCGTAGAGGGTGCCGAGATCATACCACACTTCGCTGATGTAAGGGTTGAGGCGAATGGCGCGGCTGTAAGCATCTAGTGCGTCACGGTACTGATTGATTTGATAATACAAAACACCGATTGAGCACCAGAATGTCGGATTGCGTGCGTCACGGTACACGGCCTGCTGGTACGCTTCGTAGGCCTTGTTGTAGTTCTGTTCCGCCATGTAGCAGCGACCTAGCAGGTACCACGACTGGGCGTCGTTGCTGTCGGCTTTGAGTGAGCGTGTCAGGTAGCTGACAGCCATGTTTTGGTTCGAGAAGGATGTGTTTTGCTGATGGTAGAGCCAGCCAAGCTGCTGCAGCACTTTGGCATGGTCGGGATTTTCGTTTAATACACGTTCATATGCTTCCTTTGCGTTCTCGTACTAGTATAAATAAGTAAAAATTCATTAGCTGCTTGAACCCCCCAATGAACCCCTTCTTTCATGCATGTGCACTGGCCTGGGCCTTTTTATATATTATTTACCTCCTTTTGCTGCTCGTACACATGGCCGGTTTGGAACCAAATGTCAATTTCGGTCAGAGGCCGGGGAGGGCTGTGTAGAATGTATCGGAAGCACTAAGACCAGTAAGATAAAGGTTAGTACCGGTTTCACACCGAGCTCCATCTATATTAACCTGCAAACTGAGATCGTATTTCTGCTGCTGTTTGTAAATGATGCCCAGGCGGAAGTAAATTTCGTTGGCCTTTTCAAAGGTGGGATCCATCTTCATGACGGCGGAAAAGGCCTCTTCTGCGTGCTCGATGGAGCCGTAGCGGTCGTACAGAATGCCAATGCCGTACCAGAGCTTGGGATCCTGCAAAAAAACAAGATTTGTCAAAGGGGGCGAACATAGGAAAAAAGGGCGGCTTGCTTGGGTTACCTTTGGATTGGGCAGATGATAGAGGGCCTGCTGATATGCATGATATGCCTCTTGGAGATTGTCCATCATCAGGTGGCAATGGCCCAGGGCGCTCCAGGTATCGCCGTTGTTCTCTTGGATGTTGAGGATGCGCTTGAAGTAGTCGACGGCCTGCGAGTGGTTATTACGTAAGATACACAAGGCACGAGCACGCGCGCTGGGGGAGTGGGGATTACCTTGCCAAACTGTTCGCGACCTCGGCACAGGGAAGCAATGTGGGACAAGGCATTGATGGAATAAGGGTTGTGTCTCAAGGCATATTCGTAACAAGCCATGGCACGCTCCCAGTCTGACATCAGCTCCGCCAGGCTGCCTAAAAGGTCCAAACCAAAATAAGTGTGGCGTCCCTTACACGAAAAAAAAAAAAGAAACAAAAACACGCTAAGCCAAATGCGGGCTATACACAAGATTAAAGTGTAATCCGCGGTTACACATGCACCAACTAAAAAAATCCCAATGTGCTTGCCCTTTCCCCCCCCCCACTTCCCCTTTCCACTCCGCCCTTGATCCTTCTAGCATACGAGGGGGGAGAAGGTATTTCTTCTTTACTCTATATAACCCCCCGCGCCCCCCAAATCTAAAGAGCAATGACGATGACACAACAAAACGCTACCTAATGTGAGCCATGCCTGCTCGTTGACAGCGGCTAGCTTCTGGACGACGACGGGCTGCTGCTGGTGCTGCTGCTGGTGCTGCTGTTGCGGTGTCGGCTGCTGCTGTGGCTGTGGAGGCTGCGTGCTTGACGGTGGAGCTGGCACTGCGGACATGATTTCGACAGATGAATGGGGAATGAGATGACCAACTTGCACAGAAAGCGGTGGTAAAGAGAGAGAGAGAAAGAGAGAGAGAGAGAGAGAGAGAGAGTGGGAAGCAGAAAGAGTAAAAGCAGAAGAAAAGGGAAGAAGAGAAGGAGAAAGAGAGAGACGGGGAGAAAGAAAAAAAAAAGAAAAAGGAAAAGACCAACAACTGTTCTTCTGCTTGTAGTCTTGTCGCCGCGCATTGGGGGTTGGTTAATGGGCTTACCTAGCCTTTTTTCGGTTCAGTAACACCTGTGTAACACTGCACTTTTTTTATATATACGGCCTACTGTATAAAAATCAATCGTCATGGCACTGGGAACACGTGAGACAACTTCCTTGGGCTCGCGGATCGGTGTTTGTTCCCCTTCATTCAACCGTCAGGGCTCCTTTTACAAAGAGGAAAGGGGTCCTAATGTTATTACATCAGGCAAGGAAACGCGTCCCCCGCTGCCCAGGATCGCCGCAAATGACATTGGAGGACCCAACGTCTCCCCGCCAGCCTGTCGACACCTTCCTCTCCCAACCCCCCACACACACACCCAGACAGTTGTCTGCATGTGTCCCACCCCCACTTTTTTTTTTGCGGGCCATGCGTTCCCTCGCGGATTTTGCCTTGTTTGGTTACACCGGTGAATCGGTTGCACCGTCCAATCGGGGTGGGACGATCTTGAAAGGAACGAGCCCGCTTTTCTCCCAAACTTACTCAAGCGATGTCACGCAGAGTCATCAGACACACAATGGCCCATTTTGGTGATTTTTGGCAACTTTGCATTGCTCCCCTATTTTTTTTAAAAAAAAAGAAGCAATCCACGCCAATCCGTTTCGTGCACAGGCACGTTGTATATCTTTATCTATTCGGAGCCATCCGTTCCGGTTTCAGCAAACCAGGAGAACCCACACCCAACCACTCTACATCACCACCGATGCCGTAATCAGGACATCATTACCCCATCCCCCCGATCACCCCAAAGCATTAGCGACTTGGCGACCTGTTCGCCCGCCCGCTTTTTTCCCAACTTTCAAATTGCCTATCTTAGTAATCGTACCATGCGCACCGGCTGCTTGGATCCAGTGTGCAACCACGTCCAATACATTGGCTGTGCGACCCTATGATTGCCATTGTAATTAATTCAAAAGAACCCTGTACTTATTCGTGGGAGGCGCGTCTATCGCAGTTAAAAATATCATGCGTGTTGTGTAATGCTTATTTTAATAGTATGACTTTATTCCTGCCTGCCACTGCTTCACAATGGGTGCACAGACACACTCATACAGCTTATTGCCGCTGAATGTACTTGATCATCTGGACGCGATTCGTCCTATCCAAACGCTGCCGCTTCAGTCCTTGTCTTCCTACGCCCGTCTTCATAAATAGCTGCAAGGCTCTCAATTGCTTCTCACGCTCCAGGCTAAACTTCCTTTGCATACATGAAGCGATTTGCCCCGCCGACGAACCTCTCCTCGTGCTTCCCTGCTGGCTGCGACGTGCGTAGCCTCTGGAGGGACAGACACCTAGAGCCATGCCGTCATAAGCATGTATGACAGATCAATTGTAGTCAACGATGAACAAAGGCCTTTTTAAGGATTAGCTTGTTCGCAGGCTTTCTAGGTGCGACGCGAGGCAGCCTGCCATTGCCAGGAGTAGCGCACACACGCACGGATCGTCATGCCGTTTGCTTATTGAGACACTGGTTTCACCGCTGCTCTACTGGGTTCCGCCTCGACAACGGGCATGACATAACAAACCACAGATAGATATAATAAAATCGCTTCTATGGTACATGGAGCTTGAGTTGCCATGACGAATGGCTTGTAACTGCTGGGTTTGCCATTGCAAGTTTCGTTAACGCATTCAGTTTGGATTCCACATACTATAATGGCGTCCCGAATTGTGGGGAACTCGCTGGTCGCGGAGCTGATCGTCAAAATGAATACCATAGCTCAAAGGGCTTGAAAAGTAAACAGGCAAGCTGCGAGTCTGGCGCTCTGTCGCTTGGTGCATATATCAAGCAGTGGCTTCCTTGTATATCTTTTTTAGAGGACGAGAGAAGGTTGTGTCTTCATATATCACATTGCCTCACCCCCAACCATGCCCTTGCTAACCCCCAAATGCAAGCAATCCCTTATTGGGAACTTTTTGTACAGGCCATGCACCTGAATACTGTGCGTCTAAAGGGCCCCTTGCTGTGCAGGATATGATTGCCAATTTAAGTTACATCGGCTCAAAACAAGGGGGTCGTGCTTTTTTCTTGGGGGTACAGAAAAAGGAAAGACGATCTTTTTCAAGATACAGTTCTACACTTTATGCAGATGGCGAAACTGCGATAACTTAAGCTTTCGCGTCGCTGCCATCTATGGTCCGTCGATCAGCAAACTATACTTGGCTTAGCAACAACAGCTGGGTAGCAACCAGCTTACGCACCGCAATCTAAACAATAAATTTCATACAAGGAGCATTTCATATTCATTTTTCAGCCCATTTGTTGTTTAGTAATGAACGAGGAGGAGTGGTTAAAATAAAAAAAAAGGAGCGTCGATGAAAAAAAAGCACAAACATAGCCAATATGGGCTCCCACTGATTCGATATTTGAATGCTAGCTGGGGCTTTGGCTGTGATGTGATGTGATATACCGCGTTACCAATCAGAGCTACGTTCTGATGCGACGCGTTACTGGTTTCAGCTTGTTGCACTGGATGAGGCAAGACCCTGACCTACTAATAGCCGTGGTAAACCTTGGCTGTGTTACGCAGATTTCGCTCATATATATTTTTTCTTCGTCCTCGCGGACTTTTTTCCATTTCAGCAGCTTGGAACTCTCCTCCCAAAGGCACAAGTAGATTAGGATGGCCACATCAGCTACTTTCAAGTCGGCTTTCTCTAATATACCGCCCCTGACAAAGGCGCTGGTCACATCGCTCATTGTTTTATCATGTGCTAGCTACATTTACATCTATCGACTACGAGTCAATGCAGATGACCCTGACTCCGAAGCCAATTTGTTCCAAGGATGTCCATTTATTGGTGTTCTTCCTGGTTTGTAAGCAGCACATACGACAAAACACCTTTGGCACGATGAATGCAATGCTAATGTAAACGCTTTGTTGCTTGCAGAGCTTTATACACGCCATGGACATTTCTTTCAGCTGCATTCTACGAAGATGGTGTTATTTCGGTACGCTCATGGATGCATAAAAGAGGGAAGCAGGAGAGAAAAAAACTCAGTTACCATGTTGTAGCTTGCAGCAAGCTCAACGGTTCTCCTGTTTTGTGGAAAATATTTGGAACGTGCGTGGGGCAGCCGTGAATTGCTCAAGTACGTCCTGGTAACCGCGACGGTATCCAATATCGCAACATGGATTGGCCTTATTGCGACCTTTTACATTTCTGGCGACAGCGATTATTTGTAACGTAGCAACAGCACGGATACGGAAGGAGAAGGGAGCACTGATGGAAGAAATGCATAGGTATCGTACTCAGATTAACGGCATGGGCGGTGTATTTTCTGCGTTCCTGGTGGCATTCAAGCATCTCATTCCTGAACACCGGATCGCACTGATGGGTAATGCGGTCACCATCCGTGTCAAGGTAAGAGTGTAACGATGGAAACTGAGAGGCATGAAGGGCTTAGTGGATGGATGCAGAACTTGATTGGCGTAGCAACCGCTACAAGCATTGTGCTTTTGGTGCTGTTCCAGGCGATCGTGTTTTACAATCTGGTGAACATTGGCTGGGTTATTGGATGGATCTATATTCGGTTTTTCAAGTATCAGGACGGCATCAAGGGTGATCACAGTGAGGCCTTTGCATTTGTTACGTTCTTCCCTGAATTCTTGCAGTAAGTTGTCAATGCATGCACCACAGACATAACAGGCTAATGCTGCTGTTTCTGTTTCTTTACAGCCCGGTCATTGGTTTGGTTGCCAACACCGTATACAGCATTTTTGTTCGACTAGGTGTCTGCAAGCCGGCGCCGCGCAACTATGCCTACGATCTTGAAAGTCAACCTGGTGTGCGATCCATGCCATCTCCATTACCAGGAAGTGCTCGTGCAGAAGCGGAACGACGAAGGTAAAGGAGACAAAAGATAAGTTTGAAGGAGAAGGCTTATATATATATATATCCTGGGGGTGAATGGTGAATAGAGCACTTGCTTTGAAAGCACTGGATATGCGACTTTCGTCCAAAGCGGCCGCAGCCGTAGCATCCTCGTCATCGTCTCCTGCGACCACAGCCAGCCCTGCAACCAATGACAATGCCCCCTCCAGTGCAACCCCACGACCAGCGGACTCTACCGTCCTATTTGAGGCTGAGGAAATGGCGACCATTGCTGCACCAGCAGCGACTCCTGCTGCAGCAAATGCTTCTGCAGACGAACCGACTGAAGAAGCAAAACGTGATTAGCCTTCTTTACCCCTGTAGATAAATAAGGAAAAATATATATATATTCTAGACAACTTGAATGGCGTTTTCGTTCGATGCATGTGCACATCTCTCCCTCCCCCCCTTTTTTTTGACGCAAGTAGACAGAACCTTAAAAGACATCGCCGCTCCTTAATCGGATCAATGATTCCAAAAAATTCATTGAACTCAAAAAGGCTTCTTTTTCTTTTATCTGCAGGAGCTTTGTACACCCCCCATACAACCTCCCATGTCTGTGCTACGATCTTATTTAAGAAAATAGGGTCACCGCCCAGCAGCTTTATTCTGTTTATGCAGCACACAAACATAAACATACAACACAACAATAAAAATAATATATGGAGATAAAGTAGAGTATTGAAGGAATTTAAGACTCGGATGGGTCATTCAGATTGCATCTCTCGGGATGTTTCACGCACCACAAAGGCTGGAGAGGTTGAGCTGCAATGCCACGTGCAATGAGACGGTAGTTCCAGTCGCTGATGCGTGGCAATAAGTTGCGGGCCGTGCGACGGTTGCCCTCCTTGTCGTAACTGCCAGACCACCACAGTTCAGCTGCAGCACCGCCGCGAGGCCACAACTTCATATCAAGCACCGTGGGACCCACTTGCTCAGCCCACAATGGAACCTCACCACCGAGTACCTTGCCTGGAGAGTCAGCAGCAATACCATACTCCATATCGAAAGAGTAAATACGTTGCCATGTCTAATAATAGAATATTAACTACACGATCTCTCTTTTTTCATTAATACTAATATGTACCTTGTAAGGAGCACACCACGAGCCACCGATACCACCATAGTTAAACGTGTCCTCAGGTGTAGGTTGTTGCGTGGGGCTGATGTAACGTGGATCATCACCAACCCAACCACCATTACCGCAGTCCAAGTAAAAGTAATCCGCCGTCGAAATAATGACGTCGTGGCCAAGACTCTGAAATTTGCATCAGATTAGAAAAAAAAAGACATGGTAAGAAAAAGACCCACTTACAGTATAGTTCTCCGGAGGCGCTATCCAAACTTGAACCACCACATTCTTGGGCAAACTGCCACCGTCACGAATAGGATCTTCCCACACAATAGGGCGCTTGTTCAGATCCTCAGAAACGTACTTGACCAAGTCGTTGGTCCATTGGAACCATAGCTCATGCGTCGTCATGTTGTGTTCCTTGGTGTAGTTGACAATATTCTCATCAAGTTCATAGCATGCAGCGCTGATCTCATCGCCACCGGTGTGATAGAACGAATCGGGGAACGCCTCCGTGCCTTCCTTGACAATATCCTTGACCAGCTGCCACGCGTCATCATTGAGTAAATCGATCTGACCAGATGGTGGCTCAGCAGCATAAGCAGCCCAAAACTCTTCGTAACCAATGATGTAGTCAGGGTAAGCTTCAGCAATGATGCCGGTGTGAGCAGGCATGTCGATCTCGAGGATGGTGCGGATACCAAGAGATTCGGCGTACTTGATGATGCGCTGGACATCACGGGGGGTATAGATATCCTTGGCGCTGTACGCTCCCTTGTTCGTCAATTCTGGATGTGATTCGGATACAAGGGGCCACGACTGGGCATCGGTGGCGTGCCAATGGAGCACATTCAACTTGTTGTACGACATGGCATCGAGTGTTCGAAGAATGTCTTTGACGGGAAGGAAGTTACGCGATGAGTCCAGCATCATACCACGGTGAGGGTACGAAGGCGAGTCCTTGATCGAGACGGTATGAGCGACCAGTTTACCATCCTCTTCCACAACCAACTGGGAGAAAGTTTCAAGACCACGGAGAGCACCAACCCAAGTGGCAGCATTCAAAGTGGCTTTACCACCATCGGCAGGAATCTCGAGCGTGTACGATTCGTCAATACCAAAGTCCAGCTTGGCAGAGTTGTCTTGAACGGAAATATCCAAGCTGCTCAGGCCACTTCCAGATGGCTCCAAAGTCTCCTCCTCATAAGCAGGCTGTACGGGAACCCAACGTTCCTTGTGGATCAGGTCGGAATAACGCTTGGCCGCACTGCGGACATAATGATTCTGAGCACCTCGGATAGTGAACCGGCGTGACAAGGTCGCGGCATGTCCAGTCCATTCAAGTTCTTGAGGAATAGGTAACAGCCAAGTTTTGGCCTGCGCAGTGGTAGCTGCAAGGATCAGAGAACAAGCAAGAGAAAGCGAAGTGAACTTCATCGAGAAGGAAAAAAAAGTAGGGAAGAAAGAGAGCAATTCAGGGGTGAAGAAGAAAGCGGAGTATGTTGGGAGAACCCCACGCCCAAAGTACCGCGCTTTTTATAATGAACCCGCGGTGAGAAAAAGGGTCGTCTTTGATAAGCAGTCAGACAAAACCCTGAAAGGGTGCAGCGGCTTTTCGTTCGTGTCACGAACCAAGCGTAGTACAAGACCGGGCGCATGTTGTCGAATACCATGCTTGTTCTGGCGTGTCACCATCACACCATAATAGGTCAGAGATTAAGTAAGTAGGGACCGTCCCTGAAAAAAATTCATGGTATAAGCTGACCCTGATTCACACACACTGTCCTTTTATTTTGTACGATTGTCGTACTTTGTGTTTAGGAAACTAACCATAGGGAAAGACAAGAACGGGTCATGCGGGAAAGCGCAAGCAAACGCGCAAGCTATGGGAAAATCGAACCCTGGAAAAGGACCCTTTTTCCCACTATCACATCGTTCGTTTATTACGTGTTACATTTAGTTTTTCGATGGGGTTGGATTCAATCTAGCTTGCTGTCTTACGTGGGGAACCCTGACTTTTTTGTTTGATAGGTAGATTACTCATATCTTGTACCGGTGTAATACCGTAGAGATGATGCTAACACGTGTTATCGCGACTTACAGTCTCCTAAACAGAGAGGCGGTAGTACGTTTCATCACAAGACCCTTTTTTTTACCAGGACACTGGACCCTGTGGAATTGACGGAAATATTAGATGAGAAGATCGAAGCAAGAAAAGCATCTTATTTACATATTTCATACAATGACTCACCTTGGGATTACTTCATGCGTCGCCTCTGTGGCTTTGTCCGGATTATGTTTGATTAATAAGATGTATGACAGAGAAAATCTTCTCTTTAACTCACGGATAAACTTTTGCGGTTCCGACTTTGTCGCAATATGCTGTGTTGTTGATTCCCTTTTCCAAATCAGCATGCGCGATCACGTTTATGCTGCAAGCCATATGTACAGCACGGATATACACGCATCGATAACGCAGCAAACCGTGCATGAATGTCACTCAATAAGCTAACCGGTGCCGCTGACTAATGGCGTGACCATTTGACTATAGGACATGTTCTACTTCCTTGAAATGAATACGTACCGCGTAATTTTACATGCTCCGGGATTGTCCATAGAATTGGTGCGCTGATAAATAGAGTCTAGGATGTGAGACGATGTCTGTTATACACATATAATGCAACAAAAGTCTTATAGGTAGCACAAGTACCGGACCCCGAGAAATTTCTTTTTTTGATGGGCGGTGGGTAATTTTGAAAATACCGTTCGGTACTTTGTCTTTTGTTTTTTCTCAAGTACGTACGCACGTATCTGAACATGAAAAAGGACATCAAAGTCAAACATCATGAAAAATTTATTCAGGAGAGCCTTGTGGACACCTGTCTGTTGCTTTTGTTTGTAATTACTACAGTGTGTAACAGTAATATCAGCATCGTTAAACAGTATCAACCAGGTCGATAATCAATAGGTGCGCAATAAAAAAAACATACAATTTACGCTGCATATCACTCCGTCGAACATAATTCGTTGCATACACATAATAATACTGTCAATTGTAATATCTTCAAGCAGAAAATCGAATTTATCGAATTTTCGTCATTCGACCTCATAACTACATTGATGAAACATTTGGGCGTACAGGTCGATGTATACATAGTTATATATTCAAAGCTCACACCAAATACATCTAACAAATACATCATCGTTTAGAGCTATATATACAGTACGTATATTCTTTTTTAAACAAGTGAGTAGGTTAAAACTCTATAGCGGACATGTTTCTTTGCACTGGTAATGCAGAGTATATATATTGGTAGATGACACACCTAAGGCAATCCATCTCGATAAGCTCACAACGTACTTCTGAGGCACGGAGCATCCCAATTGTTTAGCATTCTCGCCGCATGTCTCGTGTTTGACAAGTGACGGTATGATACACTGAAAGATATAGTTATCCTAAAAATAAATGCTAGGAAGACATGAAAATTTTTGCGTAAAGTAGTATGGATAAGTATTTGTAATTAGTCGAAAAGTGTAATAAGTGTTGACTAAGAAATATATACAGGTCTTGCAGCAGTCTACGAGCACACACAAAAGCAATAACGTCCAAGGTCACACACCGATAAGTTGGATCCATCAAGACATGAAAATGCTAGCGATAATTTAGGAAGTCAATCGGTCATTACTATTTTTGTAATGCTAAGTATGTCAACTGTATCGCTACCAAGCCCAGCCAGAAGTAAAAATTATAAATTCACTTTTTTCAATTTAATGCGATGAAATTGTTTAGTACGTACTAATATTCCAGAATATTTTCCGTATCTGATGCTAGGAATGTAGAATCTAAGGACAGAAAACAACAGTGTAACCGGAAGCCTTGCACATGTATGTGGAAGTGGTGTCATCATAAGCATACGAGTATGCATCTGGGCAGGAGGCCTTGACAGCTTGGGAGTATTCGTTGGGAGAGCAAGTATCGGGGGTGTTGTGTGCGCCAGCGCAGCAGAACTCATCGGTACCGAATTGGGAGCAAGCGGACTTGCAGCCAATAACCTGACCTTGTCCGTTGTATGTCTTCATCTCCTCCGGGCAGTGGGGAGTAGTGTTGCAAGTAGGAGCGCCTGTCAAAAAGTTCTGAACTTAGAAATCCCAGTAATACAAGGGAACATTTTAATTTCTTACCACAGCGGTACTTGTCAGCGCCATCTTCATAAGTAGGATCAATGGGAGTCATGGAAACGGGGAGATTGAAGCCGTCAACGAACGACAAATCGTAGAAGTCATAACCAGCATGACCTACAGATCTTGTGAGAACACTGTGCAATATTATAGGATCATATCGTACCCTTAAATGTCACTTCAGCCAAGCTTGCTGGCGAAGCACTTCCGGCAATCTCTTCGCAAGCATCACCACACTCAGTACGGCCCCAGAAGCGACCCTGCCAGTTTCCGGGAAGATCGTAAGTCGTTTCACTACCTTGGCCAACAACTTGAAAGTGGGCATGACTTTCACCATTTGTAATTTGACCAAGAGTGATATCGCTACCGCACTGGTTCTTGACAATAACCTGGACACCACCGCTAGGAGCGGCAGCAGCAGAGCCCAGAAGAGCAGCAAGCGAAAGGACCTTGAGCGAAGCGGTGTACATAGTGCAACGAAGGGAAGAGAAAGAAAAAAAAAAGAGGTTATCAACACAAGCTTTTATATCTAATTGATGCGTTGCCTGGATTTCAATGAAGTCCGTGTTCGCCGGTGCCAGAAATCTGTCGGTTGTTTCATGTTGATCATGTTTCAAAATCATAACTGCTACAAAAATCTGTACCTTTTTTAACTCCTTTTGTCTTGTGTGTTATCACAGTATCGTTTCATTAGGTTTCGGTGCATGTCCCGATCATGTCAATGTTTATGCCCATCAATGTTAGCATTGCAGATCGTGCACCACCCAATTCCGAAAAGCTGGATACCGAAAGGTTACCCGATCGTACGGGTTTTCAAGTTGCGTTTAAATAAATAAATTGATCACCGTCATAACGACAAAAGCTTTTCTGTCTATACATGCAAGCCTTTAATTCGTACTTTCCTAAGGAAATCACCAGATCGATCGTTATTATAATGGCACAAATTACATAGTTATGCTTGATTGCTGCGTATATGCTTAGTGTTGCAAGGGAAAAAGACAGAAATGCCTTTCTACGCCACCAGTGGCTCTTAACCAAATATGGAAATATTCTATTTCGTCCATCAAAGGCATAGAGTATTATTTGATATGCAATTACGGCGATCATGGCAATTAACGTACATGTGTCAGCACTTTGACATATTCATGCATCATTTTCAACTTGATCCGCAGTAGGATATATAACAGTGGAAATGTTTCGAGTCCATCAATGAAATAAACAATGAGCCGGTCAGTCGTCTTGAATAATTGTTATTGGCTCGAAGGAAAAAAGTTATTGTATGTGGTCAGCCGGTTTCACTCTTTTCAATACCTCTGTCAGGGATAATCTTTTCCCTTAAAACGCACACGAAAAAAAGGGGCATTGTTTATAGTCACCCGATGATGTTGTCAGTGGTAACCATAAGCAATGCGCGGATTGTCATGGGAACAGAATTGTTGATGATGTCATGAAGTCACTAGAAATAGGGGAAACATTCAAAATACACAATTTATTACGACACAGCAATAGCTTTTCCTGACGACCAAGTAAAATAGCGAAAGAGATATCGGCGACAAATCGGTCCGATAAAAAAAACTTTAAAGAATTCAAATAGCAGTAAAGGGAACCTCTGGCGACGGTTGCAGCCTAATCAAGAAGAGATAAGTAAATTAATCAGACGCTTGTGGTAATTGCGGTTATCAAATATACCAGTTATCTTTTGGATAATGGGCAGCACCATCAATCACATGGAAAGTGTAGATATAACGAGACTTCTCCGAAAAATTGGGGGCTGACTTGTGTACGACGCTGCCATGAATCAAAACAAGGGTTCCAGCCTTTACCTCCTTGATGACATATCTGGATTCATCGATTTCCAATGTCTCATCACCAATGAAGGTTGTACCTGTTCCTTTTGGATCACGTACGAAGCGGCGGGTGATGGGCGTGTCTGGTTCATGTGCTCCATATGTTAGCCTTCCAGAAGGCGTTACAAATAAGCTTTTTCTTCCATCTTTACCTTTGTGTGACCCGGGGATGAACCACAGACATCCATTTTTCTCAGTGCAATCCTCCAAGGCAAACCAGAATCCGACGGCCGACAAAGGCTCTGTGTAGAGGAAGGACGAATCCTGGTGAGAGGGGACTAAGAATGGATAAATTAATAGGTATTATGATAGAGAATTCCCACGTGACGGATAGACGTACCAGGACCACCAATGTATGGTTGCTGGAAAACGTAGGGTCAGAACGGAACCGCATCTTGATCTTCCAGAGAATCGAACTTACCTTGAAAATCAACATGGACTGTAATACCCGCGGGTCCTTAAACTTTAAGTCTCGTGCCATGCCCGACATTTTATCATTCAACGATATCGACCGAAAGCTAGGGTCCAGAAAGTGCAATCCTGGTCGTCGTCAGTGAGATAGGTGCTAGGCATCCGATGGGTTCGCTTTACCATGTCCTATTTTGTTGATAGCTCGTTCCTTGGGTATTCTGAGCTTACCCTCTTCGTCAAAAGCGCCTTCCTCAAAAAAGTACCGGATTTGGTCACCCGATGTGAGAAAATAATCATCGCCGACGTGCCCACTGTCGTCCGCACCCGTTGAAAAGCGTGTGAGTGGGTGGCCTTCCAGTGACAGCTCCTGTAACAGGACCTCCGCACGCGCCTTCAGCTCGTCTGCCTTGTCTTTTGAAAAGTAGTCTTCGATCACCAAGAATCTAAGTTGAATGAGGAGCTTGAATCAGTCGCGGAATGGAGTGAGAACTTTTTTTCTTGTTACCCATCGCGATCGAACTAATTTTATTGGGACGGATTAGTAACGAGGTTATAGTTCTCCGCCGCGTTTCCCACCCTTACCTGCTCCAGCTGTTCTTTAGTCAAGACCGCCATGCTGTTATGCAAGAAGAAAAACCAACCCGCTCCGGAAAGTAAAGCCGTGCTTATATCCAATCGTGTGCATCGTGAGTTCTAAATTTGCCAGCAAATCAACTCTTTCTCACGCATTTGACGTTGTCACACATGCTTTTTATACGGTATACTCTGCCAGCATGAGCTACTGCCATGATCTCACGGTGTAATATTCAATGTTATCGATCCACCTTG
Organism: Fennellomyces sp. T-0311; assembly: GCA_025266875.1. NCBI lineage: Eukaryota > Fungi > Mucoromycota > Mucoromycetes > Mucorales > Lichtheimiaceae > Fennellomyces > Fennellomyces sp. T-0311. The sequence goes on from JALLLT010000016.1 coordinate 696,718, forward strand.
CGGGTCAAATACAAGTTGGTTACATTCATGATCCACTTACTTCTTTAGCGATAACTAATAGAGAAAGTAAAGATTGACAGTCTATGGATACTCACCTAAAGAATAGCCATATACCTACGGACATGCTCGTTAATGCGACAGGGCAAGAAAAAAAAAAGATCACTTCTTCGCATATTTGCCCCGACAGCAGTTGGTTGAAGCGATCCTGCCTTCAATACATTCAATGAGATCGAATAATGTAGGTAATGCTTTAGCACGCGCAAAATATCCCTCTTCCCGAAAGTCTGTTGCATTGCGTACTCTTTGCAGCAATCAGAACTTCCCAACACACTTCTACATTATTAATCTTACCACGTAAGCCCGTCTTCCGGCGAAAAGTCAAAGTCGATTATGCATAGTTTTTTTACCTTAAGATTCCCTGATATGTAGGGTTACGTAGCCTAGACAAGTTGATTGCGACGGCGAGAACCCTAGGTCCGTATGTGAAACTAGTTCTCCTTTTTTTACATGCATCTCGGAAAGACAGACCTATGAGTTAGAATTACTTATTACCTAAGTGAAGGACTTGCTAATAACGGAGTGTCGATGACTCTGTTGAGCCTTTTTTGCCGAAAATTACTGAACGCGCCTACTACCTTCAGTTGGTACAAGCAAACCAAGTACTGTTCTTAAGAAAAAGGTAAAATTCGCTGCAAGTGTCTTTGTTTAGCTTATCTATGTTATTGGATAAGGCATCACATGTATAGTACCGCATACCTATTGCTATATATAGGTAGTTGCATTATCTTCGTCTAAACGAAAATATCTCTTGCAAACTGCGTGCTATGCTTAGTTACATAAGCTTCTTTGACTATTTTGAACAGTTGTGGCGAAAAGGCAGTGCACTCAATTATCTAATGGTGCAACTGAGATCAATCTGACTGCACATAACAAGACGGGATTGTAACCAGACCCAGAACAGCACAGTAAGAGTAGAAGGTTTCAAGAAGTATTATCAGTAAAAGAGCCTACTTTATTTTCCTGTCGCATCTCCCGAGTAACACTCAAGAGTGTTGTCTCTGTGATTGTTGGATAAATACAGCACCAAAATCAGCAGGAAAACTACCTTTAATGATAATTATAGCATTCATTTTAATGATGAATACCAGCGCGGTACGTACAAAGATTAATTTACCTTTGACGTCTTCCCCAAAATGAACATAATGCAGCAAGATTAGCAAAAGCTTTAGGGCAGAACCGATATTCCCATCCTAGCAAATGGTTACAGAAGTGATACATCATATATTACCTCCAGCGGTTTATATACCAGAATAATAACCAGCTGACTCTGTAGTTAATACTATACGTGTATCCTTTTAACATCCCGTTTTCCTGACTATAGCTGATTGAACCCCATTAATAATTAACTATTGATGATTACGCACGTCCAAATTTTTTCAACATATACTAGTTTAATGTACAAAAACCGACGTCCAAGAAGGCACAGCATCCGTTGAAGCCTTACTGACTCTTTAGCCAATCGAGCAAGAACTTAAAGGTGGTTTGCAGCACTCAGTTAGACTTAACCAACCCTTTTCTCGGTGCAACACTTCCAGACATCAGCATTGTGTAGCTGCGGTGCGAACGTTATATACGTACATCCTTAATATTTTAAAACGGTGTTTCTTTAAACTTGTAGAGTGATTAATGGTCACAAAACGACCATGCGTACGTGACAACATCAGTACCTTTGCTTTCATGCAATATTGACTGATGTATCGTGAAAAAATTTTCCAGCGGACACAAAGGTAAAAATTTGTGCGACGGTGCATTCTCAAAGTGCAACCTGAGCAACACTGATGATACAATTCGGGTGGGTGGAACGTCAATTTTTTCCAGCGCGAGTGCGACTTCACTTTCCAGAAAGAGCGGCTTAACCGCATGAGAACGATGGTTTCAGACACCGGAGTTTCATCGTTCCTTCAAGTGATAAGGCATTTGTTATGCAGTAATCTTTTGGTTTCACGAACCCGTGATCTCTCATGAGTAACAGTTCTGCTATTGTTCAGACATATGGGCAAACATAATCCATATTAACGTGTAAAAAAGGCCAGAAAAACATCTAGAATGAAGTAGAGCATACTATATAAAACATTATGTATAAATTTGCAAATGTGGGAAATTAACAAGGCGATTGGCTAAGTGAGAGACAGACAAACGTAAAAAACAGCTATGTACAAGTAGGAGAAGCGGTGGCACAAGGTGTTCGTGAGAGGATGGTCGGCGATCTTCTAATTCCCGAAAACTCCCGTTTAGCGACGAGCTTTGCGGCTTCGTGAAGATTTTTGAATAGAGTGGCCACTGCGGTTGCGTTTCTTGATTACATCAGTCTTTAAACTCAAAGGGCGTACAATGCCGTGAAGTTTGAGGAATAGTCCACATGCATTGCACAATGGGTCTCCATTGGGGTTACGTCGCCACAGGGGGGTATTCGTAGTTTCGCAATTCGTGCATCGGATGTCGCTATTATTGGCCAGGTCTGGCGTGCTCCGAGGTGAAGGTGACCTTTGCGAGCCATGATTGGCTGAGCCTTTTCGTCCTTTCTTGCTCCTGGATGCACTGGATGTTGTAGTAGTACGCACGTGCCGCCGTGAATGTTGTGCTTGTTTGCCTAGTGACCAATCAGGGTCACTGTCGTTGTCATCCTCTTCCTCCTCCTCTTCCTCCTCCTCTTCGTCGTCATCTTCGAGGAATACTTGTGGCTGTTCGATTAATTCATCGCTGTGCTGCTGTTGAATGGGGTGTACGATGGGCATGTTTTCTTCAACACTGCTCGCAGCCGACGTGGGTGGGGAAGACCATGGCGACGCGTCGCTTGGCAGCATTTCGTGCGGGGCAATGGATACAGGCTCCTCCAAGAAGAAGGCTGTGTTGGGTGTACTTGTAGTGAGCAGTGCATCGCACGCCAAAGGTGAAAGTGTCTGAAGCGGGTGGATGTGTGAGAATTGTATCATGCTCGGCTGCTGCTGTGGGTTGTGCACGGGGGCGTCTGAAAATAGCGGTGATGCTTGGCTGCTCGTCATCATCCAGTTCTGCTCCTTTTGCATGCCCCAGTCTTCAAGCCCAGTATCCAGCTGGTACTCAGGTGTGGTGGGAAACGAGGCTCCGTCGAGCCCGTTCATAGTGAGCAAGTCAGCCGTACTTGCAGTCATCATATCCAAGAAAGCCTGGTCAAAAGTGGCGTCTTCCAGGCAAAAGTCCAGTGGCGCGGGAGCAGGGGTATTGATGATGGGTGCCTGTGGTTGGCTTGCACCAGGCGCCATGAAAGGGTGTGGATGCCGTTGGTATGAATACATATGTAAATAAAAAAAAAAGTTTGCGAGTGAGAGAAGAAAGAGAGAGAACGAGAAACGCGGAAGGGGGGGCCAACCGGCTTTTAATGTTCTGCATCAACTGACGAGCGGATCATTGACATCGTTACGAGAGTAAGCCTTGTGTTACCTATTGAAGTCCCTTTTTCTTTTTGGGACGAGGAACACACCCACATCAAATCCGATTTCTTTCGCCTAATGAATGGCGCCATCGCTCATGCATACTCCGTCATTTTCTCTCCGTTTTATGAACCAAGACGATCAACAGATTTGCAAAAAAAAAAATAGGGCGCAAGGGTTAACATAAGGAATGGGTAAAAGCATCATATGCTACGCGACGGGATAAATTTTTTTATATTATCCACTTAGAATACTATTGGGGGAGCGCAAGATAAGAATAAGTTCAAGCGCACATAAAAAATCCTCACAAGCTGTTAAAAACTTTATCAGGACCAAATGGATACAGATTCTCGATAAGGCAATCACTTATGATAGCAACAACCATCCACCCCCATCCGATACCCTTATCACTGAAAAGTCATGCGCTGCCTCGAGACAGGCGGGCTTATTTACGATACAATAGAGGTGGTTTCCTCCTATTTCTTACGTCAGGCATTCGCTCACTTTTAGTATAAAGTACTGAAATGTTTTTTCGACACCCACGTGCAATCATAAGCAATGTCATAGGGCTCTCCCCTGATTCATATGTATTATTGAATGATTTAACAAGGTCATAGCTCATGGGGTTATTTACTCTTTTTTTATTTTTTTTTTACCACGTCTGTCAAGACGATACAATTTGGGGGAGGGGCTGTTTCAACAAACCTGGGCATGTAAGCAACAAAAAAAAAGCGATAGAGAATCTCGAAAAGGAAAATCGCGCGAAATGCAGCGTATTGATTGGCTAGGTCGGGCTCATTCGGGTTACAGTAAAAAGAGATACAGTAAAGGTGGCGGTCATTGGCGTTGATCCCACATTTTTAGTACCCGCTTTCTCGGGTAGCGTAAGTAATCCCCGTGAGGATACAAGATCGCCACACACAATCATGCATTAAACCCTGTTTAACGCCCTGGTATAGTTAGCGGCTATCGATTGTCCATTTTGGGAATATATAGCCACTCGAATACTTTCTTTAAATAAGATCCATTGCACTTGTAAGAGAAAGCTGTTTTCGGATGTTCTTTCCTTTTCGCTCGTTACTTTATACACTTGGAAAACTTTCCCGATAGCTCCTGCTATCAAATGAAACCCATGCAATCATGTGAACAATAACCAATGGATTATTAAATATTGCCGCCACACTACATGCCAATTCTACCCTGCGCACAGTTTACTTTATATAATAAAGAACTTCATACCTTTCGTTATTACGCCTACTATGTAATCTGCCCAGTTTGTACTAACTTTTGCTTTAAGGATAAATTCTTCTTAATTTAACGTAATAAAACTCAGGGTCTGTGCGGCCTTATGAAGGACACATATATCCGATGGGCCGGTACACAAGTGCAGCGTATCAGTGTATTTAAAATATAATACTTGATTATACTGGCTATTGCTTTTCGTGCTACGAAAAGTTCCACGCCCTATTTGGTCGAAGCATTGTACGCATAAATTAGAAATTCGGTATAAGATGTCAAGGTGGTACATATGAATGATACGCGCTTCTGATGACTGATAAGCAAGTCATTTATCGGTGTGGACTTTGTAGGCGAATCTTTATGCATGATGTATCGGAAACATACACAGTTTTATAAATCGTTGCTAGTGCATGCAAGTTTCTCTTGTTAATATATTACTGTAAAATGCAATACCCGCGTAGAAAGGTTTATCTTTAAATTTCATAAGCTAACGACAAAATAAGTTACATCCAAAGAGCTGGAAGCGCCCATCTAAATCAGGATGCATAACAACAAATAATGTGCCGATCATTACATAATATAGTATATCTTGTTGATGCTAGTCGCGTGATACATACCGAATTCGTAAAAAAAACATAAGGGTTACTATGGGAGCAACTTAGAACATTCTTTTAAAAAAGTGCATTTTGACACTTTCTGGTTTTGAATGCCAGTGGCGGGTTTCTGTATTATGAAAATGCTAGAGTATTCACCAGTAGCTCAATCAATCACGTAATGCTATGAATAGCTCCGAGGAGCCTTGTGTCTACAACAAGGCTTACTTTTTTCTGACTTCTTAGCGAGCTTCGCAGATTCATTATGCGGAGCACGGTGCATTCTGAACAGTCAACGATATATACAATACCTAAAGATCCTGGTTATCCTGAAGGTTATAATGGTAATGATGGCTGCATGATGTTGTCGTCGCAGATCTACACGACGTACAATGACATCGTAAATATTAAGTATACTAAGAGTTGTAGAATATAAATAGTTTATCGTAAGTAGTACGTACATATCCCGAAACCGTTCTTAAAGAATAAGTATGTATAGTGAGCTATATGTTTGTGGGCAACTGCCCATGAAACCAGCGTATGTAAACGCGAACAGTGAAGCAACTGCTGTTCAATAAATTTACAAATAGTACGTAGCTAACATTTTCTCTTCGTTATTACCATCAAATATAGGAGGCTAATGATGCTATATACATCATCAAGTGACGTTCGCGAAGATTTAATTCGGTAAAGCTGAATGGTCATACTAATCGGAAGCGATGCTGCATTATTTGGTGGCCTCCTTTGATCGGATTTAGAGTATTCATGTGATTATATCGCAATATAAGACCTCATCAAAATGCATTATTACGAATTTTAATTGAGTCTAAAAAATAAAATGTCAAGAGATAGAAAGCAACGAGAACATCATCCCATAATGCAAATATGTATCACAAGCCTTAAGAACCGGTTAAAACCCAAAATAGTGTGAATATTAGTAATGGTGCATTACATATACATCATGTGTCGCAGCTGGTCGTGGAAGTGTTACTCTCACTTTTAGGAGTGAGTGAATGGAAACCCAGGAGTTTAAAGGCGCATTGTTAATATATGGAGCACTCACGTAGCAGTATATATACTTGAACCTTTATGTAGGTACCTCAATTTACTCGTGGTACGACTGTTTAGACATATTTATAAAAGAATGGAAGTTCAATACTTGTAGACGGCTGTACGCGTGCAGAAATCAGTGGGCGTAAAATCTCCCTATATGGGAATTTAGACACACAAGATTAAGATGTATAATTGGTTTTACTTTCATAACGTCAAGCCAAAGAATTTGGGCCGTTTGGAAGTGATGTTGTGTCCATAGCAACAGTAGCAACTTTTACGGTGAAGATCCACGGACAGGATGGTATGTAATACAGTTTCGTTACGTGCTTTACCTTGACTTTCACGGCAATAATGCAAAATATGGCATTCAAGGGATACTGTGGCCGAAGCAAAATCCCATGTCTGGAGGTTATAGAAATTTGAAAACAGGGATCTTGATAAAGAAGAATAACATATGGCAATGCAATCTTATATACACATTGTGCCTTAGGACGTATCATTGTTCATTTTTTTTCCATTGGATTCCAGAAGGCGCAGTGCGTCTTCCCTGAAAGTCTGTTTTGCAACTAAGTATAGCATAATTGAAAAGAGACGATACCAACTTGCTTGCGAATATCTTCTTAATTCTCATGTAAAACGTTACTGTACGTATTGGAAAGCAAACACAAATGCAAAAAATGACGTATTAAAAACGAGGTCCTCCGAGCCAAAAAAAAATCCGGAATATGTCCGGTCCATCCGTTTTCCCTGGTACCGTTTAACCTAATATCATTTGCTGGCTACAACATAGCCGTAACCGGGTTGCAACAAGGCTTTGGTGGAGGCAGACACAAGCAGGAGAGCAGAGCAAAGTTGCCAACTGTCTCTACCACGTACGGCAATGTATATTCTGTGGTGAATCGCTCAGTACACATACAGCACATTACCACAGGGGTTTTACAGATACCAAGGTCCAGGCAGCTGCTGGAAGAGCAAGGTGTATAATGTAAACATTGTGGCGCGAAATACGCCAAATAGAAAAGCAGAACATGGGTATTCTGCGCACTGAGGTAATATCAGGGATTTAACAGCCGTAGAACTGGCTAGTATATTGTGATCTTCGAAGATTTCAACAAAAAATGCTAGCTCTACTGCGACCAAATTGCTAGAGTAACAGCAGCACCACAGCTTCGTATTTTCTTCCCACAAAGGAGGTAAATGCAAATGTAGAAGTAGCCATCCACTCTTTTTTATCCAAGGTCAAGAGCTGTGGTGTTTGATACAGACGGGAGACTTGTTGATCTGATATGCCGAGTCTCTGTGGAACGTGACCTGTATGAAAGTATGTGTGATTATTTGAATCGATCGGCCGATCGATGCGAACTGATTGTCTCATATTTTTTGACTACTATATAATCCATATCGATAACGAACAGGCATCCAGTTTTATTCGAATGAGTTGCGTAGGCAAGACTACGCACGTACCGTGAGCATATATTTCAATTAACTCTACATTGCACATATACTGTGAAGCATGGTCAATCCACGCTTGACTATTTGATGATAGCTTATTCTGTGTGTTTACAAGAGAAAAAGGCAGAATCTGTGTACCAGTAACAAGTTTGGACCCTGAGAAAATCGATGCCATAAATGAAGTCTAGATTAGTTGAATTGATGTGTTCGCATACCGATCCCGAAGAAGAAACCGCGTAATGTTCTCAGGAATGATAGGGGTTACTGTTGTCACACTGCAACGCTATGAACCAACATATCACCGGATGTATATGATACTACAGATGCTGTGCTACCAAAGACTCGCCATATCACTTTCGAAACGGTTGATTTGAACAAGGCGCCGTAGCACTAATTCCTAATTAATTATCAAAATAGCGGAGTGTCGTGCAGTTATGTCGGCTGCATGATGACAACGTAGAAAAGGCGTACCTGGAGACAAGCCAGGCCTTTTTTTTTCTTTTTTCATCGCCATGGCATCGACAACACAACATCCTCTCCGACTCGTCTCCATTGGCTTTTTCTTGGGTGTCTTGTGCTCATTCCTAATGTCCTGCGCATGGTCAGGCATGAGCCATCCGGGTGGTCATTGGGGCGCATTGACTAGACGAGCGTATGACAGTTCCGTAGCTGCAGACGCCGGAGGGGTACTCAAGTTTGGCAATCCTGGTAAATATAACGGCGGCTTCATACACCGGCCCTGAGTTCGCTAAAACGGAAGAGATAGGCCCAGTCCATGACTTGCTAGAACGACAACAGTATGTCGCTTCCTATGACCGACGCAATCGAATTGCTCATTGGGTTGGTGAGCATCTCACGGAAGAGTCACTCAAGGCGGGCGAAAATGTGGATCGCGACAAGTCCAGCTTTAAAGAAGACGGCAGTATTCCAACCATGTTCCGTGCCCTCCTCAAGGACTATACTGGAAGCGGTTACGATCGCGGTCACATGGCGCCTGCAGCGGATGCGCTCGCCTCACAGGACGCCATGGATGAAACGTTTCTACTCACAAACATGGCGCCCCAAGTCGGCATAGGCTTCAATCGACACTGTAAGTTTTGCAGGGCATGCGGATAACCGGGCACTGAGAAGACGGGAATTAGATTGGGCGTATCTCGAAGGGTTTGTGCGTGATCTGACAAAGAACTACACGGACGTGTATGTCTACACGGGCCCTCTATTCATCCCCAAACGCATAAGCAGTGACAATGAATACTTTGACATTGAGCAAGACGATGTATCGGCCTCGTCAAAGCCAACGTACCATATTGAATACCCCTTGCTTGGCGCGGTGCCCAACGTGGCTGTTCCCACCCATTTCTACAAAATTGTGCTGGTATCCAGCACTGGCTCGGACTATCTGCTGGCGGCCTTTGTTCTCCCCAACCAGTCAATCAAGTCGGACACGCCACTGACTGACTTTGAGGTCGAATTGAGCTCTGTGGAGCGGCTGTCCGGTCTTCAGTTCTTTGAGAACCTGGATCGTCAGAGTCTAGGCAAACTTTGCGAGCAGAATAGCTGCAGGTTGCGGTAGAAGCATATTTACTGTTAGAAATACATGACTTTTATTTGGAAACTGCATGGTAATAAAAGTGAATGGATCGAACAGAACTCTTCCTTTTCTGTTTACAGAGAAAATACTAGGTGATCAATTGGTTTCCTTGATTAAAGAGAACTTGTGTAAACCACCTTGACGTAAATTAGACATGGATCAAATTTACACTATTCAATGGAATGAATAGGATACAGAGACTTTCCTTTGCTCCCACCTTAAGAGTGAGGAAGGCGTGTACCAGCGATGAACACACACTATTTATGAGTAAAATAAACAATGGAGAGGGAGAAAGCTATGGGTACGTGGGTATTGGAGATTCGGTGCCGTTCAGCCACAAGAACAGGGGACTGTACAGCGGCTATTGCCGTGTACTGGTCGGAAAGAACGAATTAAATGATCAGCACTACAAGACATTGGAGTCTCGTAGAAACCCATCACCTGGGCTCTCATGTCTATCAATGATACAGCAATATAACTATATATCTGTTGACACGGATACTATCAAATTCGGGAATAGTGCTTATACACCGAATCTACGGAAGCATGGATTGATCTGGCGTTTCGAGCGCCAATTGATCGGCAGTTGCAAACTCGACTTGCATCAACGGAAAGTTTATTCCAGCTATCCGCATTTACCGACGTTCCAGACACTCTCGAGACCTCACCACGCCCCGATTATCCAATGGTTGCATTCCCAGACATCGTGGGCAGCATCATCAGCTCACAGGATATCGATTCACAGTTGCCCTGTTTGTTAAGCAAAGTCGACTTTATGAGAAAACACCAAAAAGCAAGAGAATATGGCATGAAAAGGATTTAACTTCAACGACAAGAAGAAAACGTCATACACTCAAAGATCTATCCAATAAGCAACGAGAAATTGAGTCCATGCGTAGATCCAAACGAAAGCTGCTGATTCCAGTGAAGATAATAAGCCGTAAAGCACACGGGTCCTTTGTCAAAGGCACACAGACGATAACAGGGTGTTTAGGTCTTCACAGTGTACCTTTGAAAATGTAACAAAAACCAAAGATGATGTACCAATACCCTACTACCATATCCATCAAGTATTGATCATAATTTGAATAAAAATTACATAAACGTCAGTAAAACAATTAATTGTTGATGGTAATTCGCATAAGTATTAGTTCAGTAACTATGGAATGCGGATCGTTATTGGATCAAGTACGTAATTGTATACGTAGAAACAAGAGTTATATAAAAAATTATGAGTAATTCACCAAATGTATAAAAAGTGAGACAGTTTGAAACGCTGAAGAGTGGTCAAGAATCAACAATGATACACAAGTAAGGGTCACGATCACTGAGTGTCTTTGAATGCCTCTATGTGCTGGATATCCTCTCTGGGACACTAGCCAATGAAGTACATTGTCTCTGGACCATGTTCACCACGGAACAACCAGTTATGACGCCACTTGTTTTACTATTCATGATGGGGATACGGTACTAGAGCTTAGATTTAATAGATGCTTCGGTGGTCATCGAGTGCACGCAAAGAGGGTACTACTAATCGACAATTCGACGTTATTATGAGCTTTCCCGCAGCTCGTCAGTCATGTCATCCAATCTGCAGTACTCTTTTTATTACCGCCGTCGTCTATTTCCTTAGCAATTGTTTATATAACTGGTTTTTTTTTCCAGGATTTTAACTCCTTGATCTTTTATCACATCACCCAGAGTGAATTAGCGATAGAAACTATACAAGACGTACCGTTCGCCATACGTCCATCTCCAAGTTTTTCTCCTCTTGAGTTAAAAGCTTTGCTGTTTCTGGTTTACCTGGAAAGAGCACTATCGCTAGAAATGATATCAAAATACATGGAGCTTCCACAATGATTTCTTTGCAACAGACATGATATCCGAGCCAATAACTGTAATAAATTCCGCCTAATGCACCAAGGTTATTCGCTAACTCGGCGACCGTATTGGCTTAAATCACCCCTCACCACGGCAACGCACCCGCGCAAACTCCGCGAATTAAGTTGGATTCTTTCTGGGCGAGTGCACGTTCTTGCAACACCTTACAATGGCGTCGGAAGCTGTAAGACAGGCCATCATTGACAGTTTATTCTCGCCGGATTCCGGGGGTACGTGCGAGAATGTTGCTTGAATTTGGCTACTCCTGATCACTGATGAAGTTTGCATCCAGGCGCGGCAGAAAAGCTTCTCATCCATCTTAAAGTCTTCGAAGATGTAAAGCAAACCGACCCGAGCGCCAAAAACAGTAGCAGAGGCCCGCAGATCGTTGGAAAGCCTCGATATCTCTGCCTAACCCGTAGGTTAAAGCATGTGCATAGCGACGCTAAGTCTCTCACAGTCTCCATATAGAGAAGCGCAACAAGATCCGCCTCTACAAGACGAAACGAAACCAAAACGGTGCATTCACCATCGGCAAAACGTGGTCTCTCGATGATATCAGACAGATTGAATCCATCGACGTAAATACAGAGCGACATAGTGATCGAGTGATCGATATACTAATATTGCGCTCCAGGCGAACCAATTCTCCATGACATTGAACAAGACATATATCTGGGCTGTTGAAAGACCGCGCGACAAGCTGGTCTTCATGGCCCATGTTGTTGATGTATGCTATTAGCTTGCCATAGTATAGCTTGTTCTAATTGCAACTTCGCTAGGCCTGTCAAAGGTTCCTCGGAAAATCCCCGCGCCTCATCAATTTGGATGAAAGTTACCTGCTACGATGTGTGTTTGTCGCCATAGCACATTAATCTACATTATATTAACGCATTGATGGATAGACCTTGCTAATCCAATCGCAGTTCCGTCAACACCCACTGCACCATCGCCCATCGTCCCAGCGTCACCGACAACAGCAACATCCATGTCAACGGCCCCGTCTCCCGTTCCTCCATCCAGCGCGTCACAGAGCTTCCAACAGCCTGAGAGTGATCCTCGATCGTATCCTTCTCCTCCGCCCAACATGTCGCCAGACCGTCCCAGAAACAGCCCGTTATCACCTCCACCAACGACGTTGCCTGTTGCTAGCAGGGCAGCACCATCACCACCAATTGTACCAGCTACTCGATCTCCTCAACGTCCGGTGGAGATGTCTCCTCCAATGAATGTACAGCCTGGTATAAGTGCTAGCTGGATGGTTTGCTCCCGTGGCTTACATTTGTGCGCTCTATAGAAGAACCCCAACCACCGCCGCAACGATATCAGCCTCCAGTAGATCCCAGGGAACGGGAACGAGAAGAGCGTCGTGAGCGGGAACGTGCCAGACAAGCGCAGCGCGAACGGGAAAAGAGAGACAAGCAGGCTCAACAGGAGAAAGGTTAGTTGCGATACAGAATATTCATGGCAAAGATCTTACGGTCGACACATCAGAGAAACTCCGTAAGGCGGCCGAGATGCAAGAGAAGATGGCTGAGAAGGCTTCGCTGATGAATGTCGAGGAGCTGTTGGCTGACTTTAACTGGAAGACGAGTGGAAACGCGGCAGCTCTGGAGAAGCGTCTTCTTGGAGAACTGCATGCATTGGAAGCTGTAAGCTATGTACATCAAATGGTGCAGAACGGGAAATATTCATGCTTTATAGGCCAATGTACACGCTATCATCCAATCTGATGAACGCGTCCGTTCAGTTATCGATCAAATCGACCACGCTTTGCAGGAGCTCGACTCTATGGATAGCTGGCTTTTGCTATACAGTGCTGAACTCAATGTAAGCAGCATTGGATGGTGCGTCAAGCCAAGGAAACTGACGCAGAGAAACAGAGTATGGGTGACGATATCCGAGAGATCGAATCGCAGAACCGGGGACTGCAGGTGCTTGCCCAAAATCAGCATAGTCTTGTCCGCGAACTGGATGATTTATTGGTAGGGATCAGAGCGGTAGATGATATGGCTTACTTATGCGAATTGGATGCAGAATGCAATCACGATACCCCGATCCTGTCTTGACAGTCTTAAGTTCGATCCCATGGATACTGCGGAAAACGTCGACCAGATACAAAGAGCAGCCGAAAAAGTGCAGCAGGTATTGAAGATCAAGCTTGGCGACGGAATGCAAAATATGAAAGCTGTTCAAGAGCGGATGGAGGTGTACAATTCGCACAGCAACAAGTTCAGCGCACGTATTTTTGATTTTATGAAGAGCCAGTTTGACAAACAGGTATGTCACTTATTGTGCATGGCTGTTCAGAGCATCCGGCCAACGGACATCAACTTAGGCCGAAAACCAGCGTTCAGTCAGCGGCCGTCCAAACACCTCTCGTAAGCAACAACCCGTCGTTGCCATGCCACACACGGTTGTGGAAGACAACTTGATCAAATACCAGGGTTTCTCGCTGTGGGAGAAGGAGATGGAACCGCGCATGTACAGCGAGCTGCAGCGCTATTATGCACAGACCATGGCCCCGCTATATGAACAAGACGTACGTGAGCTAATCGATAGCGTGCGACCACTGTACACGACGCTGCGTAATCGTGGTTTGGATGAGCTGGAATATATATTCAAGCCGGAAGAGTCGCGGCCAGTGAGAGCGCTGGCGTACGGCGCTAATCTTCGAAGCGAGGATTCGCGAACGAATCGATACCGCCAAATGCTGCGTGGATCGGTGGAGGGAGTCATAGGTGGCGGCGGTGCGGGTATCGACGGCGACGAGCGAGCGGCAGACGATGTAACACTTATTTTCTGGCACAAGAAGACGGAGCACAGGCTAACGAACTGAATTAGGCATTTGCGCAACTGATGGCGCAGGGCACGATGCTGGTGACTCGAGAACAGAACTTCATGTGCGATCTATTCCAGTACTCACAAGGCGCGCCAAAGTCCTTTTTAGAGCGCGGGCCTGTGTATGCGCAAGTGCCGAACACCAATGAACTCTGCGGCCGTCGAGAAAAACCACGCGATGTGAAAATGTCTAAAAAGATTCTGTACGTATTCCGTGTAGCATGCGCGAACGCAAGAAAACTGACGCCACTATTTCTTATCCGATAAAGCGACTGGATGGAGATAATCTTTGAGACCCTCGAGCCAAGCATCGTAAGCTTACTGGAGTATGGCGTGAAAAGTGATCCTACCCAAGCCGTCAGCATGCTCGCGTCCGTCGAGTTCCAGAATGACAAGTGGCAAGGCTCGGACCAAGACTTTTTGCTGAGACTCTGCAGCTCGCTGACACAGCGGTTGACCCGCATGTTCGAGCGCTTTGTGTCTGATCAGCTCAAAATCATAGAAGATACCAAAGTGAGCACAAAGAAGCGTCGAGGCATTCTGCCCTTTTTCAGAACATTCCCCGTAAGTCGGCTTCATTGTGCACTAGAGCGCCGCTAACTCATCGTACGGCAACAGCTGTATGCCTTGCGACTGGAGGTTGCCGCCGCCAACATCGAGTCCGACTCGCAAACACGGCAAACCGTCAATGACGCATACGAGAAAATCATCAATGCCATGATGTCCAGTTTAGACTCAATTGCCCGCGAAACGGATCAGACAGGTGACGACAAGGAGCAGCTGAACGCCAACATCATGTATATCGGTATGTAACGCGGCTAGCGGTTTTGAAGCATGAGGTCTGATGACGCCACGATAGAGAACATGCACCACTTCCACCATGAGCTGCGATCCAATAAGCTTCATGTGCTGGAAAAGTGGATGAAGTATGCCAAAAACCATTACGATACCAGCCTGAACGCATATATCAAAGTCGTCATTCGTCGCCCTCTTGGCAAGCTACTGGAGTTCTTCGAGGGCGTCGACAATCTGCTGCACACGAGCACACCTGAGGAAGTGCAATTCCACATGAACTACAACAAGACGCAACTGCGCAAAGTGATTGCCATGTATCCTGCAAAAGAGGTAAGACATAAGCAGTGTTTGTCGGCATGCATGACTGATGAACGCCGGAAACAGATCAAAAAGTCGCTGGAGCAGCTGTACAAGCGCGTGGACAAGCACTTTTCAGAGGAGGAGGGCCTGCTACAGGTGGTATGGCGCGGTATTCAGGAAGAGCTCACCCAGCAGCACGGCAAGATGGAAACTCTGATTCAAAGGTGCTATCCCGATGCACGGGTACATCTCGAGTTCTCCATACAAGATCTGCTCAGCGTGAACTCGTAAACCCACACCATTATATCAGAACGATGCTATTTATCAGTGCAGTTGGTCGCCCATACCATGAACACAGACCACTGCCTCCATTTTGCTACTCCATAATAATAATATATCATCGGGCGGGTCGCACTAGATTGCCCGTGCCATCTCTGTTACATCATCAGTGTATCCGTGATTGCTGGTGGGGCGGCCGCACGCTCAAGCAAGCGACATTTGGAACACGGCGACAGGTACCGATCACTCCGAAAGCTTCCAGCAACGCGTTCCAGATCAGAAACTTTGGCACGGTAGACCAATGGCGCTGGCTTCAAAGATAACTTAATCTAAACTGCTATTGAAAACGCGGCTGACGTTAATTGCAAAGGCAACAGGGTGTCGCTGCAAAAAATAGCAATGTCGCCAAGATTGATCATTTTTTTATATTAACATGGCCGAGCGCACTGGTGCACTCTTGTCGAACCCGTATCTGTCCCTGTGCCTTACACTGCCGAGCACCAGGTCTACCGGAGTCCATTTTGTTCTAGGTTTCCATTTCAAAAAGAATCCATCTCGGCTGGCAAAACATTAGCTCGTGTCTTATAGCGTAACATCTTTGGCCGGGAAACCGTCGACAAGCAGAAAGATAACACGCACGGTTTCCGCACATACGGCGAAAACCGGTGCGGTTCATTTCCTGATTGTCGAGAGTGAAGTGTTGTCCGTGGCTTCCACCAGCACGCCATTTTTTTTCCACGACAGCGGAACTCCGCCGAATTGTCCTAATTGGTATCGTATCAGAGACATCGGTTTCGTGCGAGGAGTACATTTGAAACTGTGTGTGTGAATAGCACGTTAGGAAGCAGCTGAATCAACGGCTGTTCCATTTTTCTTCAAAAACGGTGTGGGGAAATCCACAACCGCGGTTCGCCAATCCGGCAATTCGGCTTGCACGGCTCGTTCTGCAACGCATTAAAATCCCACTTCTCGCTTCCATGCCCGAGAGGCCAAAGTTTTGTATTATTGGGTTTTGTAACAGCAAAAGAAACAAGCTACTACTAAAGGTATATCACCATGGACGCATCATCCCCGTTGCCGCGGCCGTCGTTGCTTGCTGCCCTATTGCCGCGTGAGCCTGTCTTGCGCATACAAATATAGCATTTTTACCTGGCAGTACATCCGGAGGTATTTTGTTCTCCACCATCGGTATCATGCCATTGAACGACGAGTAGTAGTCGGACGGCGGCGGCTGCGGTGCCGGCGACGGTGGCATCTGTTTAATCATGGCGCAGTCGCGGTGGGCGTAAAGAAGCGACCTCAGGTTGATCACCTCGTCTCTCAGGGCGCACACGTGCATTTGCAACTGTTCATTATCAGCCGTTAGGTAGTCGGCTTTGGCCTGAAGATCGTTTAACCATTGCTTTTTACGCTGCCGGCACTTTAACGCCGCTGTGTAATGTTGAAGGTAAGGTAGCGTGGATATAATGGCAAGAGGAAGGATGCTATGTGAGTGTCAAGGATAATGGGGATATGCTGTCATCTAACTGACCCTGGCGATTGCGTTCTAGGAAATTTTTCCGTTTTTCATCATCATCCATGTATTTCCGTGATCGTACTTTTCGTTTCTGTTGCTGTGGTGGTGATGGCTGTGCTCCCTTCCGCTCTTGCTCTTGTTCCTGTTCGACCGGAGGCGTAACAAGCTCGTTCATTGTACAAGATGATGATGACAGCGTACGGATGTCAGGTTGATATGACATGCTACCCGAATCCTGCTGTCGTTGCTGACTCGTAGTCGTCCAAAGCATATTGTATTGTCTCGTTAATATTAGCAAAAAACAGAAAGCACGAACACATCATCAAGACATTTTTAAAGGTACATTTCGGATATGCGGCGGTAAACTCTTCCATTCTAATGCGGACTAACTGGCTGGCATAAATGCCTTGAGCATCAGCTTGACAAACGCTTCAGGTTGATCGGCATGCACTAGTGTACAGTAAAAAAACGTGAGTTACACGACCGTAAGCTAGGTTCAACTAAACATTGGATGCTCTCGACATCATTCTACGTTAAATGAAAGTGTGCAAAGGATCGAAAAAATCTTACCCCAATGCCCTGCGTCAGCAATTGTTTCGAGTTTAGAGTTTGGAAACATGGCTTTTATCGTATCGCGATGATCTATAAACGGCTGTCGGTACGGACTGCTGCCACCTGCAATAAACAATGTGGGCTTGTCAAAAGTTCCTTTGGCATCAAAGCCGGCAATATCATCTAACGATCGACCCAGCACTTCATAGGCCACCTTGATGGTGTAAGAATCTGTCTCTGGATTGCGTCGAAGATTGGTAAGTAAAAACTGTCGAACCCCGTTATTTGGTTCAAAATCTTGCAATATCTTGTTGGCTCCTGCGAGTCGATCGGGTTTTGCTCTCTCAATGGCCTTGAACGCGTCAATATACTTGCCAAATCGCAAAACATAAGGTAGTTTTACGGGTGGCATGTCGATTACGACGAGTTCGGAAAGCGATGCAGGGTTCTGTAGAGCCGCTGTCATGGCAGCTTTGCCGCCCCTAAATTAAATCAAATAAACTGTATTGCCTCCTTTTATTTTGCTAATGGTAACCTACATTGAGTGGCCCACAAGGACGGGTTGTTCAAGTTTATGGTCCATTAAGAACTGATTGAGGTCGGCTGCCATGGCGTCAAATGTGTGTGTGTCGCTACGTCCACTATCGCCATGGTTACGAAGATCCTACATTTCAGCTATCAGCAACACGTCCAAGTACATGTCTGCGTGTGTTAGCCAACTTGCCACTGCATACACGTCCCGTGACAGTCGCGTACTAAAGACTTTGGCGAGGGTTCGCCAGTTTTGTTTCGATCCAAACAAGCCATGGCAAATGACAAGCGGAGGTGCAATGGGAGACTTTGTTGCAGGATACTTTTCGAATGCAAGCGAGATTACTCTCTTGCTCATGATAAGTTTAATGGAAAACAAAGAAAGAGAAACGACGGGACATGAAAAAAAGACAGGACATGAATAGTAAGAGATCATATTTTACACAGTACATTCAAACATATACAACAAAAAAGTATAAATGGCATATACAACAAGAAAAAACACACAAAACAACAGCAATATGAAAGGGGTATCGATAATTTAGGCCTTTGTCTTTTTCGCCTTCTTGGATGGCGACCGGGTAGAAGGCAATTCCTTCCACACAAAGCACGAATTGCCGGCAAGCTGGGTTTTTGGTTTGCGTCCGCGCTTTTTGCGGGGCATTTGCAGTACGGTATCCATGTTGGAGCTTGAAAAGGCGGCCATCATTTCATGCTGCTCAGTCTTGGGCTCCGGGCTTTCATGCTGAACGGGAGGCTGCTTGACATCCCAGACAGTAGGCGTCAAGAAGGTCCAACCGCCCTCGTTGACGGGCTCACGGTTGCTCGGGGGACGTCCACGACGGCGTTTCAAAATGGGTTGGCCGGTTGTGGGTGAGATGAGGATCTGAGTAGTAGGTGGTGGCATGGGCCGTGGCGCGGGCGATGGCGGCTGCTGTTGTTGTTGGTCATGATAATGGAGAGCGGGCTGAGGTGGGGAAGGTGGAGAAGGCGGTGTTGTGACATTGTCGCTCCATGGCGCTACAATGGGGGTGCCGGACAACTTGCGAACTGGGGGATCGTATCCTTGCAGCATAGGATGGTCATCCATAAGCGGGGAGAGCGATGCACATGAATTGGCGGGTGACAAGACGGGCGTGCAAGCGCTGCCCGGAGGCGACGGCGGTGACAGCTGAAATGAAGGTGGAGGTGATAGCGGGCGAGTGTCGTTGAGCAAGTTGGAGATGGAAGGAAGTGTAGTCATAAGCAAAAGGGAAAAGTTATAAAAGAAAGTTAAAAAAAGAAGGGAAGCCAGGCGTGGGGGACGCTGAATTTATACCAAATATGACGAAAAATGCGTTTTCCAGGAAAGCGCACTCAAGAACATTAAGAAAAGGCTAAAATTCAAGATCCGGTTTCTATGCTTTCCTGTGCTTCTTGAATCCAGGTTTGGGCAATGGAAAATCCCATATGGAATGGGCACGTGTCACACTTTTGCCTCTCAAGTCGACTTATTTGTCTCATAGCTCCGCTTAATCAGCGCAGTGTACGAATCGAACACTGCACAGGCTTCTAAACACATTATCACACAACTAATCCGAAACAAGCGAAAAAACGGCCCGACTTTCCGTTTTTATTGTTTTTGGTATGTTTTTGGGGCTAAGCTCCCGTTTTGCCTAACAACTCTAGATCACTGCAAAATGAATGCACGCTGCTTGCCTTTTCGGGCTACCATGATCTCGTCGTTTCCCTGCGACTGGTAGACGTTCTTGATCACAATCCATGCCCGCTTCAGGGTCGACACATGCGCACGCCGAGGATAGCCGTCTGCCTGCAACAGCTCGTTACCAATGGCGCGATACACTGCACATGCTGCACGGACGCCGCCTTGACAGTCATAGGGCAGTCGATCGATACCCCGCCTCGCTCGACCGTTCAGCACTTCCGCGCGACGAATCAGTTTCAGCGCCAGCGCACGCAATCGTGTTTGACCCAGTTGGTCAGCTCGGCCTGTCGTCATGGCTAGATACTCGCTGTCATTCAACCAATCACGAGGGAGATAGCACCGGCGGAGCTGTTGGCTGTCTGTAACCAGATCGCGAGCGATGTTTGTATACTGCAGCACCAGGCCCATATCTCTTGCACGTTCGATCGTCCACTGATCCGGAACGTCCAGCATCAGTCTTGTGCACATTTCACCCACGCTGCTGGCAACGCAAGCGGAGTAGCGTTCCAAGTCGAGCTCATTCTTGACAACCGATCGATCCAGATCAAAGTCGTAACCATCGAGCAGTTCGTTGACGGCATCCACTTGCAGTTTGGGTCTCAGACGCACAAATGCACGCAGCGAGGCAATACAGGTTTCTGGAAGATCGTACTGGGACCAGTCCATCACTGGTGTCTTGGTTGCAAACATGTCATGGATACAGCGCCGCACTGTGGCAAGTTGGGTCTTGCGCTGCTCCACTGACGCCACTTCGTCATCTGCCAAGTCGTCCGTCGCACGGCAGAATCCATAGAGAGTACCAAGGTCTTGGCGTATGTGGGTAGGGAAAACAGCCGATGCCGTGTAGAACGAGAAGGAAGCGTGCTTCAGAATACGCCAAGTGGTATGCAGATCACGGAATGACTGGCCTTGCAGAGCTTGATCAGGTAGACAGAACGCTCGGGTCAAATCGATCAGCGTGGTGATCCAGGACAGGGACGAGCTGGAAGCAGGTTCGCTATTTCCAACAAGATGGATGATGGCGTGCGCACGATCAATGGCGCAGGTAGCAAAAACAAGCACGACGTTGATCAGACTGAAGAACATGAATTCTTCCAGTGGGAGACTTGGGGCAACCATGACACCGGTGCTTGTGCGCAGCGAAATATGCCATGTTCCGGCGGCGATCGCAACTTTATCAACCCAGCAGAGGTATATGGTTGGCAGGACGATCGAAATCAGGACTGCTGCATATCGACGGCAGATGTATTCACCTGCACCAAACCAAAGGAGAGCAAGGACAGGGAAGGTATACCAGAGGATGCAGGAGCCGTAGAACAGGCGAGTGTCCGGCACAGCCGTGTTCTATGTTTTCACAGTGAGTTTCTATGTTGTCTATTTCAATAGAGTCGGCAACTTACCCATGCGCGGAATCCAATGGAAAGCAGAGCAGCGATCGGCAAGTAACGGATCAACATGGATTTGAAAACAGGGGCATCAGGCTTGATGAAAACACTTGGGAGGTGCCAACGCATGATCAGGTTGGTGAAGGCGACGGTCATCAGCGACATGATGACAAAGAACATGTACTCCTCCAGAGGCACGTAGCCGATGACAGCGGTGACACAAGATGGGCAGTACCACCAGGCGCGGTGGTAGACAATGTAATTGTCCCAGATGGATGCGGTGACAAACGCCATGATGGTCAGGAAGGCATACTTGAACTTGTCTTGAGGCGTGTGGAACGGGCGGAGAAGGCCAAACAGAATACCGAGAACCGGCAAGGTATAGTAGAGATGGACTTCCATGTAGGTGAGCATGATGAATAAATAAATTAGTGCTTTGTGGATAATGATGGGGTTTTTTCTGTTGCGCGCCCTGTTTTTTATATCTTTTTCTTCATGCTGCTATCTTCTTTGTGCGAAAAACCGCATCAATGTCCCTTAACAACTTGTCTTAGTCGGAAGCACATTGATCGAGGGGAAGGTGATCGTCCTTAACAAAAAGGGTATAAGGCCGGAAATTGCCCAAAAAGGGAGACTACGCGGCCTGCATCGCACAATAATGAAATTATGCCTCGAACGCTCAATTTTCACGGCTCCTTGCAGCATGTCAATGTAGCTACCGATCTCCTTTACGATCTGAGATCACAACGCGTGGGTATATATTGGCCGAATCACTCGCTCCGAGGAAAGCAAACTCTCATTCTCCTGAACATGTCTCAACCGAAGCACATTATCGTCATTGGTGCTGGTGCTGGTGGCACTGCCTGCGCAGCGCGTCTTGCTCGTGAAGGCTTCAAGGTGACCATTGTCGAGAAGAACGACTTTAACGGCGGCCGGTGTTCTCTTATCCATCACGATGGGCATCGGTTTGATCAAGGTCCTTCGTTGTATTTGATGCCCAAGCTTTTCAAGGACTGCTTCGCCGACCTGGACGAGCGCGTCGAAGAACATCTCAATCTGCTACGTTGCGAGAACAACTACAAGGTCCACTTTGACGACGGTGACAAGATCCACTTAAGCTCTGATCTGACCAAGATGAAGCCCGAGATTGAGCGGGTTGAAGGAGTCCAAGGATTTGGCCGATTTCTCGATTTCCTCAGTGAGACACACGAGCACTACGAGCGTGGCACATTGATTGCCATCAAACGCAACTTTGAATCCATTTGGGATATGGTCCGAATCAAGTACGCGCCGGAGATCTTTCGACTGCACTTGTTCGATCGCATCTATGCACGGGCTGCCAAGTATTTCAAGACCAAGAAAATGCGCATGGCATTTACCTTCCAGACCATGTACATGGGGTAAGGGCATTAAAATTCATTGTCTAAAGTTGCATGAATTACTCACGTACTGCTTCACCCCTTGACTTAGAATGTCGCCCTATGATGCCCCTGCAGTCTACAGTCTGTTGCAATACACCGAGTTCGCGGAAGGCATTTGGTATCCAGAGGGCGGTTTCAATATGGTCGTGCAGAAGCTGGAGAAGATTGCCAGGGACAAGTACGGAGCTGAATTCCGGTATGAAGCACCTGTTGCCAAGATCAACACGCATGGGAACCAGGTGACAGGCGTTACCTTGGAGTCTGGCGAGGTGATCAATGCAGATGCAGTGGTCTGTAACGCTGACCTTGTCTACGCGTACCACAAGCTCCTTCCACCCTGCCGATGGACTCAACAGACCTTGGCCAGCAAGAAGCTCACATCGTCGTCCATCTCCTTCTACTGGTCCATGAACCGCAAGATCCCAGAGTTGGACGTGCACAACATCTTTTTGGCCGAAGCGTATCGTGAAAGCTTTGATGAGATCTTTGTTGACCATACGTTGCCCTCGGAGCCATCATTCTACGTCAACGTGCCTTCGCGTATTGATCCTACGGCCGCGCCTGCTGACAGAGACTCTGTGATTGTCCTGGTGCCTATCGGCTACATGCGCGGTAACGACCCTACTGAAGACTACCAGGTGCTAGTGGACCGTGCCAGGAGCATGGTGCTTGAAGTACTTCGCCGTCGCCTTGGTCTCGACAAGTTCCAGGAGTGGATTGCTCACGAGATTGTCAACGATCCCGCTGTATGGCAACAAAAGTTCAACCTCTGGCGTGGATCAATCTTGGGTCTTTCTCATGATGTACTCCAAGTTCTGTGGTTCCGACCTTCGACCAAGGACTCAACTGGTCGCTTCGACAATCTATTCTTCGTGGGAGCTTCGACGCATCCAGGCACAGGTGTGCCGATTGTACTGGCTGGTAGCAAATTGACTGCGAATCAAGTGTGCAAGCACTTTGGCCGTTCTCCCAAGCCGTCCCAATTGACGGAGGTGGCGCAGGTGTATGAGCCTGAACGCGCAGATGCCTCGTCGTACTGGTACTCTATCCTGTCCCTGTTCATCTTGGTGTTTGCGTTCTTTGTAAGCTTTCCGTCGGAGCAGTTGGGTCATCCGACCGCTGCTGCCTTCATCAATTCTTGCCTGCCTGCACAATTCCGTGTTGCCGTTTACGAATAACTTATTTTGGATATTAAAAACAAACTTCTCTTGATCACTTAATAAAAATGACTTATTTCTGCCTTCTTCCCTGTTTTTGATCTTCCATTCTTATACTTGTTGCCATGGACCACCACACCTGCTATGTCATCCAGGACGATGATGCATTGCTGCTGCCCGATACACCGCCGCCCCCATACTCAAAGCGTGCCGCGACGCTGCATGCAAGGCCTACATTCTGGAGTCCACGGCAACCTCCCCAACACGACGGCTGGCTGACAATGAGGGGCACGAGATTCGTGAAATCGATTGCAAGACAAGTGGCCCAGAATCCACCGGCGGCTACTGCGGATGTCGCCAGAGAGAACAACCCCGCAGCAGAGGCACGGCGAAGAGAAAGACATCCTGTTGCCTTTCCTCCACAGGCAGATCCATTCCACAGTAGCAAGTGTGCCATAATGTAATTAGCAGTTAATAAACAACCCTGTAACACCCTGACAACGTCGCGTAATATATGTATCACGATGCATGTGGTAGAGTGTGCATCGAACACACTGACCCCGAGGGTCTATGTATGGGCAGATAAAAAGCGGCACACGAGGGAAAAAAACTCCATTCCAAAGAAAGGGGGGCTCCAATTGCGGTTAATATCTCCCAAATTTGACAGAATTTGCTTTCCCCCATTTCATTTATCCTAACGGTTCAATCCATAATGCGCGGGCCCTATACATATATATAGAGTGATCACTTGGAAGCTCTCTTCGTCTTTTTCAAAATATTTCTTCATCATGTACGAGCCAGGTAAAATGCAAAGTACTCGCGCGCTGTATTTTCTTGATATTCATGCGTGTTCACAGCATTGACAGATTACATTCGCACTGCCGTTCTTGGTGACGGCGAGGAACCAATGTTTTTGGATAGTCAGATCTCATCTCGCAGTTGTACGACCCCAACAACACCCACAAACGCCACAACATTTTTCAGCGGCCCTAACTGCCGACCGCAGCAACAGCGACAGCAAGTGTCTCGTTCAGTGATGACCCCACCACTTCCGCAGTATACGCTTTTCCCGGCACCATCAGCTTGGGATTGGTTTGGCGTGCGCAAATCACTACCAGGCAACAACGAATTGTCCTGGCGACGACGTTGCACTTATTGTTCAGCTAGCACAGACCACCTGCAGCCGTGCGGCCATGCTGCCTGTCAGTCCTGTATTACATCCCTTCCTTTTGCACTGCGATCAGCATGCTCTATTTGTACAGTGCAGCAGGTGAATATTTTGTTACTCTTTTACCGACGTATAATTTTTTCTTAGACTAACATCATTTAGCCTCATACATCACCTATTTTACAGGAAGCACCAACGCGTCATCTCTTGACACCTCCTCCATATTATCCCTGCGTCAAATTGACAAATGTAAATATATGCAATCCGTTTTTTTGAGTTATCATACTTACCGAAAAAACTTTAGATACCCTGGGATGTTTCGCAAAACGATGTACGCAACTTCTTCAGCCACTGCCGACTACCTTCCATTTCGGTGCAAGCACAATCGATCCACATCATGATGGATCGTACGACTGGAAAAACGCTCTCCGACGCGTATGTTGAATTCGCCACACAAGCAGATCTTATACGCGCCATCGAAACGCGACATCAAAAGCCGCTTAAGGGTCGTGTTGTAGCGGTAACTGAATGTACACAAGAAGAGCTTTTAGCTGTTGTGTTTCCCAAATGGCGTGGCCAATTCTGTGGAGTATCAGCGATACCACCTCCTTCACAGGTTGTGAAGTCCATGTCGACGGCTGCTGGTGGTGGTGGAACTCAATGCCCACCCTTTGTCACTCGAGAAGAGATAAATGCTCTCCTCGTCGTATGCAAGAACTACAAGCTTCATTTTTCGCGCAAATGCGCAGAACGTCCTTTTGAAAACATTATCAGCGTTATTACAAAGTATCCGTGGCACCAAGTACATCTGATATCGACAATGCATCGGGATCATATCTATGAAATGCTTAAGCTTTCTATTGGTACGTTCTCCTACACGATTTGTTTTTCTTAATCAAAAATAGTTACACCTTTTTCTTCTTAGAATCACTCAAAGGGCACTTGTCTAAAGACTATGTCCAGATCGATTCCACACTTCTGGAACGCGTAACACGTGCAGGAATTATGTGCCCTGCATTTACCGAGCGACAAAAAATGACATTACTTCAAACAGCCCGAATCGAATGTGCACCCGATCTATATCAATATCTTTTACCGGCAACTCCACCTCCCCCAGTACCTGCTCCAGAACCTTATTATCAGAAAGAGAACTTCCTGCAAAAAGTATGAACACATCCAATCCACAGCAACACACTACATCCGCATTTACAATCGTTTACCGTTACATCACTCATTTGACGCTACTGCAAGTAATAATTAGAGAGATCTTCAATTTTTGTCAATCATTTACGAATAAAGCAATAATAAGCGAGTAATTTAACAAACAATATTCTTGTCTTATTACAAGTGTCATCTCTGCCGTTTCTTCTCAGAAAGTTGATGTCAAGTGGCTGCAATGCATTCGTTGGTAAGGTTAGCAATGATCGCGAAGCTAGCATTCTTGCTTCTGATTAGTGTTTTTTATAACTTCTCTGCATATACGTATTGTCTTATGTATGATATTCTCTAATGCATTAGTAAGATGCATTATACTGGGCTATGCATATACTTTGGTATAGAAAGTGAAAATGATTCGAATGACTTTACTCCGTAATAAGGAATATTGTATGCTTTTTATTTAATCTACCGTATGGATCACTTGAATACGTAAATTGAAACAAGGGGTAGCGTGTTTGCGTGTAATTTAAGGGCAAAGAACAACGACGTTACGGGCTTATTAGTTTAAACAGAATAAGCGTCAAGAGCGCTGCGATCGTTTCCTCCCTGACCTTGCAGACTGAAAATTTTCATTACAGGAGCGAAGTAAGTATGAAATTCTAATGTTAACGAGTCAATAAGTCTAATTATGGAAATCGGATTCACTTGAGGTTATGTCGCCTACTTTCATCGATGCTGAACCATGAAACAGAAGCGACAATATTTTAGGCGGGTCAATGTTTGTGCTCTGGAAAGACAGAAATCGCAGTATTATTTTTGACAACTAGATGATCCTTGCTACTATCACTACTCCTATTTAATAAAGTCATCAAGTTTCCAGTATGGATACATATGTCTTCTCCTGTAAACACTGTCTTTTGGGATCATGTCATTTTAATACACTATTGGGAGAAAAATACCAGTCTACAGTTACAACGCAGAGAAATATTTAGAAATAATCAGGCAAGATGTATTCAAGTTTCTTGACAGTTTCGGGGTTCTTCTTATCCAGGCCAGTCATGCCTGAGTACTTCATCGATCCAATCAGATCAGGCTTGAGTGTCTTGGAACGAACAGCGCTGTCCAATTCCGGCAGGACAGCCATTAACAAAGTCTTTGCGTTGGTAGAGTTGTTGACCATGTTCTGCATAACCGTTTCCACGGTAACAGGCTCCTCCTCCACGCGCCAGCAGTCGTAATCGGTTGCCATGCAGACCATCTGATACGCCATCTCACATTCGCGAGCCAACTTGGCCTCAGGCAAGGCAGACATGTTGATAATATCAGCACCCCAGCTGCGGTACATGTGGGACTCAGCGCGGGTAGAGAAGGCGGGGCCCTCCATACACACGGCAGTCTTGTTGCGATGAATTTTGGCGTCGAATCCCAGCACGTGGCTTTGCTTGTAGACCAAATCGGCAATGCCTTCGTGGAAGGGATCAGCGAACATGGCGTGGGCGACAACACCTTCACCAAAGTAAGTCGAGGGACGGAGGCCACGGGTGCGGTCGATCAACTGGTCAGGCAAAACAAAGTCGCAAGGCGGGATCTCTTCCCGAAGGGAACCAACGGCAGAGAAGGCAAGGATAGCTTCGACACCCAAGTGTTTCAGAGCAGCCATGTTTGCACGCTGAGGGACTTCGGTGGGAGTCAAGTGATGACCACGTCCATGACGAGCAAGGAACGCAATCTTGGTACCGCTGGGAAGTTTGGCGATAATGATCTTGTCACTTGGGAAACCCCAAGGCTATATACACAAATATAAGTTGTCGTGTCGCTTTTCGTTCCTTTTCATACACGTTACAGTCTCAGGATACACTTCCTCGACCACTTCGAGATTGTCGAGATGGTACAAGCCGGAGCCGCCGATAACGGCGATTTTGACATCGTGCTCTGAGGACATGACTGGTGAACTGGAAAAGACCCCTTTTTTTCCACAAGCCTGTGCTGAGTTTTATAGATTCGAGCGGCTCGGCTGCTGTGTTGCCGATGGTACACAGTCAGTTTCAGGCATTTAGCGTGGCACACAATGTTAAAGTGCGGAAGCCTATAACGCATAGAAGCCGATCTTTGTTTCACTATCCTCTTTTCTGGCAGGGTAGTAGTATAATACTATTTTGATAAAAAGGCATGAAGCTTATCTTGATGCACTATGCACCTGCACTTGGACAACGTGACAAAAGACGTGGCTTAGGGCGCCGCAAATGCCGAACGACGACGATGTATTTGATGGCTTCATGAAGAAACTTATCTATAACTATCTCTGGAGAAACTTGAAGGCCACGAATGAACTACCAAAGTGCCATTATGGAAAGGCCTTCTGGATGCATTCTGGCTCGCTTGTCAGATCCAAATATAGTTTGTACGGACGTGAAAGAATAAAAAGAAAACATGGGCTAGCGCCCTCACGATTTTAAGCAACTGTGTGCTCCTTAATTCAGCAGTTTGTAACGTTTTTTTTTTCTAGCACGGACATATGAATTACGTGTATTGCTTTCCCAGTGCGCGATAAACGAAGGTAGTGAGTGTATCTTTTTGTTGCTTACAGCACTTTGAAGAGCGTAAAATGTGGTTCCTAAACGTTGAAGCATGTTTAGTGTGCTCGAAATATACAGTAAAAAGTCATCGTGTGTCAGCCAAGCTCATTGATTCGTTTTATCAGTGGACATTGCCCAACAAAAAAACTTTAGTATTTAACTGCACCTTATGTGTAGAAGTTTTGGGTTCGAATAGAAGAAAAAGCACGACTTGGAAAGATGCAGCATGGTCATACTACCGATCTGTTTCAGGCTTAATACAGTCTGGAACAACTGACGGTAAGAAAAATAGACACATCCACTCCTGGATGCGAAAATTCACTGCCATGGCTGACAGACTTATTCCTTCAGCTCCATTCAACGACTTTGCGGGATCCATATGTGTAGTAACAAGAAACCATGTACCGAAAAGATTGCTCCAAGCCGATCGCTAATTTCTAAGAGTAAATAGATTTCACAACATAATTGAAGTCAAACCCATCAAAGTGAAAGGATCATTGTGGTATCGCTTAGCGAGAAAATGTTTTCAAATAGTGATACCAAAATAAGCCTCTTGCTTTATTGCGAAAGTTACTCTCTATTAATACCGATGCCACATTGAGAAAAAAAGACTTTAATATCGTTGATGATTACTTTTGAAGATCTGAATCTTTTCCAAAGACTTTTTGCCCAAAGTGAATAAGATCAATATCATTATTTTATTTATACACGTTCGTTGTTTACTGTATGCATTAATCTGCGACTAAGCAGATGTAATTTTAGGAAATTATACAGTTCGCGACGCGACTTTTTCCGATACGTATTCATAACGTACGGACACAATAGCTCACAAGTCCATGCACGTTACGATACGCGCTCACAGGATGTTCAAGATACTTACGAGTATTGTAATCGCAGGTAATTAACTGTATGTGGGAGTTGAAACAGTAATAATTGCTAAACCATTTCCGTAGGCATGGATGGTCTAATAAATCGTAGCGATACAAATGCAAGAACTGCTGGAAGCCTTCGATGCAGTCCTTGAGCTTGATCCTGATGTTCACCCGATCGACTATATACTGAATTGCCTCCCGCGTTCAGATGTTGGTCTCATCCTTGGTAAATGGAAGCATGCTTGGCCAGCACTACTCCGAGCCCTGCACAGGATCGACAACCTGATCCATCCACAAGATGACAACGAGCAAGGCAGTGCATCAAGCATCGCCCGACCCATCCCAGGATCGACCACTTCCCCCCAAGGAAATCATATATAAAATATGTGATTCTGCAAGACTCTCAATGAAACTATGGCAGTGGCCATTCCCGCTATGTATCTTCCGCCTCTAACTACACCGACTGCTTTTTTTCGCCTTTATGGTTTTTTTTCAAGCACGTAACTCATCATACTTCTGTAATAATGTAACCAAACATTCGAACCACAAGAGAGAGGCCTAATACCTTTAGAAGCAGGTCTATTACCTGCTATAAAATAAATGGTAACTTTTGGACTAATTAATAATTTTTGAACTATGGATGGAAACGAGTCTGCATAGCAACAGACACCAGTGCACGTAGTCCAAATGCTTGATGGTGCGTAAATGGCGAAGACATAGAATTATTTAATAAGAAGTCCGAGTGTTCACATATTATTGAGGTAATTATGCGTAGCCCATAACGCATCAAAACGCACAGTTACACCAGAAATAACAAATACTGAGACCTGCGCTTCAAAATGACACACGAACCTTGAGACTCATGGTCGCCCAATGGTAAGTGACAGCTGGATTAGCTCGTTAGTCACTTCTTTCTAATATTGAGGTGTGTTGAGGTCAGGTGAGCAAGGCGATGCTGCTCACTTTTGAGGTTGTCTGTGGATCAAGGATACCACACGTTGTCCTACTTGTGTAAGTATCTGGCCAAGTTTGGCTTTGTAGCTTACTCTGAAAAATGTGATCTTCCTGTACTTTCGACTTCCGACTTCCGCAAGCATTACCCCAACTGTTGGGGATCCACCTTAGAAGTCTTCGTTTCTTGGTGTGTGTCGAAGTATATAAGCCTAGCAGAACAAAGACCTACCTTTTTCTCATTCACCTGCTCTTATCATATTTCGTAGACTGTCATTCGCGATCTGAATGCCACCAAGAACATGCGTAGGGTCGGCATACAGTCACACACAAAAAGTATACAGATGACCTGCATATTTGGCGTAAATTTTGACACAATATCTTTTTTAAACCCTTTCTTTTCCCATATTTCCTCAGTAAAACTACCATGCCACTCAACGACACAACTAATACACAGCGTGAAAAAGTCAAGAGTATGATAAGTTCGCTTGTG
This sequence comes from Fennellomyces sp. T-0311, assembly GCA_025266875.1. Taxonomy (NCBI): domain Eukaryota; kingdom Fungi; phylum Mucoromycota; class Mucoromycetes; order Mucorales; family Lichtheimiaceae; genus Fennellomyces; species Fennellomyces sp. T-0311. The sequence continues at coordinate 727,697 of JALLLT010000016.1, forward strand.
GTCGCATCATCGGCTTACACGAGCAAGGTCTGTTATTTGGTGGCATAGCAACCAAACTTGGCATTCCCAAGGGAACTGTGTCAAGTATTTTCCATCGTTGGGAGAAAACGGGGACAACGTTGCCCAAGAAGAGAAGTGGAAGGCCATGTACCATCACTGAAAGAGGCCAAAGAGCACTTGTAAAGTCTGTACGTGCTGATCCATTCAAGCCATATGCTTCACACCAGGTCACTTTAGAGAAAGTTGGTATCAACGTCCACCGCAACACAATTATCAACTATTTGGGGAGGATGGTGTTCGGTTCATACTCTCCTGCACGTAAGCCTGCACTTACGACGGCGGACATGCAAAACAGGCTGGACTGGGCTCGTGGACGTGCCAGCTGGACAGTGGATCAGCGGCGCGACGTTATTTGGTCTGATGAATCGCGATTTACCGTGTGGGGCAATGATGGAGGGGCCCGTGTACTTCGACACGAAGGCGAACGGTACGACCTGAACCATATTGTGCCAACAGTAAAGTTTGGTAAAGGCTCGGTTATGATCTGGAGCTGTTTCTGGGCAGGAGGTTTCGGACCTCTTGTAATTTTGGATGGCACAGTGGACCAGGATGCATATGTCAACGGCTTGTCAGACAATTTCCTTCCATTTCTTCGCGCTCTGTCAGACGACCATCCAGAACGTGACTTCATCTTCCAGCTGCCATACAGGACCATACACAACCTGGTATACGACTAGATGGCAGATTAGAGCGTTTGACACATGGCCAGCACAAAGTCCTTATCTGAATCCAGTCAAACATGTTGGGCGGGCCCTTGGAAGGCGGATTCAGAGCCGAAGACACCACATCGAAAATAAGGAACAACTAAAGGTCTGTCGCCAGGATGAATGGCGAAATCTAAGCTTTGAGCTTGCAGAAAGCCTTGTTGCTAGTACGCCATCTCGTTGTCAAGCTGTGATTAATGCACAAGGTGGCCACACCCATTATTAAGCAATTCTATTTTTTCTTTGATTACGCATCTATATAACATTATCTTTTATTCTTTGTTTCTTGACTCTTTTAGTGTGGTGGGAAGGTTGGTTTTACATGGTTAAAGTTATCAGGTCCTTCTCAATTTTGAATGCTTTTTGTGTGTGACTGTAGCATACGTGGAATGACTGGCCACGTAGAACACCTTCCCTACACTCCTTGAGGGATATGTATCATTACGATAGGCCACGGTGTATCTGATTATCCCCGACATGGACGCTGAGCCCAAATGGTGTAATGTTCTTTTGATTAATTAATTGCGATGTATATGTACAATTTACAGATGTCAAACAAGTTATGCTACAGTGCTACATGATTGCCTGGTTAAGCGTCAGCATCTCTCCGATCTGCCGCTTAAATTCCTTGTAGTAAGCTGTCGAAACAGATGTCACGCCGGAAGGTAGTGTGCTTGGACTACCACCATGACAACTTAGCAGTTCCGAGCTGGTTGTGGACTCGCTATCCCAAATGGCACCTTGACCCGTGCTCTCGGTAAAAATGTGCTGCATACAGCTGTTCAATATCGATAACGCTTGCACCAGATTTTTCTCTGCTCTAGTCTTGATTTCAGAGTGTGTGCAGGCCGTTAGTTTTCGCAACATATCACAGAGGATCGCCATCCAGTGCATCTCCACTGAACACGGCATATGGGCAAGCAAGGCCATGCTCAGCTTGGTTAAAGCGTCGGTGCTTATAGATACAATCACCAACGCACGCTCGTTGTCCATGCGATCCAATGAGAAATTCGTCATGTCTGCCTTGGCAGGCTCTTCCATAAGACGTGCATGCAGTATCAGCCAATATATATAATACATATGACTGAGAAAGAGAATGTTGGGGTCGGTACAGTTCTGTACAACAGCGTCGTCCAGATACGCTATTGGCTGGTCACAGAGGGTATATGCTCGTGGTAAGCTATACCAGAACTCCAGTAGCCGTTTCTCAATAAATTCGATATCCGCGCATGACACCTTGTTAAGTGCTCCTGCAAGCAATCGATGTGCAACGAGTTCTTCGCGTGTGGCTATCTCGCAGCCACCTGGCAATGTGCTCAAGGTGATAAGGTAGCGATAGATTTCGACGGCCTTGGACAGTACGGGGTTACTCTTCTCCTCAGGCAGTATGGTGGGGTATCCGATCTTGCTGTGGAAAATGATTGATGTAAAATCCACGAGGCCATCATAAACCATGTACATGCTGAGCTCGAGATGCCGTATGATATAGAAAAGACGGCGCCATGTTTCGGCCTTTGCGGCAATCACCCGATCCAGCTGTGCTGCTTTGTCTGGATCATCGAATTGCAGGACCACTGGTAGATATATGTCTTTCAGTTGTATCGCCATCCGCCAAGCCATGTTGAGCAATGTCCTCGCTTCCTTTTTGCGCAAATTATATGTCAAGCAGTTTGTCAACAGCCACATGGTCGCCATCTTTTCTATCGTGGGTTCGCCGTCGTCATCTTCAAAAACGGCATCTTCCAGTTGTCTGCGCGCTTTTAGCATGCATGCAGCGCCGAGCTCTTGGCGGGTGAAGGGTAGATTGACGAGCTTAACATGTCGGCACGCACTGCAAGCAACGAAGGCGACCATCGCATTGGCGAGCATGGAATTTGGATTGGCTTGCAGGTAATCAAGGAAATGCATACGGACAAACGCAGGAGTCAAGTATCCATGACAGCCAAAAAATACATTGATGAGATTGTGCTTCACAAACATGAGCGCGGGGTTTTCGTCGTCGATGGCTGCGTTTGTTCCACATTGACGAGCTGATGCTTCTGCTACGGTCGGATCGGGGTTACACGCCGATATGGGTTTGGAGGGCAGATCTCGTACCAAGCTGTAAAGCACTTGTTCAACACGGTAATATGGCTGAGTGACTGATAGAAAGCGATCAGTTCTGTCGGTAAAGTACATGGGAGTCCGAAATATTCGCGTATCTGGTGCAAAACATGACCATGTCTGTTCCATAAACGACATTAGCTCGCCTATGCTCTGGACCGAGGTGTCCAGAGTCAAATCTCCATGGATACTGCGGTTGACAACAAGGGACCAAAATTGTTTTCGTGTGCTCTTATCAGAGCGCATATAAGTTCCCAAGGACTGTAGTTGGTGCTCCATTGCCGTAATCTGCTGCTGAAGGAGTCGAACTTTGTCCGAAAGTTGGGTCTTCCTCAATAGCGACATGGGTCGTCGAGACGGTCGCTTTGGTTTTATCTTGCCACATTCGCCAGAGTTACCACGTGCATTGCTAGGCTTTACGGAAAATTTGAATAGACATGGAAGGGATAATCGTTTGCATCGTTCGCAAATGGTGCCGAGCAACACTGAGCATTTTCGACGATGGGCTCTGCAGCTTTCGCCTAAATATGGAATACGAAAGGTCAGGAAAGGCAAATGGTTGCGCATGGGGGTAAAGTTGGGCGTCGCTTACAAGGCTTGTTTCGTTTCTGCTTTTCGGTGATCCCATTAGCGGAACTCATTGCTCAGCGATACCATTGCGCTTTGTTTAGAGTTGGAAAGGAACCAATTTAACTGGAAGGATCAGCACCTGTGTCGGGGAAATAGTTGGTCCGGCACCTTGCCCACCCTGCTTGCCCTTGAATTATTATCCACATGGTCAAAATACGGAGCACGGAGTCGTAGCTTCAGAGGGTGGGAGGCTCTACTGCAAGAGCCAGACACGTCTATTGCTATAGCTGTAGTGTACTCTCATGCATCGCCAACGACACGGAGCGCGAGCGCATCGGTTCAATGCGTGTGTTCATTATGGTTGATAGTGGATGTTATTAATACACTGTTGGATGCTTTGGGGATGAAGGTGTGTGTGTCTAGGATAATACTTTTGGCTGGCCGGGGATCCATTTCCGGAGAGGCTCGGGCACTTCCACTGTTCCGTCCGGGCGCTGGAAGGTTTCTAGCAGTGCAATCATCACTCTGGGGACGGCGATTGCAGTGCCATTCAACGTGTGGCAGAAATCCACCCACTTCTCCTTGATATGCCACGGCACACGGACGTCTTTTGGTCCAACATGCTCCTTAAACTGCGAAGAGAGGTATCGAATATCTAGGCGGCGCGTTTGATAATCCGTGCAGTTGGATGTGGACGAGATCTTTTGGACGCGTGAGTCATTCAGTCGATCACAAGAAGGCAAACGTTACCTCGCCCCAGTTCCGTCGACCCGGCATCCACGCTTCAATGTCATACTTTCTATACGCGCTGGCACCCAGCTCCTCCGTGGGCATATCGAGGACCCTAGCATGAAATTCAGCCACGCAGCATACCAGTATAGCAGCAGCACTTACCGGAAGCACAGTCCAAGCTCTGTGAAGATGTCCTCCTGCAGTTCCCGCAATTCCTCCAGCACCGCGTCACTCTGGGCAGGCGTGGTAACCGCAAACAGCTCCACTTTGGAAAATTGATGCACACGGTATAGTCCTCGCTCTTCGGCGGATCCGTGACCAGCTTCAGCACGGAACGCACGGCCGAATCCGACCACACGCTGCGGTAATTCCTCTTCTTTGAGCATCTTCTGAGCAAACATGCCAGCGAGGGGGATCTCCGCTGTACCTGTCAGGCACAGTTTCGGTGCTGAGGTGTTGATTGTGCTTGCGGTGGTAACGTCGTAGATCTGCGATGCCTCGGTTTTGCGTGGCTGGAAACCGCATCCATATGCAATGGAGGTGCGGACCACGTCGGGGGTAATTACTGCGTTGTATCCGTGCCTCGTCGCCTTATCCATCGCGTACTGAATCAGAGCCAGCTCGAGCCATGCACCGTTATTCTTTAGGTAGTAAAACTTGGAGCCACTCACTTTGGCAGCCTGGCCAAGGTCAACAAGATCGAGATTCTCGGCGAGTGTGAGATGATCCACGAGGTCTTCTTCGAGCCGTTGCGTGCCCACTACTTTTACCACACGGGCGTTTTCTTCAGGTCCCAGGGGCGTGTCTGGATGCGTGTCGTTGGGAATGAGCAGTGCATACGCAGACATGTCTGAATCTGTCGCGGCAAGTTCGTCCTCGAGCACCCGGAGCTGCTCTTTGTACTCTCGCCCACGATCGATGAATTGTTGTCGCTCGTCTTTATTCCGTGCACTGCGGATCAGCTGGTTTGTTTCATCGCGTTGGGCCGTCAAGCTTTGTCTTTTCTTGAGCAGCGTGTCGCGCAGTGCGTAGAGTTGCTTGACTTTATGCACGATGTCGCTGTCGTAGTTGCGTAGACGCATGTTGTGTTCAATAGTTGCAGCATTGTCAACTAAATGCTTGTAATTTAGCTGTGGTGGAATTCGGTGGAGCGCATCGTCTTCAATGTGGCCGGATGTCTGGATCCGGCGTGCATGCAGGAGCCTTTGAAGTAAGGTTTTGGAAGCGACTGGGGGGCGATACGATAAACAACGTTGGAGCATGTCTGTCTGTTTATTTGCGCTGCCCCGAAAAATTAGGCGATTTCACAAAGCGCGGTTCCTTCTTATGTATTCCTTTAATGGTGCAAAAAATAACAGGTGTTGGCGGCTTTTATGTATAGTTTAAGAGCCGGCGTGCATGAGTAAGATCAGATACATGCAACATTCACCTGGCTGTAATTAAGTCTAGCAGTAACAGCTAGCTTGATATCGAGATACGTACCAGTAACAATCCTCTCCAGAGGTAAGGTGGAGCAGCATTTGCTGGGATATCTGTCTTTACCCGTTTGCTTTGTGAGCACAGTATGTTTCAATCCAGGAACTAGGTACTATACGTAGATGAATAATGCAGGGCATTCACCAACGTACAACAAACTTGTACACCGTGCAAAGTATATTGAACTGCAAATTCCTGAGATGCTACGATGCAATATGTCCAACGCCATAGCAACTTGAAGCTTACATACCTGAATACCATCGCCCATCCCCTCAAAAACCCAGTGATACCCGATAGGATGAGTGTCGTACTCGAAGGAAACCATATGTCGTTTTCTAAGTTTAATAATCCCAAACGAGGATATCCTTCCGCAACCTACCTCCGCTTGGTTATTACCGCTTTAATGGACAAGCTTCAGCCCTTTACGGACAGCGACATTTTCAAAATGATCACACACAGGGCAAAGATTGGGGGCGAACCGATGTTTTACACGCTAGACACGGTGTGGATACACTGGTATAGGAAAAATTACTGCTGCTCAAATCATCTTCGGAGATACTGTCATCACTTCACCTCTACGCTCATACTGAGCCACACCAAGACAACTTCGCCGAACTCTTACAAAGCGGCAGTGGCATTGAGCCTAACCTTAATGTTCGTGATGATCTAAAAAAATTCAAAAGAGACTATGGTGCTTCATTAGACGAGCACAGTTACGCGAACCTTGATACTTTCAACTGTAGCAAAGGGTTTGCGTCTAGTGGAACTTTCAGTGTATCCGATCATTGTGGGAAGGTCCTTCGTACAAGACTCGACAAGGATAACCAGATAAGATCGAGCAACTGCAGAGCGTCTGCGCTCAATCCTGCTCAATGATACGATGCAGCGTTAGATACACAAGCATTGTTCAAAATATACGAGGCCTTGGTTGACCATGTCAATGCCCAAGAAGACCATATGGATATTCAAGTGTTCAGAATAACAGCATGCAAATCAATCTCTGACGACGATGGCGGCACAGGATCCAAAGTTGAGCCCACAATACAAAAGTCTCAAGAACCTTCAGTACCATACGATAACTCCAATATATCGAGAGCTCTTGCATGTCGATAACTCAAGGAACCGTTTCATCTTGTGGCGCAAATCCAACTATCAGGACACGATGGATAGGGTATGTGCGAAATCTGATTATCCAACACGGACCAAAAGCTAACATAATAATTTTCTATATAAATAAACATGTGTGCCGGAGATCCCGGGTTCAGTAGTAGCGCATAGTTGAAGAAGCACTTTCGCCTTTCGAAGTAAATCTTTTCATACTTATACCATGCACATCCGATTTAAATTATATTCCATCACGTTTTAAAAGAGATGATTGTACGTATTTATCAATACTTTACTCTAGGAATTACCAAGCAGCAAGTGGCACATAGTCCAGAACCTTGACAACAAATAAGTATCTTGTGTGCATCATCTAAGCATACTATTTGAATCTGCAGAGGAAAGTGACCTTCCTTCGCCATGGAAAAAGATTACAAGCGAATGATAGTGTCCGAAAAACTACAAATTAGTTTTTTACCCAGTTATAGATATAGAGAACCACACTTTTTCTGCATTTTCGAAATATAAACGGAAAAACAAAAGATTTGAACGATAGGCTACAATATGTGCTTTGTAATAGATTGTTGCCATAGTATATACATGAAGACCATAATATACGTAAAAGGATAATACTCTGGCACGCTTCCCAGTGTCAAGGTTATATTGCTATTACTGCAAACAATTTTCGGTGAATTTTGGTGAATTGTTTTTTGAGTGGTTAAACATAAGCGTTTTAACCGCTTGAGTTGCTAAAAATGGTAGTATAAGTGGTTAAAAAGCTTATGTTTAACCACTTCAAAAAAAAACATTCACCAAAGTTCACCCAAAAATTATTGCAGTGTATATGATTGATAAATATAGCTCCATCTTGAAATGTGTTGACTAAATATTAAGATGGGTTGATAGATACACTATATCATTGATACATGTTAATTGAAAAGATTGGTGTCGATTCACAAATTCTCTCAATGTTTGGTGCAACTACGTAGATCAACGTTGAGAAAATCTTGCTCAAAATTAGGAGGGGATAGATCTTTTTGGCATCTTTTTGTGGTCGGTGCATTTAAGCACGTGTATCGTAGAACACACAGCATTAACAGATGTTCGATGCATCTGGACAGACACTGGTTGGTTAAATGACGTGTGCATCGGCTACCATCGCTATCCATTAAATGATCGTCATTGTGGAGCATTCGTAGCTTCGAGAGAGGATTGCACCACCTGTTCTACGTTAAACCCATTTCTTACAAAACTTTTCAATGTCTTTGGCCTAATACCAGAGCTACCAGATGAAATACTGGCTCTATACTGTATTACGAACCGTCCACCGCATTCTGATGATGGCCTGACCCGTGGCAAGTGGAAATCGACCGGCCTTAATCCATGTCCTCCGCAAGATTGACTGGCTGAGTCGCCCGACAGGTAACAATGAGGATCGAAATGATGAGCCGACACCAGAAGTATTACCAGCTGCCCCAGGAAACCGTACCGGGCCCAGTGTATTCAATAATCTTTCTCGTCTGGGCGTTGTCCCCACACTGGTTCTTTCTATACTTTTATATACCACTCACACCTGCCTTTACTCACCTTTTGATTTTTACAGACATGGTATTTGTATCTTGTATATATTCTTCCTTAAACTTTCTGCATCTCTGAAGAAGAGGCCTTATACCCATAGGAGCAGCTCAAATGCCTCCCACTATTCGATGTATGTTAGGACTGCCAATTATGGTCGAAAGGAATGGGCCTTTGCACCATTGCGTACGTACACGGCGAGCACTTTGATATACCAGGACGCGGTGATGGATGCTACTAGAACTTTCGAGTCCCATTTAAAACACGAGCTTTATTGCTACCCTGGTTGCTTGTGTACGTCAGCTGCTTGGTTGCCGGCCGTTGGCACTGCAACCAAAGCGCAAAGTGCAGAGTAAGCTGTATGTTTGTCGGGGCAGAGAAGGAAGATGGTACAAGGTTTAGGCAAGCGAAAACGGGACACAAAGGTCCCAAGGGTTACATTTAACGAAAGGAAAAGGATCAGTCGGGCTAGGCTGCTTCTGTGCGACGGTCGCGATGGAGCCCCGCATAAGTTGGCTGGCCACGTCACTGCACCACAACGCCTTTTTTTTCCCTTCAAACGGTTGCGATTCCCTTTTTTTTTTTCTTTTTACTTTACTCTCCAGACATTTTGGTGCGTTCTCTATTTCAATCACGACCTCGCAGCTGAATTACATACGAAAGCATCCTACACACTGAACAAATCCAAAATCTTCTTTGCAGTCAAATCAACTGTAACATAAAACGAATTCGCGATTATGCAAGCAACAGCAGGAATCACTGAGGCGGACAACAAGTGGAAATTTGCGCAATGTTTCGGCGACAAAGGTGAATCGGACGACATTACAGAAGGTAACTTTGGAAGCATAGAGTTATGCATGCGCGTGGTGGACTGACTGGGTGGTCGTCAGCGGATATTATATCAGCGGTAGAGTTCGACCACACGGGCGACTACCTTGCGACTGGAGACAAGGGCGGCAGAGTGGTCCTTTTCGAGCGCAACGAAAGCGTGAGTGTGTGGGACGCCTCCCCTTATGACGTTGTTGCTCACAAAAGAAGAGACTATTAGAAAAAAGGCTGCGAGTACAAGTTTCACACCGAATTCCAATCGCACGAGCCCGAGTTCGACTATCTGAAGAGTCTGGAGATTGAAGAAAAAATCAACAAGATCAAATGGTGTCGACGCACCAACGCTGCCCACTTTCTGCTGTCGACCAACGGTAAGCTTCTTGCGGTTTGTTTGTGCGGGCGCATGACTCATCCGCCCGGGGAACAGACAAAACCATCAAGCTGTGGAAGGTGTTCGAACGGAACTTGAAGATTGTGCAGGAAAACAACCTGAGTGACAGTGGACAGCTGGCGATGGGCATCGCTCCAAATAAAGCAGCATACCAGCCCACCAAGCCGCTGACACTGCCCAAGCTGGCGCTCCATGATACCATTGTTGCGGCGGTGCCGAGGAGAATATACGCAAACGGTATTATCTATTCGAGGGGAAGAGCGAGAGGTTGGGGGAATGCTGACCAGACACACCGTCGTAAATAGCGCACGCCTACCACATCAATTCGATTTCAGTCAACTCGGACAGTGAAACGTACATATCCGCTGATGACCTGCGAATCAATCTGTGGAATCTGGATATATCTGATCAGAGCTTCAGTACGTGTGATGCTCCCCGTGTTAGACCCGTTTTGCTCACCGCACTGCATAGACATCGTCGACATCAAGCCCGCCAACATGGAGGAGCTGACAGAGGTCATCACTGCAGCTGAGTTTCACCCGCTTCAGTGCAACTTGTTTATGTACAGCAGCAGCAAGGGTACCATCAAGCTGGCCGACATGCGCGAGTCTGCGCTGTGCGATCAACGTGCCAAAGGTATGTAGGTCGGACAAACACACCCACTCCAAGCCTAACACACGCGAAACAGTGTTTGAGGCGCCCGAGGATCCCAGCAGCCGCTCGTTCTTTTCGGAAATCATTTCATCCATATCCGATGTCAAATTCAGCCGGGACGGGCGCTACATTCTTTCTCGCGATTACTTGACGCTCAAACTGTGGGACATCAACATGGAGAACAAGCCCGTTGCGACAGTGAGCATCCACGATCATCTGCGAAGCAAGTTGTGCGACTTGTACGAGAATGACTGCATTTTTGACAAGTTTGAGTGCACGTTCAGCGGCGATGGAAGGTAAGTGCCACACATGTTTCTGCAACTCCTAGGTTACTTACGCCGTGTGCAACCATAGCAACCTGATGACGGGGTCGTATAGCAACAATCTACATATTTACAACCGCGAGACGCTTGCCGAAGTGAATCTTCAGGCCGACAAGAGTGCCTTCAAGGCGAAGCGGCTTGGCTCGGCCAAGAATAAGCTGGCATTGGGAGGAAATCGCAACGGAGGAGCCAAGGGCCGTCGAGATGATGTGGAGGCGGTGGACTTTAACAAGAAGATCCTTCATGCATCTTGGCATCCGCACGAGAACTCCATTGCCGTGGCGGCGACCAACAATCTCTTCATTTTCACGTAAGTCTTTGCTGATGGTCGATGTCTGCAGCACCTTTACTGACTGAATGTCTATGATATGCAATCCCCACAGCGAGTAAGTTGCGCACCAGTAGGCGGGTAGCAAAGACTAACCACTTGTGTAGGCTGTAATTACTTTTTTTCTTCTTCTTCATTCAATCCATCTGTATAAACCCGCGCAAAGACGCCTTGTCAGTTAGAGCTCTGGTGTTCCCTTTCACATTCTCTCTTATCCCTTCTCTCTCTCAGTCTCTGTCTCTCACACACACACACATACTATTCCACAAGTAGTAATCGTCTCTTTTGCCCAGAAACATATAAAGTTTCTTCAGTCATCCAATCGCTATCTGACTTTTCTTTCCCACGGTCCGTCCACTGTGTTGTTTGTCTCTCTTTAAACACTATGCCACCGACAACATATTTGACTCGTACAGCCTCGTTCTCAGCTGCACACCGCCTCCATTCACCCCAATTATCCAATGAAGAGAACAAGCAGCTGTATGGCAAATGCAACAACCCCAATTTCCATGGCCACAATTACAAAGGTGCATTGCAATCAGCTCTGTGCCGTACGATCGTCTAACAAAAACATATGACATAGTTGAAATCACAGTGAAGGGCGAAATCGATCAAGACACTGGCATGGTGATGAACATTGTAGATCTCAAGGAGTGTATTCGTTTAGCAGTTATGGAGGTCCTCGACCACAAGAACCTGGTAAGCCATTGTATATGCACTGTCATCTGGGTTTAACCATTTTTATACCTTAGGATTGCGATGTCGAATTCTTTCGAAAACGGCCCAGGTAGAGTGCTAGCACCTTGACACCCACCGGCTTTTGACTGATGCACATACAACAGCACAACTGAGAACCTGGCATTGTTTATCTGGTGTAACTTTGAATACCATTTCCAGCGACATCCAGCACGGCGGACCAGTTCAGCGCAACTGTACAAGGTCAAAATCCATGAGACTGATAGCAATTCTGTGGAGTTTTTGGGCGAATCCAGTGAAGGGCTCGAGTCAATATTCATGGAGATCGGAAGGCATCAGGATGCACTGGAAAACGGCAAATATGCATAGCTGTTTACATGCTAATTACGCTCATTCATCTCTATTTACACAATAATAAACCCTATACCACCACACGATTCGTGTCAGCGCATCGTTGCCAAACCAGCAAGCAATGTCGCGCGCTTTACGCGAGCCGCCTGGACGCTGGCGTAAGGGGTAGCTCCTGTAACCGACCATCCACTGTTGCCTTGACAACATATCGCTTAGCGGCCGTTGCACAGCATCAAGGTATGTGTTACTCTATGAGAGATCTGTGCGCTGGGCAACTGGCGCAGCATATGCTGGCGGTCATGAGCTGATAAAAACTGCCATTTAAAGTTATAGTCCATTTCATAACAGTACTTGCGCACATGTGGGACGCATGATATTTTCGACTTAAATTGCGTGATGCCCCTCAGTTACACATGCCGCAGCTGTCAGGAAGGGTGCTCTCCCAAAGTTAATTCATATCACAGGCTCTCCTTAAGCAAGCAGCAAGGCCAGCTGTCACGAGCCACCGCAGAGACCCGTCCAAGCAGGTGGGAGTGGTGCCGCAGCCGTCTTTTTTTTTTGCATGGCACCGCAGCATTGCCGTAGCAACAATTTATACAAGCGGTGGCTTGCGTGGGAGTCACACGCGAAAAGAATTTTATACCATTGGCTTCGGTGCGCTAGTTTTTTCTCCCTCTTTTGGTCCTTTGTACTGACGCTATGTGAGTTGAATTTTCTCAACTTTCTCGCTCTCTCCATCGACACGCCTTCGTTCAGAACCAAACGACCCTGTTGTATAAGAACAGCTCGAAATGTGTTTCCGTAAAGACTGGCGCACCGATGGGAGAACGAAAAAATTTTACATCATGCACGACTCCCAGGACTCACCAAAAGTTGAATTTTCTCTGAATTAGGGTCAACCTGCGCAACCAGAAACGTTTGGCCGCTTCCGTTCTTAACTGCGGCAAGAGAAAGATCTGGCTCGACCCCAATGAGGTCAACGAGATCTCCAATGCGAACTCCCGTAAGTCTGCGTGTGCTGCGGTCAGAAATTGGAGGAGGCTAAAAATTATTCATGATAGGCGCCAACATCCGTAAGCTCGTCAAGGACGGTTTGATCATCCGTAAGCCCGAGATCAGTCAATCCCGCTTCCGTGTCCGTGAGCGCAACGAGGCTAAGCGTCTCGGTCGTCACATGGGCCACGGTAAGAGAAAGGGTACTGCCAACGCCCGTATGTCTCGCCAGGTCCTGTGGATGCGTCGCATGCGTGTCCTCCGCCGTCTTTTGCGCAAGTACCGCGAGGCCGGCAAGATCGACAAGCACTTGTACCACACCCTCTACCTCAAGTCCAAGGGTAACGGTTTCAAGAACAAGCGTGTCTTGATGGAGTACATCCACAAGGCCAAGGCCGAGAAGTTGAGAGCCAAGACCTTGAGCGAACAGGCTGAGGTTCTTCGTGCCAAGAACAAGGCTCTTCGTGAACGCCGCCGTCAACGCGCCGAGGAGAAGAGAAACGCTGCCGTCACTGCTGCTGACCAGTAAAAAAAGCGTGGATTTGCTGTTTTCTTTCTTTATTTTTTTCGCATTAAACGATAAAAACAGAGAGGGATCATGGGTTGTGCCGTTCCTTAATTAATCATGCGTGTGCTGAGTGCTGTATGTGTGTGTGTGCGTGTGTGTGCGCTGATGTGGACTGTTCTTGCTGCTGCTGCGCCGCAACGCGCACCCCTCCTTTCTTTCAGGTGCCACATGATGCCCGACAAAGCTTACCTCAAAGGGTCATTCTGTTATGTGTGCGCGCGAGGCTGAGGCATATGCAAACAGGCTTTTTCCTCTTTCTCTCTTCCCTTCCCCACCCCTCCTCCCTCTCTCTCCTCGCCATGAGCCTTCACCAAAGGTTTCGACCGCAAGCCCCGCCGCCGCCTCCGCCACCTCACAGGCAGCCGCCCTGTTTTGACTCGGGCGTCAGTGCTCTTGAGGATTGTGGTAATGAACCTGAACCGCCGCCCCCATGGCTCAACCCAAACAGACCGCTGCGACACGCTTCCTGGCGCAAACGTAACTTTTGTGCTTCTTGTTCCAAAGCAGCCGTTTAATAATGCAAATAAAAAACGATATAGATTATGCGCCTTCGACGTCAACAAGGCCAACCATCAACACTTCCCGACAGCCAGTCAAGGGCATCAGCATTGGGTCTTATCCTGCCCTCCAATCTCACGTGGCCAACGAGTTGAGGCTGCGGATCATGCTCAGTGATCGATTAAAAGATGGTATTGAATATAAGAATGCATTTGATGGCCAGGAAGCAGTGGTATGTGTGTGTAACACCCCACCTTCGAACCTCAAAAATAACAAAAGAAAAACATAGGATAAGCTGTGCAAGATCATCAATTCTAAGGATCGTACGCTTGCGTTACGTGTCGGCAGGGTATTAGGTTCACAACGATTGTTCCACGACGTCAGTTACGAGCGTCGACTGGTTGACTCATCGTTCGAAATATATCAATTTGACGACCGCGTACTGATATCAACCTTACAAGACACCGGATCACCCGGCACCATGACCATGAGCAGCAGTGGCAGCAGTCATAGCAACAGCAGCGGCAACAGCAGCACGAGTAGTAGCGTGTTGGGTGATCCTCCTGCAGCTTTTTACGAGTTTCGACCCGATTCATCTGATCTTGCAGCGTCTGCTGCAGCCGACGAGTTTCCAAATGGCGTATTTACCGACCTAACTTTTTGTTACTCACCCACCTGTATATACGACAACAAACCATGTTATAGCTACTTTTGCCCAAAACGTATTGCTGAGCGCGTATGTTTTTCCTTCTTTTTCTCTGTTTAATTTAATTTGAACATTGATTTTTTGTGTAGCAACGGCAGCAAAGTGTTGATTCAACATTGGAAAGATCATCCTTGTCGCTAAACTCACTGCAATACCAACGTCCGCCTGAACTTTGGGTCGATGTCGTTCCGAAAGAAGTCCGCGATTCAGTCTCAAAGACAGAATGGAAACGCCAGGAAGCCATATTCGAGTTGGTGTGCACGGAAGAGAACTTTATCAAGACAATCGAATACGTGAACGAGGCACGTTTTTTAAGCACGAATGTGTGTCTATTTACTAAACATAGCACTGTAACACTTAGTACAGATGTGGATTGAGCCCATCCGGAACTCTGACGATATCATACCCGACCTGAAGAAACGAGAAAAGTTCATTCGCAGCGTCTTTGCCAACACAATGGAGATATACGACCTTCATGTGCAGTTGTTGACCGCGTTTCAAGAAAGACAGAGCAGGAGTTACGTTGTAAATAACATTGGCGATGTGATGCTGGAGTTTGTCGACCGCTTCGATCCATTCATCGAGTACGGTTCCAGTCAATACAACGCCAAATACGTTCTGGAACAGGAGCGAACGGTCAACCGAGCGTTTGCAGATTTTGCAATGGTAATACACCATACAAATTTGGTAACGATCTGCAATCGTTTGAGTAACGTCTATGGTTACAGAAAACGGAGGAGCACCCAGTGTCGCGGAAGTTGCCGCTCAATGGGTTCTTGTCGCAACCTACAACACGGATTGGTCGCTATAATTTGTTGCTTGAAGGCATCTTGAAGCACACACCCGAAAACAACCCAGATCGCCAAGATATTCCCAAGGCCATGGAGATCATCAAGGGGGTACTGACCAGGATGAATGCAACCACGGGCCGAGCAAAGAACCGATTCGATTTGATGCGCATTAATGCACACCTTCGCTTCAAGAACCCAGAAGATGCAGTTGTATGTATCACTTGATTGCGCTCACAATATTTCGCTAATATCTTTCGCCAGGATTTGCGGTTAATGGATGAGGAGCGCGAGATTATCAAGGAGGATAAGCTACGAAAGACACACAACTCGGATTCAACGGAATATCAAGTTGTTCTTTTTGACCATTATCTGGCCATTGCACGAGTGAAAGTCGAGAATGCCGTACAACATTATATCATCCAGAGACCTGTAAGTGCCCCTTTTTGTCTCGGAACCTGCAATTACCAAGCCTAATCCTGCTAGCCTATTCCTCTCGAGTTAATATCGATATCTATATCCGAGCCTGGCAAAGGCCGGAAATCCAATCCAATCCTGCCGCATTATTACATGCCTAGTGGCCATGCAGCCAGCATGGGGCCTCATTTGGCAATGCGGGGTTCTATGGACAGTGGTACTGGAAGCGTAGCCATGAATCATAATGGGACTGGCGGTGGCCTCATTGGTTCGCGCCCATCGTTCCCAATTACGTTTACCCATCTGGGAAGAAAAGGCGCTGGCAGTATCACGCTGTACTCGTCATCTGTGCAGGCGAGAAAACCATGGTTTGACAAGATCCGTGATTTGCAGGCAGAAAGTGACAAGCGGCATGCTTGGCTTGTCCCAACACCTGCAGTGAAAGAACACCACTTCTTCGTTCTGACCAAGATCAATCACCTGGTGACATTCAGTAAGCGTTATCACTATGTCTAGATTATTTAAATTCATGAGTTATGTAGATGATGGTCGACAGTATGTTCTTGCAGCAGACGATGGGGTTTATGTTGGCCATACAGAACGATCCAGTGTCCCGCGCAAGGTACTGGCTATCGAGCGTGTGACACAGGTGGAGGTGCTTGCATCGGCACAAAAGCTACTGGTACTCGCGGATCGAACACTGTACGAGTATGCATTATCGGTTGTGAACGGCAGCACGAGAGATCGACCTGCCTATAACAAGTTGCGCACCCATGTGCCATTTTTCCATGTCGGATTCTGTTTGAAACGCCATCTTGTGTGTGTACCCCGCATATCCGCTTT
Source organism: Fennellomyces sp. T-0311 (assembly GCA_025266875.1). Classification (NCBI taxonomy): domain Eukaryota; kingdom Fungi; phylum Mucoromycota; class Mucoromycetes; order Mucorales; family Lichtheimiaceae; genus Fennellomyces; species Fennellomyces sp. T-0311. The sequence continues at coordinate 744,402 of JALLLT010000016.1, forward strand.
GCAGACCACCATCACTGTATTTGAATCGCAGCGGTTCGAGGAGTATCACAGAAGGCACCAGAATTCGCAAGGAAGGGTACCGTCGCCACTGGATGTGCGCATGCGGGAATTCTCTGTATACGGTGTGCCAAGTGAAGTGTGGGACATTGAGTTATCCAAATCACTCATGCTGGTAACAACGCCTCGCGGTGTGATCATCTTGGATATGCGTGATTCGAACAAAATGTTTCGACGTAAGTAGGGCTTTTGGGAAAATTAGTTTCGTTTGGCTTACAGTTTATTTATAGCATTGCTGAACCACGATGATCCATCGCTCAAGTTCATCACAGTGCGAGAGCGAGATCATTTACTTCCCACTCGAAAACGTATTGTCATGTTCCGGACTCCAGAGGCTCAGCATATCTTGTGCTATGACGGTAACTTTCTATTATTGGATGGCACCGATATAGTTTTCTGATTCGAGAACAATATAGAGTTTGCATTTTATATTGATGGACAAGGAAACCGCATTCGGCACGATTTCCTTATTCAGTGGGAAGGTACCCCCGAGGCTTACGCATTCAGCTATCCATACATAATGGCGTTCGATCCATCCTTTATTGAGATTCGAAATATTTTCACTGTAAGTGCCTCATGAGTTATTTATAGACGGAAAAAAAAACTAATAAGAAATTAGGGCGAGCGTGAGCAAGTTATTCGTGGCAACAACATCAAATGCTTAAGTCATCATTTTGTCTATCGATCCGAAATTCCCATGGTGTTTGGCGTGATGACGGATCCACAAAATGAATGCTATCAGCAAATATTCCGGCTTGATAGGCTACCCTCCCATCGACAAAGTGCACCACCGCGGATCAGCTGATGATACAACCAAGTCTTATTTCTATACATTTTTATCAGTGCTCCCTCTCTTCATAATGAGATACCCCTCCCAATCATGTACTTAAATCCAGTGACACCGCATTAATATTTAGTGGTATGGTCACCTTTATATATAAACATTCTATTGCTGTATAAGAAGACGGATCATAGAAGTTACCTCATCTTGTGATACGTACGTACCGCATATAGATATTCAGCCCGGCAAACAATGGGGATCGGCCCTACTTAGGCAATGAACTGTATTTGGATGGCATCGCCAAGGTAAGTTGTGCGGATGGTTACGTACTAAGTCACAACGACAATAACTGCCGGTATATTTAGCGAACAAGCTGGGAGATGAGTGCATACGTGTGTACTACAGAATTCCTAGTCTGGCACAACTCGCTTAGCACACTTTTGTTTGATAAAATGATTGGATGGAAAAATTCCATGCTACCTACTGCCATATAGCGCAAAATAACTCAACACTTGGCTAACTTGATGGTAGCAATAGCATTTTACCTCTCCATGGTTCTATGGAATATTATAGTTTTCTCAGCTGTGATAGCTTCATTTACTCTAGTTGTTGGATTCACTTATACGGAGTATTATTCTCAATACGACACATATCGTCGCTTCCTTTCTGTGTTCGCTTCATTCACAAGTAAAAGTAATTCAACACACTTACTTTCTGGAAATGCTAGTAAATAATGCTTCTGCATATGCCGGTTGTCAGCAACTAGTGTACTAATTCAGAAAATCTTCTAAGCAGAATTAATATGACAAATTCGTACATAAACATCCAATGTTTATCATATCACTTATAAGGATATGGATCGCTGCGCAGCATTGCTATTTCATCAACGTACGTAATACAGATGACACGACAATCTCTTTCAAAAATGGAATTGCGCGTGTCTCGCATCATCATCCAGTGGCTGCATGAATACGCTTAATGTACGTACGCGCTCGTATATTACACCTACAGACCGCTGATTGTTTACAGCAGATGATCCACCTCAAACAATACTGCTTTAGATATCGATTGGTGGATAAAACAGTTAAATTGTTCTGATGGTAATGAAGTGAAAGTACTTTCCAAGCTCACGAGAAAAAAAAGAAATGAAGTGATGAAAATCGATTCAAGTTCTACGAATGTCCTAGATGATGCCATTTGTCAATTTGGTTACACAAGCAAGCGTGTATTGAATTTATACTGATGTCAACCATTGGTCCGATCAAACCCGAAGTGAACATGTGTGTAACTTATTCAACCTGGCACGCGTGGCAACACAACTTCAACGAGTTTCAGTTGCATAAAAGTATCAATCGCGTAGTGAATCACAATGAAAAAGTCGTACCAACTGACGATACATTGCCTATCAACATGGCCTTGAGAATCACAAAGGTAACAGTATTGTACGAAAAATGAGAATGATTTTGTTACTTGTGTTGATTTTTTATCTCTGACCGGAATGTCTTTCCTTTTGGTCGTGATCGCCAGCTGCTGAGTAAATCCTAATTACTGGATGGATGATTCAAAAGAAATTAAAGTTAGCTATTACTCCTTAAGCAGGTGTGCCAGTCCATGTGCATTTCTGTGCATGCTATAAACAGGGTCGCCCGAAGGATCAGCATCAGATTAGAAAAAAATCGTCTGTAAAAAAAACAGTAGCACGGTATTTTGGAGACGCATCATAATCAAGTATATAGTAGTTGGACCACAAATTTCAATTAAATGATAAAAGAAAAATAGCATCTTTCTTGCAACAATCAATGCTTAGATTGCTGCCGAACAGGTAAACAAAAACTGCATGGAACGCGCTAGTAGGGAACGATCACCACCTCCTTTTATGCGCCATGCGTTTCCACTTTGATCGATAATAAAAACAAGTTTACATTTTTTTTAGCCTGGAAAAAGCAACTCTGCAATTTGACGAAAGCACGCGTGACCTACGCGGATCACGAAAGATCTATCAGATCTTTATGACTTGGGCAAAAAGAAAATCACCTTATTATGGTCCTTATCTGTAGAGTCATGAAGTAAAAGCATGCTAGGAAAAAGCACCAAACAACAGTTTACAACTGATCCCAATAATCTACAAGAGATAAACAATTGTGTAGAATTCCACATGGTACCACTTTAAGATCTGATCTTGTCATAAGGTATGTTTATTTGGCAGTGTAGTTTAACATTATCACCTGCTTTAATTAAAGTACACACACATCAAGGAATGTATGACTCCATGATGAAGATGAGAAGCACCGTATATAGGCAACGCAAAGCGTGTGGAGGGTCACTTATATGCATCCGTGTTTAGGAGGTCACTCAGATACATGCATACGTAATTTTGAGTTGCTAAGAAATTCTAGCAGCATCATTTCTATAGCACCCCATAAGCATGCGAGTAGTTGCCTCGATGACCGTGTAACTGTGCATACCCCGTTATGTGCATTATCAAAGGTGGGGACTCTTTTTCCAGTTACATATATGCAGATTGCGTCAAATTCAAAATTGTCTTAATGCTCTACATATCATCGGTTTACATGACGATGGGTATTTCAGCTAAAACTTTCTATAAGCTGTGTTGAATAGCCAGCCAAGTGACCAAAAAAAAAGGAAGATTCCCTCCTTCAACAGGATATGGCAGACACCTTCTATTTTTAGTAGAGGGGCGGTTACTGCAGCGGCTTTGAGGATGCAAGAATATCCATTCACTTTATATGGTATAGATAGCTGCTGATCGCGAAAGCGAAGATATCTTTAGCACCGCTATCAGATAAGTCTTTGTCACTGTACAGCACATTAAGTAATGGAGTATAGGCAATGACATAATGCTATTGCGAGCGAAAGTTTACAGATAGCAAGAGATCAAGGAGTAATTTTGTGGCAATAAAGTTCGTTCAAACACTCCAGTGACAAAGCAAGGAAGCGTTTGGCTTTTTAGCACAGTGTGGCATTTTTCGTGATGAAAAGAAAAAACTTTGCGTGCTTACTATTGATCGCGGTCAAGCCAGGTGATGATTCTTCTTTTTGCCACATGAGTATGTCTCCTATACGCACAGAGGTATTATTTCTCATAACCGAAAGGAGTTTTACAGAGAGCAGGATACGCAAGCATTTAACGTTTGACGCCTGGGCATATGGATCGGGACACGACGAGTCCTATCCCCGTTTTGTTGGTTCCAATGACCATGGTATGTGTTCCCAAACACGTTGCGTTACGGACAACCATTGTTTATTATTTGTTCTGTATGTCGTCGTCACATTATCTACTTTGGCAAACGAATGAATTTAAAATGCTGAGCCTTATTATTACAGATTGCAATACAGCAACCCGTCAAAGAAGTAGAAATGAGAAAAAGACCCAGCTGATTCGCCACCCCATGCATTTGACTGGGTTCGCCACCTGACAGACTGGACCCTGATGGAACCAGCTTGAACAGAAGCGAAGAGCGGGGTAATATGGGGGTCCGAGTGTGGGGGGAAAGGATTTCAGGAGGCTGGGGGATTGTCAGGGATGATGGGAGAGGGCGCATTCGAACTCAAACCTGCAAAAAGAAAGTTTTTTTCTTTTTGGAATCAGCGAGCGATACTTTTTTTTTGAGATAGAAAAAAAAAAAGCGATTGTCCGTGTCTGTAAATTGCCTGCATCATAATCATGAGGTTAATTTTCAGTCTGGCCGATCAATCATACACTCTGTTACCCAATACAGTAGTAGTGGGTTGCCTTTTTCGGACAAGTCAGCCCATGAGTTTCAAGGAGGTCTTTTTGCTGTTGCCTGGATTTCATGTCGAGCATCCGGAAACGAAACAACAAAGTATAGTGAAAAATGTAACGAAGTAATGGAGAAAAATAGTAATGGCACTAATTAAGTTATTGATAGCAAATTGCTGTTCTTTTTTTGCATTGAAATTAAAGCCAAGATTAGGTGCAAACCCACTTTTAGGCATGAGTTGCGGAACCATTTTTGTCTGCAGAATTGGGAAGAGAGAAAGCTCTTTGAAAGGCGCCTTATAAAAAAAGGTAACTTTCGCATATTCTTTTCCCGTTTCTTCTTTTTCTTCTTTCCTTCCCAACAAAATGCCTCCTGCCGAAGTCTTGGCCGAACCATCCCGTAGCAACAGCACTCTCCTCCATCCCTCACAACCAGCCCCCACCCATCGGAAGCGCAGTATCACCATGACAACTACTTCCGGTGCCGCTCAACATAGCAAACTAGCATCAGCGTTGACTCCCGAAAGTCGCACTCGACGCAACAGCACTACCGCCGAGTCCGCCAAAAGACGATTCTCGGCCATGATGTTAAGACGCCCTTCTCAATCCACCAGTGCAAGCAGCAGCAGCTCTTCAAGTGATCAGAGGTCTACCAGCAGTACCATGTCAAGACGCCAGTCGCTGACAAGGGCGACCGCATCGAGTTTGGCCAAGGTCGTACCATCCTTTCACAATAAGAACACAAACACGGAATCATTGAAATCTTCCCCGAATAATGGTATCCATCTCCTGGCGCGTCGGCGCAACAGTATGATGGCACTTTCAAACACCACTCAGCCATCAACGCCCAAACCATCGGGATCAACAGTAGTGAAATCATCATCTTCATCCATTGGTAATGTATATAAAACAAAAAAATAATATGCACGCTCAATTTTTATGTGTCTCCCCCTATTGCTGGTGTGGCTTACTTTTTCTTTTTTTACTTACATAACAGGAGCCAATGGCGGTGTAAGTAACCCCAGTGGCAGCAAGTGGTTTGGGTTACGACGGCCCTCATCACCAGCTATACCTTCTGCATCGACATCGTCGACGAATCCACGCCCACGACGATATTCCATGATACCACAAGCAGCACACCACCCACCCGTGAAAGCAAGCCAGAATCACATGCTACAGCAGGACAAACACGACTCCAAACTCGCGAGCTTGGCCAAACAACAACAACGACGCATGAGCGCTGTGCAGCTTGCTGGCAATACCCCAGATAGATCTATTTCCAATTCATCGACGCTCAAGCCAAAACCCAATCTCCCCGCACGCCATGCGGCAGCTGACAAAGCTGCAATTGTCGGAGGAGCCTCCGTTGCACCTTCTAATGCAGCATGTGCAGAGCATTCTGCAGCACAAGATTCCTATTTTGAACAACACCATCCAACTGAAACACCCCGTAATAAGCCAACTGAAACTTGTTCGAGATTGAGCTCGCGCATGCTCGATAGTGACATTTCGATCGGTAGTATCGAATCGCGACGGAGCAGTGTTTCGAGTTTGCGAACCGTTCAATCGGGCTGTCGCCACAACAATACGACTCAGCATCCAGCCTGGTTAGCTTCAGCTGGGTTTATGAGACGGACAAAGTGCACTGCATGTAATCCCAACAGTACTTCCGAACATCGCCGGTCTTTGTCGCGGTCGAGCTCCATGTATGATGTGGCTGCAGCTGCACAGTCATCCGCGTTACGAAGGCTCAGTCGCACATCTTGCACATCTCTCACAGAGGACAATGGAAGTATTAAAACAAACAATCGCCGCATTGCATCGGCTGACGGAACTTTTGATCCGCCATTGACTCCAATTCCAAACACTACAGCTGTATTTATCAGGCAACAGCAGCAGCGGATTCCCATGCCTACTGCTGCTGCCACAGCTGCTGCTGCCATGGCGGCGGCGGCAGCAGTGGTCAGTGCAGCAGCTGCGACTGCGGCATCCACCAATCCAGACACAACGAACGAAAAGTGGATGCGTCTCATTGGTAACTGCATCACTCACTCCAACAAGCTTGAACGGCTTGCGCAAGACTTGATGAGCTCTGAGCAACGAGCCAACGATATCCTCGAAGCACACGAATCTATGGAAGACGTTCTCAAATTACGAGATGAGCAGTATCAGTACCAAGTCAAAGAATGTGAAGCACTTGTCCGAGCTCAGCGCGAGATGCTGGATGAGATGGAATCACTTTTGGGCGAGCACGGATTCAAAAAGGAAATCAACACAAAGCAAATCCAGCATGACTTGACCACGCCCCCTCCATCCTCTCCTTCGGCTTCATCATCATCCTCGATTCCATCGTTGCCTGACCAAGAGCAGGAGACATGTCCGGAGGATGATACCCAGGAGGAGCAGTCAGATGTCAGCCACGAGCAAGAAGCCGAGAGATCCGAACAAGATCATCAGGAGCATGCCGAACTGTCCGAAGAGGAGCAGGAACAAGAGGTTCGACTACTCAGTGCGTCGCCAGAGCCTATTGATGACAAAGAAGAAGCCGTGCCCGAAAAGCCATGGAACGAGATCGTTGAAGAAAGCATATCCCAGTTCCGTTGGAACGTCAGTCAGTGGGTCGGTGGGGGCGTCGGCACTGGTCAGATTGTCAAGTGTGAACTTGGAGCGGATGGTTTGATGAGCACCATCATTGTTGCTGGCACTGGTGTCACAACCGAGCCCCGATTGTTACCTAAGGTAAGTAACCCCATCAATCAAATGTTCCCTAATTTGACCACATTGTGCTCCTTTTGCAGCATCTTATGCAACCTCGCTCAGACAAGTCAGTGTACTACCACCAGTACATTCTTTACATTGAACGGGAAGACCGGAGGCAGCGATTTACTCTAATGCCATGCGCGCGATGGGTCCAAGATGATCAAGTGAAGCGATGCCAGTTCTCCTATTCTGACGAATCCGGCCATATTCAATGTAAATCCGAGTTTGACTGGCTCGCACGGCGCCACCACTGCCGAAGGTAAATATGAAATCATATGCACACTGGCGTCACGTATGCTGATGGATATTATTAAGGTGTGGTCACATTTTCTGCAATACACACAGCAGCAACCGGCTCCCGCTGTTTGATGCCCAAAACTCAAAAGCCGAGTGGTCGCGCGTTTGTGATACCTGCTTTTACGACTTGGCCGGCTCTTCCCTGTTTCATCCATCAGATGATCGATGAGTTATATACCAACTTCCTTCTTTCTTGATACATATTTTTAAGTAGTTATACATTTTTAATCTGATTTTTCTTTGTACACATTTCAACCCCCTTTTTTCTCTTTATTACCGTGAATACATTACTTCTTTATACAGATTGTTAAGCAGACGTAAATCATTTTCGACGGTTTCTATGTCTAATTGCAGCCCTCTTGCGCGTTGTCTATAATAAAACAAAGAATTAGTCATTGTTTATATTACGGAATATAGACATACCTATTTTTCTCTTTGACCTGTTCCGGTACTGCTTCTGCATATCCTTCTTTGCTCATCCTTGCTGCCAGCTTCTCCGCGTCCTTTCTGAATTTGTCGAGTTTCTTTTCGAGCTTTTCTCGCTTCTGCTGAATGGTTGTGGAAATATCACCACCACGTTCAAGTTGAGCCCGGACCACGTGGTTCGTCGGTACCAAGATTTTCAAGTCGTCATGAACAGCGCGCACGGTCCAGTCGCCACTGATCTACAAAACTTTACCTGTTACTTGGTCTGCTCCCCCCTTTCCTACTATCCACGGATTTACCTCCTCCTCTACTATCTTCAATTCAGACCCTTTGACAAAAGACTTGATCTCGTCCAGATATTGTCGTAGAGGCTCGGCGAGCTTTGGATCGTTGCAGTAAATTGTGAATGGAAGCTCTTTGCCAATGCCAATTTGATGACCCTGACGGAGTGATCTCGATGCATGGATGATCGATAGTATCACCTGTATGTCATTAGTACAAGTATCCTGTTTTTTTTTCTAGATGTTTCAGTACTTTAAAGTGATCTTCAACTTGCTGATCACGTAATGGTGCCATCTGTTCCTCTGTCGGATATGGTTCCAGCATGATAGACTTTGCATTCCTTGAGGATGGTATTTCCCGTTGTAAATGGTGCCACAACTCCTAAGAAAAGATCAGCAAGGCTATTACTGATATGCTTTAAGGTATTGTACCTCGGTAATAAATGGCATAAATGGATGGGCAAGTCTTAACGAAGCATCCATACATGCATGTAGAATGTTCAACGTCGCTTCCTATTTTCCCAGTCAGTGTCTAATAGCGGACTATGAGAAACGAACATACCTTTTCGCTTGTCTCTAGCACTGGTTTGTTGAGCGTTGCTTTGGAGAATTCGACATAGACATCGCAGATATCTTCAACAATAAATCGTCGCACAGCATCGGCAGCTTCATGTAAGCGGTAGTTCTCAAAGCCATTTATGCATTTAGAGACGGTATCTGCCATTCTGGATAAAATAAATCGATTGACAAGCGATAAGTTGGTGTCGTTGGTTAAATCTTGCAGTGTCAGACTCTGACGATTGTATCCGTCTTTTTCGAATCGGCCAAAGCCAAATTTGAACAAGTTCCAAAGCTTGTTACAGAAATGGGAAGTCTGGATCACATTAGACATATCTAAATTGATTTGCCGGCTCTATCCGGCCAGGGTTTGTTTGATTTAGCCTTTTCATGTTTCAATGATCACGTTGTCGTATCTTAATTACCTGCTGTGTATAGGCAATAAGAGCAAATCGTAAAGAGTCGGTGCCACATGCCGGGATACCCGAAGGATATTCGACCTGCAAGTTTTGTACGCTCCTATCTCCTGTGTTAGGAACTTCCCATTCATTTCATAGGATTGCTATGACATACTTTTCGATTTCCTTGGGTGCCAAATTGCTGTTTCGTAGATTCTCCTGCATGGTTTCAAGGCTCACACCGTCAATAACATGGAGTGGATCAATCACATTGCCAAGTGATTTGGACATTTTACGACCTTGTGCGTCTCGAACCTACATAAAAGTCACCTGAGCAATTGGATATCCATCACTCAGCACTTAAACTTACCATTGCATGCAAAAATATATTCTCAAATGGTGGTTGCTTAGCGAAATGATTTGCAAGCATTGCCATTCGTGCAACCCAGAAAAACAAGATATCGTAACCGGTTTCCATCACTTGAAGAGGATACCGTTCCTAAACAAAGCATTCAGCCCGAAGGATATGATTTTTGCGGTTAAAAAAAAAACGTACAGGTAATTTTGAACTATCGCCTGTCCATCCTAATGCAGACAATGGTAACAATCCGGAAGAAAACCATGTGTCGAGGACATCTTCATCCTAAAAGTATAGTTTTTAGGATACTTTTTCCATATAACCCTTTAAAAGCACTTATACATACCTTCACAAGTGTGTACTGCGTCTCCTTTGGAAGGCCTTCCTTTTCCATAAGCACTTCAGCTTCTTCACGTGCAGATGCTTCGTCATGAGCAACGACCCAGAGATCTAACATCATCAATTCTGTCAGAAATTCGATCCTATAGTACCCATAGATGCTAAAGATACCTTTATCAACAGTGCAACTTAATTTTACTTGATACGCAGGGATTTCATGACCCCACCAGAGCTGGCGTGAAATACACCAATCCTGGATGTTATCTACGTGAAGAAAATTGTTAACACAACATATTTCCAGCCATATATACTCCAACAAGATCACTAACCTAACCACCGATACCAATCTTGAACATGGCTGCTTGGATGAATTTTCATCAAGCCATTTTCTACTTGCTTCCTCGATACACCAGCAAGCTCGGAGCATCGTACATACCTAGTATCAAAGAATCAGTAAATTGTACTTCCCTGGTTACTGGATTAATTACCATTGAGGTTGTAAAAGTGGCTCAATGACATCGCCAGATCTTGAGCACATTGCTATCCTCATTGGATGATTTTCGTCTTTGCCGTTGTAGAAGCCAAGTTCCTTCAATTTATCCACTACTTTATCGCGAAGATCAAAGCGATCGACACCCTTTTTGAAGCGTTAGAACATGCACCAAGACAAGCACAACTGATCCTCTTACGATCCATTCCGGTATACCCCCGAGTTCATTCAGCTGTCCTAGTTTATCGAAAATACTGACAATCGGCAGGTTATGTCGACGCGCACAAGCATAGTCGTTAGGGTCGTGGGCGGGAGTGATCTATGGGTTTTATTGAGTACATACATCCACAAAGTCATGTATATCGAGTACCTTGACAGCGCCCGTACCGAATTCCATGTCGACGAGTTGCTCATCACAGATGATAGGAATCTTCTTGTTATGCACTGGATGAAGTACGAACTTTCCATGGAGCTCGGCATATCGAGGATCTTGGGGATGAATGGCCACTGCACAATCACCAAGCATGGTCTCAATACGTGTGGTGGAAACCGTCAAACCTTGGACACCATCGGGTTTTGGATCCACGACTGGATATGTGAACTGGTGCAATACACCAAACTCGACACTGCAGCAATGAATCTTTAGCCACTCTATTCCTCACGTAAATCACTTTGTACCCTAGTACCCTTGTGGCCGTCCAGGCAGCGAGACCAGTGTTCGGCCTTCAATCTCTTTATAGTCAACCTAGATTTAAATCACTTAGCATGACGGCGATATAGCGGGCATGTGGATATTAAAAACCTCAATATCTGAAATGACCGTCTCCAGAGCACAGCACCAGTTGACAAGCCGGGTGTCGCGATAAATCAACCCATCCTTGTACAGCTGAATAAACGCGTTCTGGACAGCTTCGTAACGGGGCGAATCCATAGTGAAAAAGACGCTATCCCAATCCACCGACGCGCCCATTCGCTTCATTTGGTTAAGGATATGATCGCCGTACTTTTCACGCCACTTCCAAATCTCCTTTACAAAGGCCTCTCTACCCATATCGTGACGCGTCAGTTGTCGTTCGCGCATGAGCATTTTCTCAACTACGGATTGTGTGCCTATGCCAGCGTGATCGGTACCGGGAATCCACTGAACGTCGTGACCTGCCATTCGTCGGTAGCGTACCAGCGCGTCTTCAACACTGAGTGTCAAGGCGTGGCCAATATGTAAGGATCCAGTGACATTAGGTGGAGGAGTCACCATGGTGAATCGTTTCTTCTTTTCGTCATTGGAAGGCTTGAACAATCCTTCGCGTTGCCAGTAATCGTACCAACCGTCCTCAACTGCCTTGGCATTATATGCACTTAAGAGTGGTTTTTCCGGCCGTAGTAAGCCGAGCGCGCGCCGATGAAATGGTGGCGAACGAACAAATGTCCTTCGTGTCGCCAGGAGCATTATATTTTGTTGTCAGAAAAAGCACACAGGTTGCCGGAACATGAAAGCGCATCCCAAAAACATAACAAAAACGTAAAATCCAGGAAAAGTTACTTTAATAACAATCAAGCAGGCGAATAAACAGACAGATAAGAAGATACGATGGCAAAGAATGCATTATTGCGCTCGCTTGCACCGTAAAGTAACCATACTCACAGCACTCCGGGTTCTGGCACTCTCGATGGTGTGTTTTTTACTTGGAGACTGCTGGAAGTAGTACGTTTATGGCCTTTTCGTACAGCTGTTCTACGACAATTGAATTGGTTACTGGTAAAGTTTAACACGCCTGGACATCGGGATCATCCAAAATGTTTTTTAAACGTAGCCATTTCGCGGTTCTCTCACTTTGATCAGATATATCTTCGCGAGCTTTCTCGAGAAAACCGTCAAGTATATCGTCAATTGACGCTACGATAGTTGGTGGCCAGATTGTTTGAAGGGTTGCTTCCTGTGTCATATCGTGCGTTATTCCCACCCTGACCGTGCGATATGCCAGAATTTTAAGCTTCATCAGATGGAACGCAGATTGATACACATTGCTCACCGGCAGGTATGCGACTATGGCCTAAGGCATGAATTAAGTCTACACGCACATTTGCATACATCATGAACAGAAGTTTGACCATTACACGTAAAGAATCAACTGCCTCTACATACTAGCTGATATGGTCTGTTGACAATACGATGGCTCAATTATTTTCGAGCAACACATTAATCCAAAGGTGAACAGATTGTTCATAGTACAGAAAACGCCTCAGGCTTCGACAGTTTATAAAACACATGTGACATAAAAATATGTAGCCTAGCAAGCCATCCGCTTAATCATGACGGCCATGATAGAAAGTGACTTTAATCACTTGCTTTTTAATGTGGACAATGAGAGCTAATGGTATGACTTTAAAAGATTATATTTGTACAAACGGTTTGTGCGTGGAAATACATTTCTGGCTTACTGCTTTAATCATGGTGTACTCAGTGCTTCCACGCTTTCCACAACCGAACCCCTCCATTGTAAGAGATGTTTCATAATCTTCGCGATATTTTGAAGTTCTACTTCAGTTGTAGGCAGTTTTACCTAACCGTCGCCAATTTGAGATCATCTCAGCACAGTTTTCTTGCCCCTCCACAACCTTACCTTTAGCAGATTTTTTTCACAAACTTTTCCCCGCTAGCAACCAGAATGTCAAAGCTAATAGTCAAATCTAACAATAAATGATGTTCAAACAAGGCAGTTATTAAGTAGATAAAGTTGCTCAAATATAAAGTAAGCATTACCGTAGTATAACAAACAAAATACTTTATCTGTTCCTTTCTTCGAACAGATACTGTTGACATTCACGACGTTTTTTGCATTGTCAAACGGCTTTTTCTCGTCGGCATTCTTTTTCTGCGCATCGTGTGTTTGGGTCACCCCAGCGAATTCGGCCAACATTGTCACAGCCAAGGGACACTTATCACCAACCGGTAGCGCTACTCCATCCCATTTCACCTTATCCGAAGCTGCGACATTAACTTCGATCCTAAAAGGAGTATTAGCATAGACCAGTAAGGTACCAAACTCTCTGTTACCACTTCAGTTTTTCAATGTTATTCCTTGATAGAAGTAGAGTATTTATGATAAATACAGTGATATGGTATCCAAGGTACTAGCTAGTCAGCATTACCGGATAAGCGTATGACGGTAACTGAATGCTACATTGACGACGTTCCGGCATGTTTAGATCTTCCAGGAAGCCTACGAACTCTGCCGTGGTCGGCTATGCGATATGGCATCCTCCGACCACGGCTATTTGATTACGAATTTTATCTCGAGCTATATAAATAGAGAGAACCGTTAGCATAATAAAGGCATATTCGATTTTCACAGTACTTACTGTTTTTCTCGATCTAATCTCTCTGACACTACAAGTAGTATCGCACGCGGTCATTCTCTCCATCGCCTTTTCGCGTAAAATTTTGACCGGTGCTTGCTGCAAGTCCAAATTAAAGAAATAAAAATGTTAGACACGCTCGTACAGAATGAGTGATATCTTACAAATGAGTGAGTAATTGTTCAGCAATTCGAAAATCGTGATCTTGGGTATGATCAAATTCAGCAAGGCTGACAGGGGATGTTCGTATCGCAATTTGCAAGTCATGCATTGTTGGTGAACATCCCCAAATATTTGCAATATACTAGTTGAATGCCTGCGAACGTTCAACCTCCACCAGAGTCAAGCACCGTTTGATTTGTTTGTACTCTAGTTCCTTTATCATCCCAGTCCAAAACATCCGTTATGGCACATCTGTTTGATTGGTGAGGAGCAAAGGGATTGTTGCGCATACAAGTTAATATAAAGAGCATATCTTTGTTGCGGTAACATAGTTGCGAAGTTGACTACTTCCTCCACAGTTAACTTCGTCTACGAAAGATATTTGTCAGTGAGCGGCTTTCTTAAGACCTGATCATTGTCCATCGCTCACCTTCTTGGCGGTTGACAATAGCGCTTCGCAAAAAGCTTCATTCATCTCGCTTATTGCTTCCAATTGACGCTTTTTCACTCTGGTGGCAGCCCTTCTGGTAGCAGTGCTACTGTATCTGGCGCTGAGGAAGTAGAGAGTAAAACATTCAAGTATATCGTTCAGTCACATTGGCACTCCTTTTTGAGAACGTCTGAAAGGTTTACACGCTTGGCCGCGTGTTCACAGGCAGCTATCACCGACGGAACTTTAAGTAAATCGTGATATTAGAATGTCAGCTCACTTACGCAACAAGGACACCTGTGTTCAGTCCGTTCTTGAAGTTAAACATAAGATCCTTCAGACGTTTCATAAGCTTTCTCGTCAGCTATTTCTTATCCTCAAGGTTTTATGGAGGAACTTTAGGTTCCTCCATCATTTATTTGCACTTCTGAAGAGGCGAGATAGCTCGGCGTCAGCACCAGAAGCCAGCATAAAATCTCTTAAAAACCCTACAGCTATCAAGGCCTTATTCGTAAATACAACATCAATCACAATAACGTACCTTCTTTCTCTTCCGCAGTTCCATGACTTGCAATGTGGGCGAACGCATTCCACTCGCAAAGATTTCTGTCTGCGATTCTGTAAGGAATGGCAGCAGGATGCTGAGGGATATTGCTGGGAGTTGACATTGTCAAGATGGTAAAATGTTGAAAGTAAAAAGTAAGAAAAAAAAGCACAGCCGGGAAGGGGGGAGTTCTCGGCCAAATTTAGAGTAAACAACTTCGTTTATGCATTAACCATGTGCCAGAACTTGTTTAATGTTTTGTCACTCCTCCGTTACATATTTTGCATCATGTAAAAATCGTATCAGTAATCAGTCAGTTAATTAGTTATCTACAAAAGCTTCAGCTTAGATTACGCACAAAGCCTGCTAGATATGTGTTCTTGTCGCATGGCAACGGTAGGTAAACTTCAGAAAGAGAAGTGGCTACGATCAGTGGCTGCATCTCCATTTTTTGGTATTCGTTAAAAAAATACCTCGTCGTCAAGCAGACTTACGTACGTTTTTATTCTTTTAACAAAGGGATCAGGACGATGAAACATCTATCCGAAAGTCATGCGTGCTTTCTGTTTGAAGCGTTTGGGATGGCTTTGGTCTGTGGACAAAGATGTTCGTAGTCGGGCCTATATCACATATCTGGGCTTCAGTAAAAAAATTTACAGTTGATAGTGTTAACTTACCAGATTGGGACACGCGTCATCCGTGTCAGCATACCAGACACCACTTCTCTGGTCGGCTCCGGCCAGCAGGATCTGCAGACGGACTGTATACCAGGTATGGAGAGGGGGTGAGCCAGTGGCTCTGAAGCAATCAATGATCAGTTTTGAAGGTCGTACTACTCATGACAATGAAAAAAAAGGAAGCTGTTTGGAACGCTGCTTTTATGTTCCCACTGCCGCATTTTTTTGTTTCACTTATGCTATTCTTTCACCACTTTGCTGACATGAGCATCCGATTGGCTCCAAACCCAGGTTGAGCCACTGCCATTATAATAAGGTAGTGTATGTTTATTGTCGTAAATACATAATGTAGTATGCATCTGGAACTCGTTTATTACACAACGCAAAGAATATCACACTTTTAAACCATAATTTACAGCGTGGATTATCAGTTTGCGATGGTCAACGATCGTAGCGGATCATAGTTTCCTCCACGAAAAAGCTTTGGCATCAAACCCAGTCTTGCATTTCTTGATACATACACTGAATGGTGCATCAGGGTTGAAGCAATTTTGATTAAATCAATACAAAGCCAATCAAGCGGTAGCGTCCATTTTATGAGAGTTGAAGGTCGCGGAAGCTTGTATCTGAAGGGTTACATCGAACCGTGCCTTGATTGCATGAGCGTAGCTGAACACTTCATAGGCTGGATTAGGTAAGACATGACGAAACAATGAGCGTATCTCGACATTTCATAAGCTGCCTACGTGTGACATAAAGACTGGCTCGGCCGCTCATTTGCGGTACTTCAGGCCCACCTGCCTTTTTCTCCTTCAAGGGCTTTTAGGCATGGTTTTTCTTTCTATACTTCGAACCTAAGGAAGCAACCTAATACCTTCAGAAGCAGGTCAGCCATCTTCCAGCAAATACATGTACATGGTCAACTAAATATAAAAAATGTAATTCCCACACGACATGTTCCTTTTTCTTTAACCTGCTTCTAATTTTCTTCTGTAAGAGTGACATGGTTGCTTGAAATCACAAGGAAGTGTATTCATAATCGAACTGATTTGGCTTTACTAGTTTAAAATGTCTTTTTCTGCCACTGTTCGTGTTGTTTCTGCCCTTAATTTTTTGTAAATTGATATGACGAGTAATCAGGAGTTTATCATGGCACCCAATAGTATTATCCTCCGCTCCTTTGGTAATTACAAAAGATTACTGTGGTGTTAAGAAGCTGCCATAATCATGGTTTATTATTTTCGGTTAACCTTATATCGGTCAGCTCATCGAAGAGAAAGCTCTTGACGACCAGCGTGGCTGGAATTAACGCCTCGTACCATCTACCGAGATGTGCACTTAGCTCTTGGTGCATGCAGGATTTGTTTGAGCGTTGCAAGTCCTTTATATTGGGTAGAACATGCAGCGTTGTTCTAACTTCGATTATCACAGCGGCATAGGCGGCCCATCCTATTATAATCTACGGGGCCACTAGTTCATTCATCCACATGGTATGTCAGTTGAGTTTGTCAGCTATATGCTCATGAGTTAAACAAAAACTAGTCGAATCAATTACAAAGGAAATTACTGACTTTATCCCTCAACAATGGTACCCCAGCCAAATGTTTCTATTTTCTACCTATTGCATGTCGCCTTCTAACTTGACACTACTTTACGCATACTCAAACACATCCTCCTTTTATAGTGCACATTTGTCAAATCTACGTGTCATTCACCCTTCCTGCAGAAAGAAATATCAGCACATAATGGTCAAAAAATCCCGTCATTTAACGAATTTGATAATGAAGTCGCAGCTTTATATATAACTGTCACTCAGAGAGCCTCTTGTGCCCCAACCCTCCGCACCCCATGATGTCACTTTCACCATTTTATTCTGCTTTTCTAAGCTATAGAAACAATTTCGCGACTCCATGATCTGCCAGCATCACTATGACTACGAACCTTAGCTATGGTGAGTATTAAACGTAACTGCGATCGACTCGGCGACATCCCTCCCAAATACAATCTCGAAGTGCAAGTGCACGTAAAGTCTCAGAAGGTAACTTTGCTGAAATAAAGGCGATAACGAGGAGCTCCCAAAAAGAAAGTTTGTCGACGGTTTAGGCTCCACGTACGCAACTCCAATGGATCACCTACACTGATGGTACTGTCGTTTCCCGCCGTGGTGCTGACATACGGATAATTGACTTAAGCTCGCATGACCGATGTGAAACTCAAGTAGATAGTTCATCCAGGATCAAATAAATGCCGCATGATATAAAATAAATCTTAGGTGCTGTTATGTTTTCCTATCACCCTAAATAAATTTTAGCGGGTGGAGGCGTTTCAGATCTTTATCTACACTACCTTATTCTCCTTGTCCCAAGAGATACGTAAAACTTCCCCCAAAAACAGTATGTGTGCCAAAGCAATGCATGTTCGTAGATCGTCTCGAAACACTGGGTGCATACAAGGAGCATCACAGGGCCACACCCGTGCATAAAAAAGATTGGCGTCGTTATCAAGATACGTACGAGTAATGCGTGATACTTTTCACACGATCAAATCGTACAGAGCTATTAACGTAATCTGCGGTAGACGTGCTGGCATGCCATTGGGTAATACCTGATAAAAAGGGGTCGATCCTAAACTTGGCAAAGTGTCCTGAGAACTAAAGTCGCGTAACATTGAAAGGACTTTGTGTTCATGCACGACATTCGCACAAGCACGCTGTTTTATTTGGTGGAAACTTCTATTATAAAACCAACGTGTGTAAGGCGTTACTAAGACTAAGCGAAGTTCGCAGTGGTTCGCAATCACTTCGGACTTGATAACTGTCACCAGACTGTGAAATGAAAGCGACATGGCGGTTCCAGTGACATTCCAGTACATAATTGTCTGTAGTCGTATTATTCTTTTACCGCTATAGCAATTTGTGTCAATACATCGATATACATATAGAAAATAATGCTTGAGGCTTTGTCAATATATTCTTTGTCATCAAACGTTTCAAAAGCATCGATATCATATTCAACAACTGTAAACATTTGAGTGACAATGATGTGTCAGCTTTGAAATGCACCTGTTAATGCTCTTCTTGTGGCTAACAGCAACATTCGACACGATGGTCTTTATTTCATCGTTCGACAATCGGTATCTGTGTATATATAATGTTACGCTTTTAAGCTTTTTAACTGTTATTAGTGATTAAAAATGATGAAGGGGCTATATACACAAGTATATAAAAAAAAGCTATGTACCTTTACGCTAACGTCCTTAAGGAATATATAAATTTGGGTAACCCGCGAAATGCTATACGACGCGATGTCTATGATACCCCGGGGACTTCTTTACTGGCGAGATACATCGATACTTTCCACATGTCATCTCAATGGATGCTTCGGTTGCTGGCAGTGTAACCTGACCTTCGCTATCAGTATTAAGGAAGTATAAAGCTCGCTGTTCAAATATGAGGTAAACCTTACCATAATAAACCAGGCAAGCCACTTCACCCGCTTCTTTTTATGAATATGTATTGGTTGGCTAGCCTATAGATGCTAATCGTAAAGACTTCCAATAAATTCATACGTATATTTTCACCTAACAGTTGACTACATTACTTACATTGGCAGCCAGAATCGGAACGATCAAAGGGCGATTGTCATCAACAGGAAGCGCCGCTCCATCTAGTCATATCTTGATAGAAGCCGCAACACTGACTTTGATCCCTAAAGTAGTAATAAACTTTGGCCAATGGAAATGTTATTTTTGGCAAGAAAGAGTGTGTTTATCAAAAATACTGTGGTATTGTAGTGCTGTTCTCTTCATCGCGTTTTCGAGCGATGATTTAAGAGGGATTACTACTGTAAATCCAAAATAAAGAAACAAAAAGGTTAGCCATGCTCGTACAGAATGAGTAGAAATGCCTTACAAATAGCCTAAGAGCTTGCTTCTGCTGCGGATGACGATACTTCTGAAGATCCTAGTTGATATTCTTATGTCTGTGCTGGTTTCTTACTCCAGTAGTCATTGCACTTATAGAATTCTGACGAACGTGCTGATGCCGACTTTTTTTCCTCGACTAAACGATTTTTAACGACTTCCTTCATTTTGTATAAAAGTACATTCGTACCTTGTACAAAGTTTTAGCACACTTTGTGGCCATCATGACATTTATATAGACGTATTTAAGCTTTTGAGCAGCACAGAGTTGAAGGAGGAGTAATGGGAGGGCAGCGTAAGATTGAAATATTCCAAGCCTTTCGACTGCACCACCCACTTACGGTAGATACAGCTTATAGCGCTCTCAGGTAACCGCCAAAACGCATTCTGAATAAAATGTTTTTTTGGTGACCATTTGCTTAAAAAAAGTTAGCATAACACTAGACCTACTTTTTTTTTGAAAATGCCGTTTTCAGAGAGTCGACTTCGCTGAAATGATTCTTTAAAACGGCTTCTGCATTCGAACGAGCCCGTACAAGCTTATCGTCTGCCAAACGCACAACGCAAAAGTGTCTACAATGTAGAGCAGCTAGGTAGTCTAGCAAAAGTTGGGATATTGACAGTACTCAAGGTATTTTTTCATCGTCCCATGGGTCGGCGTTGTACAACCACGGACATTATGTGTGGCGAGAAGCAATGTGGCGTGCTGCAGTCCATTTAGTAAGACCATGGAATTTTTTTGCATCGAACTCGCATGATGGTACGAAGTAATGTGCACGTGGGTGATGCCGTGCGCGATCATTTCCAATCATTGCTGTTCAGTAACTGCGTGCCATTTATACTATTTAGTCTTAGAAAATGATGATCGAGTGCTTGATGTTTGGTTTCCTGTGTGAGGCTGGTAACATAACGCTATACACACAAGTTTTGGTTTTGTTTTATTAAGAAGAAAAGGAAGAGGGTTTTAAGAGAGTAAGTGAGAGTAAGACAGGACGTGAGAAAAAGAGAAAAGAAACGGGACAAAAGGAAGTTACAAAAAGAAATGGGTGTATTGGCGACTGTCGACATGGACTTCCATGTCGGTTAGTTTGAATTCATTGAGCTCCTGCTTAATCTTCATGGCAAGCAAAGGAGTCAGTTTCTGACAAGTAGCATTACTATCACAGCGACGATCGTATTCAGACGCGGTGAAAGTTTCGTGAACTTGAATAGTTGGGCAAAACTGTAATCTGCGCGGTCGATCCGGAGTTGCAGACGATGCATTGGTCATTGTGTTGAGCGAGCTTGTTGATGATGCAGCTGTGGGTCTCAAACGCGGTGATCCGTGCAGCGGCAGTCCATAGTGCAGTCCCACTGAAGGTGGAGGAACCATGTCACCGTCGTCGGGGACTCGGCTGGACGAAGTAGACGAGGATGATGGCGTAGGCGAAGGTAACGCATCACTGCTATGGCCCATAAATCGAGGGCCATGATACGCAGGCCGAGTGGTAGATGACCGTGCAGAACTGGGAGAGTCAGGAGCGTTTGACGATGGAGATCGTCCTGATAGAGTTTCGTTAATAAATGGTTCAAATGGAAGGGATAAAGTTTTTTTATACCTCTAATGTTCCTTTTTGCGACCTCCTCAGTGGTGTCCACACGTAACACAGGTCTTGCAGATCTGTCATTTCGCTTATTTTTGGCCATCTGTCGCAGATCACCGGAGCTAGAGGACGACATGCGAGCTGTGGCCGGGCTTGGTGGGGATGGATCAGCTGAGTGTTTTTGGAAGAGTCCAGACAATGATGCAAATGAGCGGCGTCGAGAAGGAGTCGGGGAGGGTGACGGTGAAGATTCAGATTCTTGTACCGTAGCCAGCGATGTGTTTGATCCGTTGTTGGCCGACAACATACCAAGATTATCCTTGGAGCGTCCGAGGTGGCTCATACTGAACACCTTACGCAGACGCTTGGACAATGAAAGCTTGGTGTTGACAGACATTTCTGATCGAATCGAGAACGTACCCGACGACACCGAGGTTACCGAAGATCTCCGGCCCGAGTCGTTTAGGGAGGGGGCAGGTGACGGAACCGAGGAAGCTGTCGATGACAGAGAAGGTGGCCGCTCTTGTGTGTTCTGCTGCTGTTGTTGATGTTTCTTATACTTCTCTCGACGCCCTTGTGCATAGTGTTGTTGTTGCTGCTGCTTCAGGAGCATGGACGAGCGATTGTAGTTGTTGCTGGATGGGATTGGCGTCGACGAAGACTTTTGAACCTGTACGGGCGCATGGCCCGCGCTGGTGCTGCTCGATGTGCGTGGTCGCGAAGGAGGTCGGTGGTTGCGTTGATACTTATTTTCATAATGCTGCGGGTTATAGTGGTACGGATTGCTATTGGCCGCGGCCTGTGGGTGTGTTTGGGTCCAATCAACCGGTGCTGCCATGGTGACCATAGACTGCGGGTATGTCCACGCGTCGTTTTGGGTCTGTATAAAGTATGGATCGACCATTTAGTGATCCAGGAGCAAAGAAAATACAACGAATAACCCAAGAGAAAGGAGCAGGTTTTAAAAATAACCTTAATTGCCTGATTTGGCAATTGACCTGGCTACCTCTTGGTTGCTTCTGGAAAGAACAAGAAAAAAAAATAACTTGCCTGGTCAAGCCGTAGCTTGTTAGAAAGGTAGTTGGCCAAAGCAGCATCATCATTCTTGGAGTTGCTGTGTTGAATGTTCTTGGGCTGTTGACCAGGCTGTGGCTGTGGTGTGGATGCGCGAAGCGCAACAGGAGTTTGCTGTATCATCGCTGCCATGTTATCTGGTGGGGTGTATTATAAGGTAGTTGGTATAGGGAGCGTGTATATCAAGAGGTGAGTGTGACGAGACGGCTGGTGATGTGTAGGGAAGATTGTACAGAGGATAATAATAGTAGTAGTAGTGAAAGACTGTATGTACAAAGTAACAAAGAGCAGCCGTTAGTGGGGTAGAAGAGTAGAGATTAGGTGCATCAATTTGAGCAGAGAATACTCTTCAGCGAAGTTGGGGGAAAGTGAAAGAGCTATAAACAAAGGATTGTGAAAGAAAAAGAAGAGGCAAAAAAAAGAAGGCGGTATCGAGAAAGTCATTTAGGTGGTACACGACAAAATTTCGCATATGTATGGTTGCTGTGCTCCGCTTCAATATCGGGTGAAGTGCTTATGTGGGACAATACATTTCGTATAGTATTCCAACCTGATTTGGCCACACGCTTGATATCTTGGTGCCGCTGGCATTCCTTTCTCTTATACTTCTGCTGTTTCGCAAACCTGGGGTAGCGTACGGTGGAACAATGGCGAGGACACTTGGCCATTACTCCTTTCTTCCTTGGCTGGCGATTTTGAACGCGATCCCTACATCAGCTCATTTACCTTTTACTCGAAAAATAAACCATATAGAGCTAGCCAACTGCCTGGGGAAC
Organism: Fennellomyces sp. T-0311; assembly: GCA_025266875.1. NCBI lineage: Eukaryota > Fungi > Mucoromycota > Mucoromycetes > Mucorales > Lichtheimiaceae > Fennellomyces > Fennellomyces sp. T-0311. The sequence goes on from JALLLT010000016.1 coordinate 767,413, forward strand.
TGATAGGGATTTCGTTGTCATGCTACCCAGTAAAAGGTATCGAAACCATGGTTACTTTGGTGGTGTAGCCATTGTGCAATTTAATTATGACATGTTATATGTACGCTACGAGAGTTCCAAATGGGCCGTGGAGTCGGCAGCTAATATAATGATATCACTAGGTCTTCATTTTACTATTTGCATGTCAATCCAAGCAATGAGCAAACACCGACTTTTCCGGGAAGCGCTTGGTTGGGATGAAAATAGCTCTCATACACCTCTCCCCCCAAAAACGAGCACTCCTTTTTCCCTGTCAAAGTGGCTTCTTTATTCATATTCAATCCTATCATCTGGTTCCTAGGGAGAGGAGGTTAGCTCGGCGGCAGGCGGGCGGGCATGGGCAAGCTTACCTTTGGCTCCAGGTCTTCGCCGTACTGCATGGCGTTATCAATGGTCGACAACACGTACTCCACGGAATCTTCATCAGTGATGTTTAAAGGTATAAAGCTGACCATACTATAATCGTCAATCTGCGATATAAATAATTAATAAATGGTTAATATAATCAAAAAACGGGCGTACGCCATTGCCCCCATGCTGTGTGCACTTGCCAGTTGTACAATGGCCTGATTTAAAGCCTGGAATTTCAAACTCCTCGCGCTTGTACTTTGCTCCTGCTGCACAACGGCTGCTTCTTCCGCGATAAGAAGCGGATCCGGATCGAGATAGCGTTCCAGCTCACGGCTTGTCAGTGCCTTGTCCATGAGCCGTCGTCTCCGTCGTCGTCGCTTCTTCTTGTCGTCCTGTGCGTCCTCGCCATCGTCCTCGCTGTCCTTCTTGGCATTCCCATAGTCTCCTTCCACTAAATCCATCTTGGTCATCACATTCACGTGCGGGATCTCCATATTCACCATAGCACTCATTGCGCTAAGGACACCAGAGAAGTACTTGGTCTTGTCTTCAATGAACTGCGATTCCAGACAGTAGACGCCGCAGATCGACATGTTCCACTGGCTCAGAGCTTCACAGACGCGTCGCATAATTGGGAAATGGGTGTACAGCTCGATCTGGCCGGGGCAATCAATGATCAAGTAGTCGTCATCGAAGTTGCCGATCTCTTCTTCAAGCCAGTCGATATTGTTCAACAGAAACCTACCAACACGTGTCTTGCAGTCAGCTCCAGCGCACACGCATTTGGACTAATGCAACCTACTCCAAGCAGTATATCAGCCCGCCATTGGGACCATAGTCCAGCTCCTCCATCACATCTTCCAAAGTGATCAGTTCACGGATATCTGCATATATGTGGTTAGGTTGCATGATAGAGAAGCCATCACATGATGCACGAAGATCGTTTAGTGCGTCTACCTATTGTGGGCTCATATTCGAAGTGCTCAGCGGCTGGATCCAAATTCACGAGATGCGCTCGTCGCCCCGTCGCTTGACAATGTGTCATCATGGTCGCGCAAAAGGTGGACTAGTTGTTGATAGCCATGTATCAGTCGCTGCTCTCTCCCTCTTCCCCTCTCTCCATTCCCCAAGAGCCACGCTTTTTCTCCTTGGAATCGCCGCAAGGACCAGCCGCTCCCTCTTTTTTTCAGAGCGATCGTTCGGAAAGCAAATGGATCTCCTCAAGATCGATCTCTCTTTGTAGATAGTAATTACCTTTCCACTCCCGGCAGGACCCATTACAAGCTGACAATGTCGACCCCTAAAGCATAATTTTAATGTGATTAATTCGCGTCTATGCTGATTCACGACACGATCGTTCCCTACATTTTTTTTTAAAAGTAGCTGAAAAGGAACTTCTGCCCAGTTCGCAAAGCGATCGTTACGATCAGCAGGAATCGAAGTCACAGCCAGATATTTTCATTCTGTTTCCACTGTTACCGCTGTGCGTATCCGTAGCAACCAAACGTATGACATCAGCTATCCATATTCATGCACCAAGATAAGCTGAACCTTTTCCTCGTAACTTTTTTTTGGGGAGTATAGCAACTGCAGGAGAATGGGCGTTTTGACTCTACGGAGGTTCTCCGCTTCGAAAAAAAAAATAGCCTCGCAGCGCGCGTACTGCTGGTCACAAACAATGACGAATATTCTTCTTTGGTATTATGGTTTGTGTATCGTCAGCTGCAACCGTAAATGATGAACATGCTGTCGTTAATTTGAGATGCACGAAAATAATTAAGGCCAATTAATTACTACATTTGACCAATGGATATTGTGTAACCCTAACATGCAAACTTTTATCAAGATTGAGCCGTTCCCTTGTTTATGTGATACAGGATTTGTAGGCGTCAAAAATGCTTATTTATAGTCCCTTATGTCAAAACCGGCCCGAATGCTATTTTTTTCTCCAGGAATTATGTCATTTAAACCTTCAGTGGTTCCACAGCGCCAACGGATTAACGTCGAGCAAGGTTTTCTTTCGGGTTATTCCGTGTCAGAAGAAAAACTCCTACCAAAATAAAGTGCCATCATCAAAACGCACTGGTAATGCTGCAATTTCGGAGGCTGTCCATCTGAACGCGTTTAGCTTCAGCAGTAAGATAGTGTTTACCATGGTGACAGACCCGGACGTTCGAAAAACAACCCATAAACTAGTACACGAAACTTTACCGATTTCTTTTTTTAGTGACCTTTACCGTATTTGATCGATAATTGGCGACTCCATGTGCTCGCGTTTCTATTGTTGTACTGCGAACCCGAGGTGTGTCAAAATGCGCAGCTTTCACAGGCTGATAACCCGCTCCTCTTGGTTACTCTTTAACACGCGATAGCTCCTTCGTCAACTTTCAGGTTACCATTTAGGTGTACGATACCATATGTTTAAAAAACAATTCTTAATGTCCAGTATGCTAATCGAAATCCATTCCAAAAGCCAACGTTATGAACAGCAAACTATCCTGTAAAGCGAGTGAGGTATATATAGCGTTTTATTTCAATTACTACATACGCACAGTTCTTTAATTGCTGAAGTACTTTTTCTCTCTTCATGCCGTACGTATGTATGTATATTATTGAAACCAGCAATATCTATGACAGCTTCAATAATATTGGCACCACTTCACACGATCTGGATTATAGTTTATCCAACTCATGTGTTCTTTTTTCATTATTGGTTAATAAGAAATGTTAACTCTACTTTATCTAGTATTGAGTGCTGCAAATAATTCGAGCACTGCACATCGGTACTTTACTCTTGTATGCTAATTAAGTTTCCATTTGAGCAAACCCTTATTGACCATGCACATATTCACTGTGGTGCCGTGCGCAATATACAGCTTAATGCGCTTGTTGACTAACATCATCTACGGACGTGGTGTGAATTATTTATGTGGTTGGCAGAAATGATTGGTCTGGCCATAATGAAGATATAGACGCACTACGTATGTATCGAAAAACTTCTTTGAGCATGTACTAAATTTTGCAGGCGTCAAGTGCGTTTGAAGTTATAAGAACATAGCTATTGCTAGGGCAAATGCTACTAAGTGATGAAACTACTTTTGGCCAACGATATTTTCCAATGTCCATCGGTTTGCGTCTTTCAGCACGGTCCAAGTGGATTTGCGTGTAGTGCCAGTAAGTCCATGCGACGGTTTTTGATTATCGAGGTCACATTCACAGCACTCCGATTGCCAAGTGCATTGTCGAGTTCCACCAGAATAGCAGAGGCTTTCAGAAGTGACTTTTTTGCTGTTGATCTCGACTTCGACACAGTGTTTATCCTTTGTATCGTCTGAGCGGCCGATGTGGACTTGCTTATTGCCAACTGTACTTCTTTCGTGCTTAACAGAATCGAAAGCGCCGTGCTCCTGTGATTGCAGTCAGAGGCTTTGTCGCAGGCAATCTTCATTACCGAGGAAAAGACATTTCCCATGTTGCTCGCTTTGGGGTTCTGTCGAGATCCATGTCTGCTATACGAAATCGGATGAGCAACATGAAAGTTGCCTAGTGCAAACCGCCTTGACTCGACAGACCACTCTCGTTATGCATTGTTCTTTGAGTATTCCTAAGCGGGCGAGGCGACAGCAGATACTCAAGCCGATCAACTGAAATTGCTACAGTCTATCCAGGATCAACAAGCTGTGTTACCATATGTTTTGGCAGCGAATTACCCAGAAATGCTCAACGTCGGGTGGATCCCCGTGCCCCAAAATATCCACCGACCGCCAGAAGTTCCAAGGGTCCCCACTGCACAACCAACTGATAGTACGGTACACCAAAATCACGGCGTTCTAAAATAGGTCCTTTTGGAGGTGCATACGGGTCCAAATTGCGTTGGTAAGCACAGTCATCCAATGACTTGTCATTCGCCAATAGATGTCGAAATGAGTGAACATCACCCAGTTTTCAGCTCTAAGCAAAGCCATCTCCACGAGACGCGTTGCCTGCTGAAGCACAGATCTGTGAATCTCAGCGTCGTTGTTTGTGAAAGAAACCATTGCGGACGCGTCGAAAGTACCGGTAAGAATGTAGTACGCGGTATTCGCAGTAACAAGCTTATCCAAGGCCTTTGGAAGAGCGGTAAGTGTTTTCACTGTATGGTTTCGGAGCCTACAGTTTCCTAAAGCATGAAAAAGATATGAGATAAATATATGCAGTCGGGAACCCGGTTACCTTGTCCAATAACTTCGAGTTTTTTCTGATGAATAAAGTGCAGCCTTCGCTTCACCTCAGGGTTCGTGAGCCTCTCCGCTGCGCTCCGTGTCACTGCACCCTTTGGGCTGCACTTTAGTTCGCTCCGCTCCGGTGTGTTTTGAGAGGCAATGTTCGATGATTTGTTTTGGAAGGCAATGTTTGATAATTTGCTTGGAAGGCAACCTTTGATAATTCGGTTTGAAAGGCAACGGTATATTACATGCTGGCAAAGCGGCATTGTCGCTAACTACACCCTAAAAGGCTCGATTCTTTTAGTAGGTAGATTCTTCTCGTAAGTCATGTGGGTATCAAACGCCTCATGGTAGGGTCTTTACAAGACCATAGCAATCGATGCATCCCGCGGGTTTGCACATATCACAGATGTTTTTTATCCGATTGGTCGTCGTTTCTTTGCTGAACATTGTCGATTTTAGCTTGATTCCGTCGTGTCGTTTCTGTAAGAACTTCTTGACATGCGAAATCTTGTGTTCCAGGACAACACTGTCTTGGAAAATGGCCGACACGAGGCGTGGAAACAGCTTCAAAAACCTGATCAAGTCGATTGATGATACAACTTTTCGTGGGTTCTAGTCTTCTATTTCGATGTTTCCTGCAATTTTGAAGGTCTGTGGCACTTTGCTGAGAATAATTGAGCGGATGTCGCTTGCATGGGCATCCTGTCCGTATGAACATCATGGCCTTGGAAGTGAGCATAAGGGAGATGCGGTCGCGCCACGTTGGGAGCGTGACGAAGACTCTCATATTGGGTTCCCATGGTAGAGCCCAGCTTGAGCGCATAATCGTGGTATGTTTGATAATGGTTGGGTGTGGTTTGTGCGAATTTCAGCAGTGGAACCACCTCTTTCGGAATCCTGTGACCTCGCCTTGACGAATGGTCAAGGCTGTATACCCGTTGAAAAAGTGAGTTTTTATCATTTGGTTCCTGGGAGAACTAGATGACGAACTTGGGCAGCCGTAGCTAAGGGTACAGGGTCATCCCATGCATACTTGGCAGATTATCGCTAATAAAGCTAAGGTCAAGGTACAATGGACCGGTGATCACGCTCCTCGGTCGAATGGTATTTATATCAAATGTCAACCAAGTGCGATCACTCTCCAGTGACCGGTAAAAAAGATCAGTAAATCAAGTATATGTGAATATCTAAGACAAACATCGCTTAGACATACCGTATGGTAAACCCTATGGAATTTTTGGATGCTGGATTTGTCAATGCATTGTTGAATCCACGGTGGTTCGGGCAAACCAGAGATCTGGACACCCGTAGTCGCAGCACGTCATAGTTGGATATGCCCCTTGGTATTGAGGCTGCTGCGGAGCCGTTTTATAAACCACCGCAGGAGGATCGTATGGATGGCATCAAGTTGACGTTACCATTGGCGTGGAGAGAGAGCCATGGTGAAGAAGGTTGCAGAGGCATGTGAACTGCCAATGGCGGGCGTACCAACTGTACTTCTTTCATGCTCAGCAGAATCGAAAGCGCCGTACTCCTGTGATTGCAGTCAGAGGCTTTGTCGCAGGCAATCTTCATTACCGAGGAAAAGACATTTCCCATGTTGCTCGCTTTGGGGTTCTGTCGAGGTCCATGTCTGCTATACGAAATCGGATGAGCAACATGAAAGTTGCCTAGTGCAAACCGCCTTGACTCGACAGACCACTCTCGTTATGCATTGTTCTTTGAGTATTCCTAAGCGGGCGAGGCGACAGCAGATACTCAAGCCGATCAACTGAAATTGCTATAGTGTATCCAGGATCAACAAGCTGTGTTACCATATGTTTTGGCAGCGAACTACACAGAAATGCTCGACGTCGGGTGGATTTGTTTCTCCAATACCAAGGACCTTCTCTAACAGCTTCCACCAGGGATTGCTTTTGACAAAGTTTCCCAGGTTGTATTGCTCGATCAAAAACTTGTAGATGCGCGTAAACGTGATCCACTCATTTTTTGTAATGGCAGATGAAGCACGTTCTAATGGGAATGAGACCACGGTAGGAAGTAAAATATTCATCAAACGAAAGCGTTTCGTGTCTGGAACACGTCTCAGGAGCATACGACGTCACCCGAAGAACTTGACATTGGATGATCACTTTTGTCACCACCAATTTGAGTTTAGTCCGTACAGAACACCTCAAGGGTCCAACCCTGATACTTGCTTCTTCCCCCTTTCTTTCTTATCCGGTCTCGCGGATGATCAAGGATTATATGTTGGTATACTTTACATTTTTATCTAGTTCCCTAGAAAACTTTTTTATATGATGCTTTATACCGTACATTCGCTGAGTAGCAGCACTTGAGATGTTCCTGTTTGATTAGTCCTACAGACTAAACTCAAATTGGTGGTGAGAAAAGTGATCATTAATGCCGAGTTCTTCGGGTGACGTCGTATGCTCCTGAGACGTGTTCCAGACACGAAACGCTTTCGTTTGATGAATATTTTACTTCCTACCGTGGTCTCATTCCCATTAGAACGTGCTTCATCTGCCATTACAAAAAATGAGTGGATCACGTTTACGCGCATCTACAAGTTTTTGATCGAGCAATACAACCTGGGAAACTTTGTCAAAAGCAATCCCTGGTGGAAGCTGTTAGAGAAGGTCCTTGGTATTGGAGAAACAAATCCACCCGACGTCGAGCATTTCTGTGTAGTTCGCTGCCAAAACATATGGTAACACAGCTTGTTGATCCTGGATACACTATAGCAATTTCAGTTGATCGGCTTGAGTATCTGCTGTCGCCTCGCCTGCTTAGGGACTACTCAAAGAACAATGCATCACGAGAGTGGTCTGTCGAGTCAAGGCGGTTTGACTAGGCAACTTTCATGTTGCTCATCCGATTTCGTATAGCAGACATGGACCTCGACAGAACCCCAAAGCGAGCAACATGGGAAATGTCATTTCCTTGCTAATGAAGATTGCCTACGACAAAGCCTATGACTGCAATCACAGGAGCACGGCGCTTTCGATTCTGCTGAGTATGAAAGAAGTACAACTGGCAATAAGCAAGTCCACATCGGCCGCTCAGACGATGCAAACAATAAACACGGCGTTAAAATCAAAAAAGCACTTCTGAAAGCCTCCGATATTCTGCTGGAACTCGATAATGCACTTGGCAATCGGAGTGCCATGAATGTGACCTCGATAATCAAAAACCGTCGCATGGACTTACTGGCACTACACGCAAATCCACTTGGACCGTGCTGAAAGACGCAAACCGATGGACATTGGAAAATATCGTTGGCCAAAAGTAGTTTCATCACTTAGTAGCATTTGCCCTAGCAATAGCTATGTTCTTATAACTTCAAACGCACTTGACGCCTGTAAAATTTAGTACATGCTCAAAGAAGTTTTTCGATACATACGTAGTGCGTCTATATCTTCATTATGGCCAGACCAATCATTTCTGCCAACCACATAAATAATTCACACCACGTCCGTAGATGATGTTAGTCGACAAGCGCATTAAGCTGAATATTGCGCACGGCGCCACAGTGGATATGTGCATGGTCAATAAGGGTTTGCTCAAAGGAAACTTAATTAACACACAAGAATAAAATAACGATGTACGGCCCTCGAATTATTTGCAGCGCCTTATACTAGATAAAGTTACCCACCAGACTGCCCTTGTGGTCAAGACAAGGCCAGGAGAGGACATTATACCTCCTGCCCGCTTGTAGCGATACAAATGCAAGTACTGTTGGAAGCATTTGGTGCAGTCCTCGGGCATGATCCTGGCATCCACCCGATCGACTATATACTGAACGGCCTCTCGCGTTCAGATGTTGGTCTTATCCGTGGTAAATGGGAGCATGCTTGGCCAGCTCTACTCCGAGTCCTGCACAAGATCGACAACCTGACTCACCCGCAAGATGACAACGAGCAAAGCAGTGCATCAAGCAACGCCTGACCCATCCTAGAACCGATGACTTCCCCCAAGGAAATCATATATAAAATATATGATTCTGCAAGGTTCTCAATGGAACTATGGCAGTGGCCATTGCCGCTACGTATCTTTCGTCTCTAACTACACCGACCTGCTCTTTTTCGTCTTTATGGTTTTTTTTCAAGCATGTAATTTGTCATACTTTTGTAATAATGTAACAAAGCATTCGAGCAGCAAAGGAGAAGGCTAATACCTTTAAGAGCAGGTCTATTACCTCTTATAAAATAAATAATAACTTTTGAACTAGTTAAAGTAGAGTTATCATCCTTATTAATTGGTAATGAAAAAGGACCCATGAGTTGAATAAAAAATAATCAAAATCGCTTTAAGTGGTGCCAGTATTAGATGGTATTCAAAATTCGTTATTCGCCCCGAATAAAAAGTTGTCATACCGCATTTTTCTCTTTCACTGCATCATTACAATTTATAACATGCGTACATGAAATTTTACATTTCTTTTTGAAGATGGGTAGGCGAACGTTGTTGATGAGGTCGGCAACCCTGGACATGGATTATATCATTGACGAAGAACGTTTTGCAGTTGAAACAGTTGCTTCACACACCAGCTATTTGGAAAATCTTCCAAACTTAGCTTCAGTCTTTTCGACAGCGAGTTCGTCGTCGTCCATTGCATATATATAGGCCAAGGGATGAAGATGTTCATATGCGGGAAGCAACTGAATAACGAGATTATACTTGGTTTACCATCAAGGATAAGGAGCGATTCTTTCTGAGAAAGATAATGAAGTGCTTGAGTGGATATGCTGGAGCCAAACAATTGGGCGCAGGTATTTGCGCTGGTCAGAGATAGATCAAAAAGTATGGTGAATGTGGGGACAGTTTCTTTGAGTCTCTCAAAAAGCCAGGTCGTAAATCAATTATGACAGAAGAGCACCGGAAAGTTATTGAATTTTTCGTCGATGAAGATGCACATCGTACTTTTATTGAAGTTATCGGGCACTTACAGGAAAAATTCCTTGACTTCCAGGTTTCTCGTAGTGCGGTTCATCAATTCATGACTACAAAATATAATCTTGCGCTTAGGCAAGCAGAGTTCCACTCTGAGGGAAGAAATTCCCCAGCGAAGATTAATGAACGTATAATCGGGTTTGTCAACGTAAAAAACCGACATAGACCCTGATACTAACTGCGGGTTCCTTGGCGAGTTTGGTTTTCATACCAACTTGAGACGCTTTACGGTGACAGTAAGCAAAACCTATGACTGATGCAAGCAACTCGGAGGTAAGGTCATTACAAAGCGCTTAAACTTTCAGTCATTCTGACATATATTATACAATGTAGCTACATAAATCAAGGCTCTATGCTGGTTACTTTTCAAGGCTGCCATTTGCGATTGACAGAAGCAAAAGCATTCTTCTACATACTCTCTCAGTAGACCATCCTTTACCCACTACATTCCTTTTTTGCGCCACTGATAATTTTTTTCATTCAAACAAATAAACTACTATGTTTGATAAATACTAAACAGCCGTTGTTGGATCTATTTACAAAATTGTTTATTTATTTTTGCACTATTGCCGATTATTTTTGGAGGGAGTCATGCAAAAATATGGTCTTCCATAAAAGGCAAAAACGCTGCAGTTTAACTTTAATCCAGAAAGGCAACTGTATTTTTAGAATTTGGGCGAAAAAATCGCTAGGTGTGCAGCTTGAATCTTCGTCGGTCTATATTCCCCATCTGACTACCAAGAGACACTACTGTACTTTCATTCACTTTCTAGCATGATCTTTACGGTATTTGACGAACGATTTCACTCCAGTATCAGTGATTCTGGAGCTTCCTACCAAAGGAAGTAGAGGCAAGGTTTTGATTTGTGCGAGGTGATCGAGAACATAGTTGTTCAAGTCGTCAGAGAAGCAAAGCTTCATGGTTTTCAGTGACGGTAATTTGCACAAGTTTAGAAATACATCGGTTGCCAGTGATACACCTTTCAGTTCCAGATATTCTAGCCGACTTCCAGAAATGAGCTTGCTGTTATTCCACATATCGTCACGATAAGCATCCAGACGGTTGAGCTTCAGGTACCTAAAGTGCTTTAGCTTGGATATGGTGTTGCGTAGAATGTCCATATTCAAGTCTCTTTTGATATCTCTAGGGTGAGCCAGTCGAGGCCCTTGTAGCTGCGCGAGAAGCAAAATCAAAGTTTCTGCATCCATTTTAAAGCTGCTGATCGATAGTTTTTTCAATAGCGAAAAATTGATGCGCGACAGTGTATTCCTGTTAATGCCCACTGGAAGTATGTGAAAATTTAGTTCCAGGTGCACCAGTTCACTGTGTGATCTTGTAAGTGCTGGAAAAAATGGTGCTGATGCTGTCTCCGTAGAATAATAGTTCTCTTATCGCCTCATCATGTTCGGTACTTATGGCATTTTCTACTAAAGCCTTCCGTTCATTCACAAAGTGGTCGTTTGACAGAGTATAGTATCGTGGTTTGTTCCACATCAGATGGCTCAAATGAGGGCGTGACTAAAAAATGGTGTTCAAGTTGGTGGGTGTATCTACAGTACTGTCAATGCTGCGTGCAGACAAAACCAGAACTTTCAGATTTGGACAATGATGCAGGGCGGGTATGATTCGGCTGTCAAAGCTAATACTAGAGTCCAGATGTAGGTAGACCAGTCGATTCTGAGAGTCATTTGCAACACTGTCGTCGTGTTTATGATGCTTGGCCAGCTATTTATATAGCACTGGCAGAAAAGTAACGTAAGATGTGTAAGATTACGGAAATGATCTAGTAGTAGCTGTGGGACCAAAATATATGATTCTTGTTCGTGGATGCACTGCTCTTTCAAAGTGTTTTTGAACTGAAGGATCGATGCAATCAGCTTGGGGATGCCGTCGAAAAGTTGCCCGAACGGGGTCATATGGCCCTCCATTACTGAAGCAATGTTAAGCTCCATAGATGTTACAGACACCAAACACTAGCCAAGAGTATGGAGGACGCAGCCAGGGGACTTGAGTCTTTCTAGCACGGTAATAGTGTTCACGCTTTGAATGGCCGCCTTATGCACGTGGATACCGAGACAACACACAAGACATTCGTTGGTACGTTTCCATGATCTGGAGGTGACCATGATCTCTTTCCATACACCTGTGGCGTACAACGGGATCTGAGCGTACCAATGGCGAGAAACCCTCATGCACTGAATGCAGTCCCTTGATTGATATGAGAGAATGTTTCGAACACAACGTCAAACGGCAATGAAGATGGGAATCTGGATATATGGTTTGAACTGGAAAAGAAGTATCAGGTGCGCGAATTTATGCGAGCGCCACACAGTAACAAAATCGCTGCATCGGTTATTACAAAAAATCATTTTGAAGCGCAAAGCACCCCTTTTTTATTCATGTGCTCAATGTATGTAAGCACTGGCCTTCTTGCAGCAGAACCCACCATGAGATCGGTCCCATTAAGTACCTGCTATCAAGCACATCCATCCTTCTTGATATACCTACTCAGAGACACTGCATAGATAAGCTTCTAGGCGATAAAACAGATCTCTGCTGTTTAAGCAACGAACTCAACATTTCCCTTTCCATGGAGTTTGGAACGTTCTTTTCCCAGTTGCTTGCGTGAATATATCTACAGAGTATACTGGGCACGCATAACTTGAAGCGCCCCCGGTTTCACAGAGTTGTGCACTGTCATGACGTAGGCATGTGAAATTCTTTTCTTACTATGGAATACAATTATACATACTTATCAGTTATGTCAGCACCACCGTTCATCAGTACAGGGTCGCTTTTAGGGTTTGTATGTCACCAGATTTGCTTCCTCCTCCTCTTTGCCTCTGCATGGTATGCTTATGAAAACATACTCTGCTATAATGGTAATCGTCTTCCGAGGGCATTTACCATCGCTGTACGAATGTCTGAATCGACATTATATTCTCGTATTATCTCCACATTTTCTGAGTCCCAAAAATGTGATCATTATGCAGGTGATCCCACAACTTCACTCCGTCGGATAAAGAAAGCCCACTTACTACGTAACCAGTGTCTCAAAAAGCAGCGTTGCCACTAATGTCACTGCGTAAAATAATGCTTTATTGGTCATGAGCCAAGTATAAGCAAAAACAGTCCCTAAAGTTGTCGTGTGGATACCCAGAAATCTGCGTATTGTCCGCACGTATTTCACTTTTACAGGCAAGTGAACACAAGAACACGTTTATTATCATTGTAAAGATACGGTTCCTGGATTTTTTTCGCACACAATTTTTGTTCGTTACACAATCACAGACTGCTCTTTACAGCGAATTGGGTCTCTAGAAGGAATTGTGTTGGGTATGGGAACCTTTGCGGACTGAAAGCGTTGTAACCAGACCCGCCAGTTTTGGGGGCTTCCAATTTAAGCGAGCATGAAGATTAATCATCATCATCACGGCGGCCCCAAACCATTATAAATTATGCATAAGGTTTCTTAATATTAAACATTTTAATAACTGACACTTGACTTACCGATAATAGCAAGGATAATCCGTTGAGGGCTGGCGTATGGGTTACCTAGCAAAATGAACACCGCTACTACGAAATGCTTACTAAATCGGGTCTGATATCGTAAGCAGTGTCGCAATGGAAGCATCTGTCATACCGAAATTGCATTTGATCGTTACAATTGTGGAGTCCAACGGCGCCTAAAACAATATCCGACCTGATTGGACCATACGCCATCACCGTGACCGGGGGTCGGTTGGGAGTTTAAAGACAGAAGTGCATCTCGAGGCCCCTGCCTCTTCCCTTTGCACGCAATGGCTGACAAACAATCCGCTGTCCTCGAAGAAATCAAGAAGAACATTCAGTCTCTCCACGAGAGATTCGATGCCCTTGAGAAGAAGGTGGCCCAAGGTGTTCCTAAGGAACAGCTCCGTATGATCATTATGGGTCCTCCAGGCGCTGGCAAGGGCACTCAGGCTCCAGCAATCAAGGAAAAGTTCTGCGCCTGCCACTTGGCCACTGGCGACATGCTCCGCGCTGCTGTTGCTGCCCAGACTCCTCTGGGTAAGGAAGCCAAGAAGGTTATGGATGCCGGTCAGCTCGTGTCCGATGAAATTGTCGTCGGTATGATCGAGGAGAACTTGGATAACAACTCAGAGTGCAAGAATGGGTAAGGTTACACGGTTACTGGATGACGCGAATTATTAATTCATTTTACGCGACTTTCGTGTGTGATCAGCTTCATTTTGGATGGTTTCCCTCGCACTGTTGTTCAGGCTGAGAAATTGGATGAAATGTTGGAGAAGCGCAAGAAGCCATTGAACTCGGTCGTTGAGCTGGTCATCGACGACAACCTGCTCGTGTCGCGTATCACTGGCCGTTTGATCCATCCTTCCTCCGGCAGAACCTACCACAAGGAATTCAAGTAAGTTTGTTGGGAAAGAGCGGGATGAGTAAGCGGGAATCTGACGGAACATGGTAGCCCTCCCAAGGTCGCCATGAAGGATGACGTTACTGGTGAGCCTCTCATCCAGCGTTCGGATGACAACGCCGAGACTTTGAAGAAGCGTTTGGAATCCTTCCACAAGCAGACTGCCCCCGTTGCCGAATACTACAAGAAGAAGAACATTTGGTACGGTGTCGACGCTGCCCAATCCCCCAAGGCTGTCTGGGCTTCGCTCAACGCCATCTTCGACAAGACTCTCTAGACGGGTAGTCTCTCTGTAAATGTGATTGAATTTGCCATGTACAGCAACCGTCCCTCCATAGTAAACGGTACCATTAGACCGATTTGTTCTAAAAGATATAAAGTTTGATTTCGTTCGTCTGTAGTAATGGGGTTTTGTGTGTCCGGGGTTCCGTTTTTGTTTTTTTGAACAGGGCCTCACCATTGCGCTGAGTCAGCGGATGAATTTCGGATAAGCATAAATGCAGGAATAATTCTGCCAGTCTGACATGTGCTTTTGGTGTTGCCACCAGTTCCCTATTGTGTTTCAATTCTGCGCAAGTCACTACGTCTACTGACAACAGTAGCTAGTTGCTATGACAATTGCCTTGAGTCTAACCACATAGGCTTGTATGTACTGAAGTGCTGGATTCAGTGATGAACAATAGAGTGTGTTTTCCTCGAGTCTTTAATTCCATTCACAGATATTGGACAACACCTGCAAATGGTAACAGTATGGTTGGAGACAGGTTCGAAAACGTAAGTCCGCCGTATCAGGCGTTATGCATGAAGATCCAGAGGTCGTGTGGAACTGATTCCAAGTATAGTCGAGCAAGGATCTATCGAATGCTGTGACCATCATATAAATAATTCGTCACTCGGACGACACTAAACAAAATAAACGGTGCGGGTGGTGGTTAGTAGTGTCATCATCTATCAGAGCATATTAGGAAACCAAAATTATTTAGCCAGACTCAGTTGCCGCAGCGACAGACGCAGCTTTATGCTCTTCGTTTCTGAAAAATGAGCGATCTATTCGACGATGAGGAATCGCTCGGTTCACCTCTCTCTGACAATGCACTCTCTGACATTAGTGACAACGATTTATCAATGAGCGAAACGTCGGCACCCAGTGGTGCAGTCGATGATCAGCTGCAACAACTGGGAGTCAACCTTGTTGATCAGAATGTTTTCGAAAGAAAGATTATGGCACAGGTAGGATATCCATGTGCCGATCGCAAAGAAGCCCGCAATAACACTTTCCATTACGAAAGGCGGATAAAGTGATTACAGAGCGCGACGATGCACTGGATCAAAAGCGACTTGAGAAAGCTCGCAGCCAAAAATCGTTAGTGTTTTATGCAAAGCAAAGGATGCGAAGACACAAGGCTCATCATTGAATAGAGCCGCCCAGAAACAATTAAGCGACCTCAAAGCAAAGCTGAAAGACAATTCTTTGCCTGCCCAAAGAGAGCGCTTGCTATCTAGAATCAACGAGCAGGTATACTTCAACAGCGTGTTGTCTTATTGGCCCTGATTCTGACCCCAAAAGCCCAGGCATCTCGCCTACACAGTGCCACTCGCGATGAAAAAGAGATCCTTGAAAGAATGAAAGATCGTGAAGATGCGCGGAAATATGCCGCCTCAGATACTGGTATGCTGTGATGTTCTTTCTTTTGCTTGTACCAACATAGTCCCGTCTAGCTCTCGATAAGAATCAAAGGCAGCAAGGGGAATCACTTAGAGATTTCCTTATCCGCACGGGTAAAATAACTCCATTTGATCCATTGCCTGATAACGAAGATGGTCAAGTTGTGCCAACATCTGGTATGCCCGCAACTAAAGCACTCCAAAAGGATTTATTGACCTTTTTTGTCCAGGCTCGCTGTTTCTACCGGGAAGTAACGGTGCCTTGGTTACTCATCGAGACATAAAAGGGAAAAGAACTGCCCAAGACACCACAGACAGTGAAGAGGAACTGGAAGAAGAAAGTGAAAAAGCAGATGAGGATGATGATGATGATGATGATGATGATGAGTATTTTGAACCTGTCCGAAGCCGTGCTGCAGCCAAAACCTATGTCAATCGAAAAGTTACAAAGAAATCTACGCTTGGGAAAAGGAGAGCCACCTCGGATGATGACTACGAGGCATCTGGCGCTGAGGAAGGTGATGACGTGACTGGGAGCGAGGGGGATGACGAAAATACGATTGCTGCCAGACGAAAAGCTATGGATGAGTTGATGCAGGATGATGGGAACGAATCCATTTACCAGGTACTACAATATCAAAATTAAAAGATCAGCAACCTCTGATTAATTCTTTTCAGAAACGACTCGATGAATGGATCCATAATCGCAAGTTGATGCGATCCAAGATGGAGACGGTAACTGAAAGCCGATTATCGCTTCTATTTATGCTTAATATATTTCTACATTAGGGTCGAAGAATGTCGATGGATGAACTGGAAAGTGATCTAGAGAATAGACACGAATTCGACCCAGAGACTGAGCCCTACGAGCCCCATCCGTCGTACGAAGATGAAGAGTTACATGATGGAATGCGGGTTCCTGGTGAGCTATGGAATGAATTGTTCGGATATCAGAAAACTTGTAAGTCGTGGGTACGATTGATGAGCTGCGATTACAGAAGGCTAATTACTGCTGAAGGTGTAAAGTGGTTATGGGAGTTGCATTGTCAGAGAGTTGGTGGCATTATTGGTGATGAAATGGTAACAAACTAGAATGAACGTTCAAAGCTGTTCGCTTATACGTGTTGCAGGGTCTCGGCAAAACAGTTCAGATTATTTCATTTCTTGCTGGGTTGTATTACTCCAAGATTCTCGGGCCTGGCAAGGCGACGGTGGTTGTGTGCCCTGCGACAGTGATGAACCAGTGGGTGGAAGAGTTTCATCGCTGGTGGCCACCAATACGCGTCGCAGTGTTGCACTCAAGTGGTAGTGCTATACGCACGGATGTACATGGGTCTTCATCATACGTAAATGATGCTACTGTTGATATTGATTCATCCGATGATGAATTTGAGCCTGATCGACGAGGAAATCACGCAAAGAGAAAGAAAAAGACCAAACGATCTCGGGTCAATGTGTTTTCGACTAAATCAGGCAAGAATGCCGCAGCTCTAGTGGATCGATTTATCAAACTTGGTGAGTATCTTTGATTTATCGTAAATATTTGGGCTAACGAGATAAACATGCACAGGAGGGGTTATTGTAACGACGTATAGCGGTGTACAAGCGTACCGCGAAATCTTGCTGAAGCACAAGTGGGGCTACGTTGTTTTGGATGAAGGACACAAGATTCGGAACCCAGATTCTGAAACCACGTTGGCCTGCAAACGCTTCAAGGTAAAATGTCTCGGTTTATGAGTGCTCCAAGAATGCTCATATTCGCTCAATTATAGACTCCACATAGAATCATCTTATCAGGGACGCCAATCCAAAACAACCTTAAAGAGCTCTGGTCGCTGTTTGATTTTATTTTTCCAGGAAGACTTGGGGTAGGTCAAAACCTGTGCGACAAAGTAACTTTGTTGGCTAAAGAAGCTTTAGACATTACCAGTCTTTCAAACGCAATTTTCAGTACCTATTAACATTGGTGGGTATGCCAATGCCTCCAATGTCCAAGTCCAAACTGCGTACAAGTGTGCCTGTGTATTACGTGACCTTATCAATCCATACTTACTGCGGCGGATGAAAGTGGATGTTGCGCAAGACTTGCCTCGAAAGAGCGAACAGGTATTAGCGGATGATGCTTATGGTTCTTGTGCTTAGTTCGTGATGGTATAGGTTTTGTTCTGTAAGCTGACGCCCAAACAACGAGAAGAATACTTGCATTTCATACAGTCCAAAGATATGGATGCCATTCTCGAACGTCGACGGCAGGTTCTATTTGGCATTGACATTGTACGCAAGATATGCAATCACCCGGATATCCTTAATATAACCAAATCGGAAGACGTAAGTATTGGTTTCAATACTCTGTAAGCTTTTTTACTCATCTAAATGAGACTAGGATCCAACCTATGGGGATCCAGAAAAGAGTGGAAAGATGGTCGTTGTACAAGCGCTATTAAATTTATGGAAGACCCAAAAGCATCGCGTCCTCTTGTTCAGTCAGACACGTCAGATGTTGGATATTTTGGAAATGATGGTTCGGACCCTCGGCTATGAGTATCGACGAATGGATGGTACTACGCCAGTACATCATCGAATGAGTCTTGTCAACGAATTCAACACCGACGAAGGCGTTTATGTTTTTCTGTTGACAACCAAGGTGGGAGGACTTGGGTTGAACCTGACTGGGGCAGATCGAGTAATTCTGTACGATCCCGATTGGGTAAATGTTGTCAACATGGTTCCCAGACAACCGTCCTAAAAGTGAATCTTTCTAGAACCCGTCAACCGATATGCAAGCACGTGAGCGTGCTTGGCGCTTGGGCCAAACCAAAGAAGTGACGATCTACCGACTGATGACAAGTGGGACAATCGAGGAAAAAATCTATCACAGACAGATATACAAGCAGTTTCTGACGAATAAAATTCTCAAGGATCCGAAACAGAAACGATTTTTTGACGTAAGTAACGTGTTTTTTGGAGATCAGTTCTATCGCTGTTACTCAAACAAAACGCGAAACATGTAGGCTAGCAATCTGAGATCTTTATTCACTTTGAGCGCAGAGGATAATGGTGGAACTGAGACAGGCCAGCTGTTCAAAGGCACCGAAATTAAGTACGGCGATACACAACCTGGCAGCAAGGCTTTAAAGAAGAAGGAGAAAAATGGTGAGGATGACCAGTTGAGGACTTTGAATGGCGTCAGCGGCCTCGAAGACTTGTAAGTGCTGTAAGGCTGCTTTTTGCAAGACAAACATTGCTAACATCACATAGCAACGAGGGTGACGACATTGCGAAATCCAAGACACCTTCGAGCAATACCCAGGCAGGAAGTTCTGAAGACGGCGTGCTGAAGAGCCTGTTTGAAATGACTGGGATCCAGAGCGCTTTGCAGCATGATCGAATTATGGAATCTGGAGCACAAGATCGCGTGCTGGTGGAACGTGAGGGTACGCGATATTGGCTGGAAATATGATCTCATTACTAACACTTATATGCAGCTTCCCTTATAGCACAGAATGCAGCGGCGGCCTTAAAAGAATCCAGACGCCAAAGACGGGCGATGGGAGTCAACACCCCCACTTGGACTGGTAGATCGGGTGTTGCTGGCGCGCCGCGATTATCCAACGAACAAGGAACATCAACACCACCGCCACGGTTTGGACAAAAGGTCAAGCCTCGTCTCGCAGCAGTGAACAATGTACGAGAAGTGCGATCTGCATCTCCCCAATTTGGATCTGGGTTGGTATCTGGGTTCAAGGAAGGGCTTGGACGAGGCGGGCTGTCCTCGAGCTCGCTGCTTGCGCAGATGCGCGAAAGAAAGGCGCTGGAAGGAGGCAGCCAAAAACGATGATAATTATACAACGAACACAAAGGCAATGAATAAATCCGTGTTTTGAGAGGGCAGGAAGAAAGGAATATATGTACATAGGATTCTAATCAGTAATCTTCGTCATCCTCGTCGTCTTCGTCGAAAGGATCTAAGCCATCATTGGCGAAGCTACTGCGGCCGCTCTGTGCAGGAGCAGGTGCACGCTGCCGGGGCTCCTCGGGTAAATCTCCAGACTCCCTTGCGAGTTCTCGCTGTCTACCCCGTTCACGCGCTTTTTGTTCTCGTCTGCTTTTGTTGACGTCTTCGCAAGCATCCACCCACGCTGAATACACGTCCACCGCTTCGTCCAGATCTACCAAATCCATCCTTAGCCTTTCCGCAAATCCGGGATGCGCAGAATCTAATTGTACTTACAAGTAATGGAACACTGCCAGTTCACATCGCATATTTTACACGAAAGATGTCCGACTTTATTGGATCGATCGCTGGATACATGCGCACGTTGAGCCATGTTTGCGTAGCAGCAGTTAAGGAGAACTCACTTACATTCTTACTTCGATGCTCTGCTCGTGGTTACAGAATAAGCAATTGAACTGAGTGTCGAGTTTTGCCTTTAGCTTTTTGGCAGCCTGTCTCTTAACTTTCCGTTTGCCCTGTTGGTTTGATGATCAAGATTAACACATTGAAATGCCTAGCAGCGTCGAGGAAGTCTTACCATCGATCTTGGTGATTGAACTGGGTTGAAAGATCTGTAGCGAAGGACACACGCCCTGACTTTGACTTTCGGGGTTTTTACCGTGACAGCAAGGATACAGGTTGCTATCACAACCAAATTGCGTTGTTTGATGCCGGTAAATTTGAAAAAAGCAATGTTGACAGTGTGGCGTCATTCTGAACAGGTAGACCGATCTGAAAGAAACCATGGAAACGATCACTGTAACATTTGAGATATACCGCCGAGCAAGCACAATTATGTATTGTTCTTCACGGGCAATAATTACTTTACTATATACATGAGCTACCACATCCATTCTGTTGGTTGGTGGTGGTCACATTCTGTGAGCTTGATCTTGGGTAATATCCGTGGCGTGCTGCAATGGTCGAGCCACTGGTCGCTGATGTATTCTTCTGTAACGGCCTCTCGTTTTAAAATCACCGTGAGCCTTGCTGATCTCGATAGCCTTTGCTGGAAGAACACAGCAAGCAGATTGTGCTTCGTCACCCCGCTTTCTTTATATCCTCGAATCTCTAGATACATTAACTTTCGGACTATGGCCAGCGTCGAGAAATCATTCGGTGCCAGCTGGAGGTAAGGCGGTGCCCTGAGGACAACATGTGTCAGATTGGAGTCCTGCATTTCCGTAGCAAAGCTGTGAACACCTTTGACATCAAGGCTCGAGTCGCTCCAGAGTTCTAGCCTCTGGAGACCCTTGTGTCCACCAACAGCATAAAGGATGTCGTCTGTGACAAAAGGGTTCTCCGTGTGGAAATGAAACTCTTGCAGACTTTCGGTCTTTTCGAAAAAGTGCCGGATCCCATTTTTGGTAAAGAGCACAGAGGTCGTTGAATAGGATTTGAAGGCGAGGTGCACGCGTTTTAGATGCCGGAGTCCACCTAATACATCCAGTACTTCGTTATTAACAGCGTTTACTCGGCGTAAATTGACCACTTCAAGGGCTGCACAGGCTTGGAATATCCCGCACAAATGCGTTGGGGAAATCTCGGGTGATGTGATACCAAACCCGGTCAGAATGTAGTTGTACAGCTGGAGCTCACGTAAATGTGCTGCTCCTAGAGATATCAGCGCTGTGACTGATCGAAAAGTGCGTCCCACAATGGCTGACATATCCAAGTAGACAGCTTCCAGTGTGTTGTGGTTTGATTCAATGACAGGTGCTAGGTCATCGTCTACAGTCCCGCCGTCGTACGGGAAATAAGCCAGGTATCGCAAGCCATCGCCACAGTTCTTTTCTTCAGAAAGTAGCAGCCCTGGTGGCCTGTATGACTTCACCAGACTTGGAATACCGTAGCGGAAACTACAGATATGAGGGCACCATTTATGGATAGTGCGAAGGATACTACCATCATTGCGCAGTGAATTGTGCTTGGCGAGCGCAAGGTGACGAAGTTCTGGACATCGCTGTAGGAGAAGTGGCAAATAGCCAGCGACACGGGCATCCGTAATGTAGAGATGCGTGATAGCAAACAAAGTATCTGGAAGCGGCGATAGTGATTGTGAATGGATTGACGGTGGGACCAGGTTATCGGATGGATGTGTATCTAGGGCGAGATGAGTGATACGCGGGCATGCTGCAAGAACGTCTGCCAGGAAGCTGTTGGATCCCAAAAGCGGCGACTTGTGGAGTGCAAGCTTCCTGAGGTTGCGATGATTCATTTGGAACACTTGCCGTACCAAAGCATCAGAACCCAACCAGTCTCCAATATCCAACACTAGACTCGATAGTTTAGATCTTCATTGGACTAGAAGAATAAAGCAGGTATTTACCTAGAGACTCGATGTTATCCCACCCATACCGAGCAACCAAGCTTAGGGCTTCCTTTGAGTACAGCTTGAGTTTCCGTACGTGTTGCCGTGCGGCCGACGACATTAGCTGATTCATCGAGTAAGTCGACAGTTCAGGCAAGATATCGAGGGTGTGCCACATGGCTGGACATTTGTACAGATAGTTCCGCCAGTATTTGCTAGTAGCAGCAAATTGGACACGATCCTTGAGCGGCAGCAAGGCAATGATAGTGGATATAACATCATATGGGAGTCTCCATGCGTTACCTCGATCGATCTCTGCGGCAACCGTACGGGCCATGCTTTGTAGCGCTGAGTGACCAGGGTCTGATCGGGGCACTGCTGAGACGCCCTTGCCATAAATTAACGCCGCTTCCCTCAGATTATCCTGCAAAAGCAGCAGTTTTCCCGCCTGGAGATATCCGTCGGCCGAAGCGCTAGCACACTTTATGGCACTACATGCATCGTTGTACGCCATTTGGTAATGACCAGCCAGCTCAAACGCACATGCGCGATAAAGTGAGACGGTCGACAACAGATTGCCTCGTATATCACCAATCGCTTCGTCAAAGTAGCCGATAGCATCACTATAGCGTTGCTCGGCCAATGCCATTTTGCCGGTATCGAGTATATCGCGCAACAATGTTAATTGCGGATCGCGTGAGGTCAGTTCAAAGCACGCTTTGGCGGATTCGTAAAGATCGATGGCCATAAAAGATCAAACAATGAGGTGGAAAGTTGTTTCCCATAGCTGTTCCAAGAAATTGTCAGGCGGGACAACTCGTGCTTCGTGGTACACCTGCCCCGCTGAAGTCTCACGCTGGGGAGATTTTTTATATGCATTTTACAATGCACCACCTGCATTTGGAAGCTGGCCATTGCAGCAGTTTGTGGACCTTTGGTTACGTCAGTTATGGATGAGAATAGTAATACGGTCATCTTGAGGGTCCTGCAAACAGCATGCTATCTATCTATTCATTCACGATAACTATGTACAAGGGTGAGGTCTTTCGCGTTTTTCGCTTTCTCCAACTCAGATCCACTGGTCCGGTGGAACTGATGTGATCATCAATTATACGTATCTCCAGTCGTTAGCATTCAGCACCTTTTCCGGATAAGAGATTCCTTGGAAATTTCAACGAGTTCCAGCACCTCATCGTTGGTCACAATCTCGGGGTCTTCCAAACTATCTTTACGCAGAAGTTCATGGCTATCTGCTTTTTAATCAATTTTGTTGAGTGAAGGTTGATAAACTTCTTCGATCATGTATAACATCCGGACAAAGCTCATAGTGGCTTTGTACATGACTTATAAAAAAACGGCAATGGTATAGCTGGTTGCGGCACACTGGTGGACATCGCCCGGTATCAATATGGTTGCTTAAAGTACGCAATACACCTGCTTGCTTGGTATATCATACACCTTCAGGATTCTCTCATCCCAATGGCAAGTTACAGCTTCCAACTCATAAGCAACTTCGTGCGACCTCAAAGGCTCCTTCGATCAGATGTCCCGCACCTCGCGTTGCGAAATGCGGCCGTTATCACAATTTTTCTTTAAAGTCTTTGCCCTCCGCTATCCATACTGCAGCAATCCCAACTTGTCACTTGACAAGCGCAGAATGAAGTCCACTCATTGGCGTGCAACGGTCGGATCTGTCTCACGCCGTATATCCGTTACTGTCGAATAGCACTCGCCTCTCTCTGTAATAATGAGGAATAAACAAGTGCAGCTTGTCTCATACAACTGGGTACAAGTTTTGTCTCCATCATAGTTCGCAGAGCGTAAATATCGGAAATTTTTCGTCACAGGCGTGCCAGTGAAGAGTTGCTTTAGTACCGTTTTGCATCTCGCAAATGACAACAGATCCGGTGTTTCTCGAGCGCCATTGAGAGTTGCAATCAAATCTGGTAGTATGTGAAGATTTTGGGTACATATTTTTTTAACGCGTTTTGGCACTTTACATTTCACAAGCCAAAGACGTCGTTCTGGCCATATGTATCAATCAGATATATCATACGTTCACGAGTGCTGTTCATGTCTTTTAGACGTTTCAACTTTTTTTTTCGCCATCGCCAGTTTGACGTCCACCGCTTGAATGCTGCTGGCTGTTTGTGATTGGATGACTCCAGTTGCGATGTAAGATATGATTCCACAGTCTGCAGTTCCTTCAGCACCCCCAGAACATCCAGGTACACGTTTAGCTTATCGATCGCTTTCATTGCAGTTTACTGTCATCTGTAAAACTCCAACATTCTCGGTACCATGAGAAGAAAGATTGGATATCGTTGTTGACATGGATGAGCGAGCGATTTGCAAATAGCTAGCGTTGATGATGGGTACTTCAACTTTTTTCCCGCTGGTATCATTGTGTATTACTTGAATCGCGTTCTTCACATTTTCTTTCTGTTTCGATAAGCAACGATGTAATGATGGGCAATGGTATACGTGAAAGGTGTGCTATTTGCAAATCGCGTCATTTGCTAACTTTATTCTTTGAATGCTGGACCAAAAGCCGGCTGCTTCTCTTTTTACTTTTGCGCTCGACAGCGCATATTTTCTGGTACATCAAGTTAAAGCTATGAAGATAGTGACATTTCACGGAAAATATAGACCCATTGAATATCACTCGCTTTATAAGTAATAAAGTATTGGATGTGATGAGGGTGTTATGTAATTCGTTAAAAATCCGATAAATGTCTAATATCCTTTGTTAATGGATAAGTGATAGTTGACCAAGTACGTATTGTTTACATGCCTACATTACATTTTAGCAATGAAAGAGGATATATATTCCGTGTACATACTCTGTGGGAGATGCATGCCCTACCAATATAATCCTGTTTCCCTGAAATACGTATAAGATAGCATTGTGTGGATGTTAATTTTATTACTCATATACAGTTTATATTCGGTAGAGTAGTTAAAATAGATGATTGGTTGATTCCCTGGTGTGTATACATCACAATGGTTCGCCACACTCGATTAAATCGAGCATTGCCGCCACCTTGTTTGATATTGACGTGCGATAAGTTGCTTCTGCACCGTTTTGACGTCTCGATCATCGATTTATGTCCATAATGGCGGTAAGGATCGACGTTTTTTCAAGTGTTGTCCATAGCCTCTATCGAATCTGATAATAGCTATGATGGTGCTTCTGGAATACAATTCTTTAAATTGCTCTGGCAGTTTGCATTTCGCCTATATACGTGTTCGAACACCTTGTTTTTTGCCTGATGTATCAACGAATTCCGTATTATGGAGTTGCGTGCTGTTAGTCTATCCGCACGTACGCATATGTATATATATATTACAGTACATACGCTTCTGCCTTTTTCTTTCATGATATGTAACATTTCTACTGAACATAGTCGCTTACTACTTGCTTTCTTGATATTAAGGCGTCCAAAACTTGGTGCCACGTTCTTTTCATTTCGGCTTTATACCCACATTAGTCCTTTCTATACTCTACAACTCTATTCAAACCTACCATTTTCGCCTTCTTGTTTTTTAGGCATTATGTCTGCACATCATACATACATATATATCCTTTCTAAAACTCTTAGCACCGAAAGGAAGAGACCTTATACCAATAGGAGCTGTTCTAATACCTTTCATGATAAATTCATAACTCTTCAACTATTCATCTTTGACGATGGGCCAGTTAATTACGACTTTTCTTCTGGTGATCACAAGACATATCAAGACAGATCTTCACGTGCACTTGATTAAGTGCTTCTGATTTTATTGGTCATAAGCAGTAAAATCGATCGCAGAGGGCTTCAAATCATTCTCTGTCGCAGCGGCGGACGCGTTCGTAGGCTGAATGAAACGTCGTCAGAGAGAGAGCGAAACAGAAAGGTCATTGGGGAAGTTTTTATGGCATTGGAAGAAAGAATCTGCAGCGACTAGTGTATCGATCATGTTTTACCGTGCGGTCGTATGTTCTATAGCCTTCTCCAAATAAAAGTATCATAGGATGCAGAGTTGCATTATTTACCTACTTGCTTGGCTATCTTCCAAATGTATAGTCGACGTTCAGAAGTGTACGGGTGGATTAATAGAGAAAAAGATCACAAGTTCCTCCTTACATTATGAGTTTCCAAATATAATACGTGGACTTGTTAGTTACACGAATCTCGATTTATTATCCCAAAGGCCGTTGGTCATTGATGTACGTGAGTTCCAGTCTTCTCAAATTTTAAATTGCCACTTCTGCTATAAACGGCTGTAGCAAAAGAACTCCTTCAAAACTGCGGCTTACTAGTACAGCGTGTTGCATGAAAGAATGCACCGCTTGTCTCGATGACAACATGGTCTCGTGGCGACAACCGGTGGCACGGTAAGCGCTGTGCGGAAAGCAATGTAAGAAAATGCTGCATTTTTCCAAAGTCGGACGCATAAGCTTTTCCCCCAGTATTTGATGCACGCAGTTACACTTCAGAGCAGAAGGTTATCTATTTATAGTTGTGAACGGCAGAATAAGACACTGACCAGCTTATCGACAAATCTGGTGGACATCGATAGAGTGTCGAGAAAGAAACACACTCTGCTAATTGCGACCAATGGGCATATTACAGGCCGAAGCACAAGTCACTCACGACGATGCGTGATCGCTCACCATGTACATATTCCTGCAACCATGTCCAATATAACTGGTTCACACAGCACGTCCCGTTGCCAAACATTTGATTCCCCACAAGTTTGCTATGCGTGAAAACACCCTTTTATCGTAACCAAGCGCGAAAACAAAAGAGTACAAGAAAAGTATATGCAATATCCGCGTTTAACGGTACGACTTCTGGAAACGAGCACGGGCACCTGGACCGCCGAACTATAATAAATGCACAGTTAGTGACCGCTTGCAGGAAATTAAGAAATGCAAAAGCCATACCTTCTTGGGCTCACAGCGACGGGGATCAGCAACAAGAAGGGTACGATCGTATTGGACAAGGATTTCCTTGATCTCCTTCTTGGAAGCCTCATCGACGTACTTCTGGTAGAAAGCGACGATGGCCTTGGCAAGAGCCTGGCGGATGGCATAGACCTGGGAAACGACACCTAGAATTGCATTGTGAGGAGGCGATTAAAACTGCCACTTTGGTTACTTACCACCACCCTGGACGCGGATGCGGATGTCAACGTTGGCGAAACGCTCCTCACCGAGAAGGAGGAGGACTTCGTAGACCTTGAACTTAAGAATAGCGGGCTCCAACAATTCAAGAGGGGCACCGTTCACGCGGATGAGACCACGTCCACGCTTGCAGTGAGCAACAGCGGTGGCAGTTTTCTACAAGAAGAAGAAATGTCGAATTAGTTTCTGTGGCGTTCCTTTTCAATGTTGAAATGTGCCCATCCCAATGTTCCACCCATAATTTTTTTATCGTCATTTTTTTTCAATCCATCCTATCTCATATTCATCCATCTATCCATCGTCTCGTGCACACACCTTGCGACCAAAAGTCTGGACAGCTTCCATGTTGGCTGAAGTTCGAGAAAGGAGGGAGCCTTGGTTGTCCACCGATACCCATATTTTACAGGCCGCACAGCAAATACATGGTGGCAAATTGATTAACCGCTGTAGACAACATTTCATTGGTAACTCGGGCGCACTTTTTCAACACTGCTTCATGCAAGCGTAGGCTCGCAGCTATATTCGATTTTATATCGTTTAGATTGTTTTTATTCGTCTGAGAAACTTTTCTTTACAGATAATGGGTCAAGAAGAATGCCGGAACTATATGCAATAGATAGCTTGGTGCTTTTTGTTTACAGTATTTGTGGCAGTATCTTGCCCAGTAAGCTGCAGTGATTGCAAGATAACATTTTGCAGCGCAGAGTCATCCAAAAGCAATACCTGCGAACGCAAGAATTCATGGTGTTCCTCATCTATCAGTGGACGAAGGATCCCTCGTCGCTTTTGCTGCTTTGACTTTTTCCAAGTGGTCAGCCTTGACTTGACCTGACTATCCGCGAGCCGATGAAACTCTTGTCTCCGTTCGCTATCCTGGAGCCCTTCAACAATTTGGAGCATTGGTACTCGTAATAATTCATGTATATCCTGATCCTGGACTTGATGGAAAGCTTCACAAATTTCGGATAAAGCAAGGATCGATAGGGCTTGCGTGGATCGACTTTTGGTATCCATAAAAGGGTAGTTGACGTCAATCACCATGGCGTTGTCCATATCATCCGTCAGCTCTTGCGTGGCATCCCACATTTTTGCCGCATTCATACGTGTAACGTCCTCCTCAACAATACGGTCTCTGAACCTGCGTAATGAAAGTGGATCCTTCGACACTTCGAAGGGCTGGGTCCAGTAATGACAGCTATTGAGAGCTTTCGTAATCCCCAGTGCGTACACCAGATCGCTGTCTTTGCTTGTCTCTGATTCTGACGTGTGCACTAACAGCTTGCACATATACAGTACCATCCAGAACACTTTGGCGTCTGTGCTTTCTTTTTTTAGTCACTTATTGTTTCAATATGTGCTTGTCTTACCGGTATCGTTTAACAGTCGGGCAAGCTTCTGCATCCCTTGATTCCTATAGCTATGCTCTCGGATAGCCTTTCCTGCGGTGTCAAAGGAATCATAAAGTTGTCCCATGAAGATAATCAACAATTGCTCATACTCCTGCATCGTGCTTGGTGATAGTGATGGATGGAGTGATCGATATAGCTGCTCAGAAACAAGTGTATCGTCATTCGGATGGTTCCACAAAAGCATCAAGCTGTACATCCAGTAGTCCTTTGCTGCAAACAGCTGGTTTGTGAACGATAAAGAGAGTTTACAAGTTTCGAAAAGCATGGACCAGCCATCTTTTTCATCGTCTTGCGCTTTCGATTGAAATAGCTGGCATGTACCACCCAGATCATTCACGATTGATTCGAGTTGTACGGGTGCTACCACTTTTTTCTGTCCTGGTGACTTAAGGGAAACCTCATATTTGAAATCACTCCATGACATATAAGTTTGCCAGCCTATATTCTCAGTTAGCAGCATGTTCCGGATTTAGAATGTAAAATGTGTTACCGTAGTCTTCTAGGATTTCTTGCAAAAATCGTTCGAGTTCTGCGCCTTGCTCCTGGTCTTGAAAATCATAGAGAAAAGCCATCAAATGGGCCAATTTCTTTTGGAAACTTGACGCATTTTCGAGGTTTTGGAGGGAAAGACCTTTGGATCTCATATCTAGTATCCGTGAAACGGCCCGAGCCAAAGGTAAGGGATCAGTGCATCCGACTGGAGTATCTGATCGATTTAATATCTGCATCGCCGAACTCCAGTCGTTCCATTTGGTGGCCCGGCTGCTGCAGAGCATGCTCAGTGTCTCCACGCCCAATTGAAGTAAAGTGCCGCTGCACTCTGTTCGCAACCACGGTATGACATTATTGGGCAGAAATTGCTCGAGATCGAGTAGAACTTCTGCGTGTTCCCTGACATGTCGTTTGGGGACTAGCAGGGGCGGATAGGTTTCGAAAGAATTCTACATGGAAACGTTTCAAAGCAACCGTCAGTAATTATCAGGCAGAAAGATATAGCTTGAGTGTATACCGGTGCTTGGCTACAAGTAGCTATAAATGTCGCGATATTTGTAACATTGTCTTTCAGGATGTACGATTTCCATTGACAAAGCAACGTGTCCAAGCAGTGGGAAAGAATAGTGGTTATTTTTCCTTCTTTCTTGACTTGAGTACGACACAGAGA
Source organism: Fennellomyces sp. T-0311 (assembly GCA_025266875.1). Taxonomy (NCBI): domain Eukaryota; kingdom Fungi; phylum Mucoromycota; class Mucoromycetes; order Mucorales; family Lichtheimiaceae; genus Fennellomyces; species Fennellomyces sp. T-0311. Next base: position 797,093 of record JALLLT010000016.1, read on the forward strand.
GCCCAACCCTCGCAAAACAGGGATGGTGGTGGCATGACGATCCTTGTTATGACAACACTGTGAAACCATTTCCATGACGACCGCTTTTGGATGAATTATAGAAATCTATATTTTAACAATCCATTAACTACTAACATTTATCCAAGACTATTTACTTACCACTGCGAGCTTTTGCAGAACAGAATTCCAGACTATCGCCTCACTGTTGCACTGATTAAATGCCTTCGCCAGTTCTGCGTCCAGATCGATTAAAGGACAGTCTACATCAAATAAGTTGTATTCCAGCGAATGTTGAACGGACCTGATAGCAGCGTATTAGTTATAGAAGTTAAAGTCGCTTCGGATGGTTACCAACATATGTTGATAGACGTAATCTCGAAATGTCAGAAGCGCCTCCTTGTCAGTGACTTTGAGCATCATGTTATAGAAAAATATACAGAGGTTCACCACCTAAAACATTTGTCACAAATGGGTCATATGCAGGACACTAATAATTACCTTTCCCTTTATATATTCATCCCGTGGTAAACAGTAAACGACTTTGTACAAGTGATGATAGTATTGTACAAGGAGATTCTCGTGCATAATAAGCGACGCCATGGTGTCGATAGCATAAGGCTGTATCCACTCACTGTTCAAAATATTATTAACTCTGTTTTGCTGTATGGAAATATACTTACTCGATCCATAAATCGGCAAACTGGACCATTGCTGTCAAGACCGATTTCCAACCAGAACTTTTCTCCAACAGCACGTTCAAGCACCAGCGCTTACAGGAGCTTACTAGCTGGTTATCGCTTGGCACCTTTTGGACCATGGTAGTTAGCATATCTTTCAGCGCCACATCGTCGATATTATCTTGGAGTTCTTTGGCTTCGATAGACCGCTTTGGCTGTATATGACCACGGATCGATTGGCAAATAAGGATAAATGCGCGTTCATGGGAATTCGTGTCTTGCTTATCGCGTGTATGTTGCCACTCTTTAGTGATATCCGGGGTAAAGCCTCTTTTAACCGATATTAATATCTGTCACATGAATACTTCTTACACTGTGTACCTCTCATCAAACGCTTTAATAACGATCCGTCTCTTCTTTGAAGCGCTACGAGTGACTTCTGACCGTATGCCCGACGATCCAATCAATTGTCGTGCAAGATATGTGAGCTTCACCACACGTACGGTGGTTGCATCTGCTTTCTGCTCATCAATCAATGTAGCAAGCTTGGTCAGCGCAGTTTTATCCTTATCGTAAAACGTTTGCTCGGTAAGGAAGTCGACTCTTCGGCAATACTGTTGCTCATCGGGTATAGCGTTGATGATACGTAAGTAGTAGCTCAAGTAGCGTAGCGATGGGTCGGAATGGATAAATTCTTCCAAAACATCCAAGGCTTCCTGTGAACAGGGCGTGTTATCGATGCTAATACTGACTTTTGCTGATATTACCTCATGTGGCAGCTCGTAAAGATGACTCATAGTGCGTTCAAACAAGCCATTCAAATCCATGAGCCGCAAAAATTCATGTGTTTGGATCCCTCTCTCGTAGCGTGATACAGAGAAATTCAACATGTTTGCTGTTGTCAACGTTGAGTTCAACGGAACAAACTCGTGTTATTTTTTTGTACCTCCTTTGTGGCGCCATGCTCGGAACAAGACTAAATGCAACGCGTCTAAAGCATCAGAGGATTGTTGAAAGTAATCGAGCGTCGCTTGAAGAGATTCTTGTAACACCGTGACCAGATCGCAACTAGATCGTATTTCGACATCAGTAATCCAAATCGATCGGCGGACAAGCCCATGACAAACCTAGGTAGTGTTACAGTCGCGTACTCTAAAGCACCATTGACATCAGACTACAATGGGCCATGAGCAGGGTATTTCTACAGTTTTACGCTGACACGTTACCTGAAACTGGTCCTGCATCAAAAAGGGCCAATTTTTTTTCTGTGCGCAGGGTTGAACTTTGGTTCATCCTGCACATATATAACACTCCGGGGAATCAATTATGCGCGCCATTACACTAACACCCAGTGAACGAATGTTCGTAGACAAGTTCATACTTCTTGCACCGCTTTGTTGGACCGCGTACATACGATAGTGAAGCTATAGCCTTTGATTTTGCAGAGGTGTGTTGAAGCTTTCTCGTATATTTCCATGAACATATTTTTTGTAACTTTTGATGTTCGTATCCCGTTTCAAAAAGTGTCCTTGCCAGCTTCTGAGGTTCCCAACTCAAAGATTTTCGTGTCAGTTTTTGCCACAAATTTTCGCCTACGACATGCGTCAGCCGAAGATAGTGCTCTGTCTCCATTGATTTGTTTCACGCTGGACTTACATGTCGCTTCCCCACTAAATCACACAGCGGTTAGTCAACTAGTTAACATAGAGCATAGTTATACCCTGAAGTGCACTTGCGAAACTACATTGATATCCCCTCGTACGGCGTTTGTTGAGATAAGAAGAATACATTAAATTCAATCGAGTGCTTCATCCATTTTAACTTGGTGCTAGTCAATAGGATAAAACAAGTGATGCGTATTAATCTCACGGCTCTCGTCGAGAGTTTTTTTGGCTACACTGCCAGTACATTTAATTGGTCAAATAGTCGACACATTCGGCCAATACAAATACCTGTCCAGATTGTTATTGTACTATAAATGCTCTGTACAAGTATCTGAAAGCGGTATAACTTTGGAATCTTTTGGTTTTTTTCTTTTAACTCGAGTATCCTCTGCTGCTAAGAACTACTTTTTTAAGGATAGATCGATAGGGTCCAAGATCAGGAACTGAACTAATCCGGATGGAATAGGAAGTATTAGTGTACAGTAATTCACAATCGATAGACGACAGATAACGCCACTTACTGCCCATATACCGAATTATTCACCAATGGCTCCATGTCTTTTCGACCAAAGTCCCAGTGCTTAATCGTCACATCGTCTACTCGTCAGCACTTTCGAACATAGTTGTGATGAGGTCACTGGAATGGCAACGTCAACAGCATCTCCGGCCCAACAAACATCTATTGTAAATCGCTTGAGCAATCGCAAAACGTTTGCAACCATTGCTTGGGTACACGTCGCGCCGCACATGATAGCATTGAAAACAACCCTGGTGTTCGTAAAGTTATGCGTGAATACATGTAGTCTCCGAGTCAAACATTACTTGTTCGCATTACATAGAACCAGATACCATTAGCAATAGCAGCGCCTATACTCGATGACGAACAACCTGACTAGTCTCAAACGGACTATATACCTGCCATACTACGTCGCATTTTAGCCTTGCGTCCTTTGCGCTCACTCTACCCGGTTGCTACGAACCCACCAGTTTCTACACCATTGTCAGCCATCAATAGCAGCAACAATAGTACACCAATTTTGACACAATCGCGTACACGTGATTTATCCCGCTTACCAAAAAACGTGCAAAGAGATCAAAGCGAAATAGTAGTAGTAGCTCAAACAAGCGCCCTCACAGACAGATACGTCCGCATCCTCCTTTTCCACCGTCATACGTAGGCATTTTACATTTATTTTATTCGCACTCTTTTCTTTTTACAAATATACAATCGTATATTCGGTTTGCTATTTGAAGCTAGCTTCGCTGACTGAATCTGGTAGTCACTACGGTTTAACTAAACAGTAAATAAGCACACTGAAAACACTGCACGCACTTTGAAAACTATCTTCTAGTCAATACCTTGTTCTGCAAATGCTCTTAGTAATAAATATGCCCTTTACTTAATCCTTTAAGAAGATTAGTAAATTACTTATCTCTTCGGTCTCATCACTTTGTAGAACTGGATCCCTCGTTATTATACGTGCTATACATAGCTCTTCACCAGGCCAATTTCAGTGTAAAACAAAGGTACGAAATTTCTGTATGTTACTTTTTGTCTAGGTAGGTATACTAAAGCTCAACATCCAGCTACCTTGGTAGGAAGGTAAAGGCCGATAAAAAAGCTACTTTTTTGTCTTTTATGCACCTTTTACACACTTCCCAAAACGGTATAACGCATACAAGCATCTCCAACCACATGTTATATGGGTTGATAGCTCTTACTGTTATTTATATTGGGGACTGTACATATTGCCTCCCATAAAAATAAATAATGACTTTTGAACTATATTGGGGACTGCATATTTATCGACGAGACCGGGCTCAAGAAAAGTTCTTTGCTGCCCGAAGGATACCATAATAAAAGGTATACCATGTGTTATCAAGGTGTCCACTTACAGAGGAATCAACCTCAGTTTAATTTTATTTATGTTCTCGGACGACATGATCTTAGTTTCAAAGCATGCACCCAGGGAAGACATATTCGACCACTATCCCAAAGTTGGCCAAAAAGGAAACTTGATGCTAAATTGTATGGTGCAACTGCAACTTATTTCCACGATTTCATCAAGGACCTCCTTCAGGTAAATCGGTCTGATCCAGTTCGACATCGTGGAAGTTTTCAATGATACGCGACTCAGTGACAGATTTAGGGATCACAGATCTGACGCGTTGAACGCCCTGTGACAACAGTATTTGCGCCGGTGTAGCGTTGTACTTTTACAGATCAGTTATCCTCCCATTAAAATTATAGCTTTTGAACTATTTGGTAATGCGGGAGACAGAACCGACGGCATAAACTCACGGCAGCTGGCCGAAGAGGTGAACTATACAATCATTAATGGGTTTAACATCTTTATAATATTGATAATAAAACTTTTACAAATATGCAAAGGTTCGAAGGTTATTGTGTGGTATAGGGTGAATGTGAAGGGAGCTTAATGTAAGACAGTATGTTGATTACTTGTCACCTCCGTAAGGACTTCCGTGAGAATACTTCCCCAGAATTTGATTGTACCGCCTATTGTCTATATGTGCCCAGCCATTCGCATCGTACACCAGATTTTCATGGGTTGCAGATGCTTATGCTTGTTGTGATGATGAAGATTTTGGTATTGAAGAATGATGTGCTACCAAGAATTTCTCCATAGTGCTAGTAGGTATGTATCCGTATAGGCTTGCCGGCTTCTGCCACTTCGTTGTTTTCTCTGGTGGTGAATATGATGTATCACTTTGAAAGATTCGGTGGGAAGTCGCTGGAACGTGATTCCTCGTAAACGTCAGCCATGCTAGTTATTCAACTTTGTCATGAGAAAATCGGCTGCGCTGTACATCTCTTTTCTCCGCGTAAAGAGATCATCCAACAATTGAAGTGCAGTAGAGGCATCCGCAATGCTGGAGGGAAGCTTTAAGTTGTATCTCCCCAAGACGACATAGAGTCGGTTGCCTGCAAGATGGATTGGGTTGAGGTGGCCTGTAGACCCAGCAGATTGGAATTGCCATGCCACACGATCCGTCCATTCTTCGTCTCCACATATGTCCAGCATACAATCCAGATCGTGTTTGGACTCCCTGTTCACCTTTGCCCGGTCGTTCATGGTTTTGTCGTCATCATCCCTCTTTGCCATCTCATTGCTACACAGGTCGTATTCTTGAACGCCATAGTCAACAAGAAACCGAATATCGATTTCGAATCCAATAACGTTTGTTGATTCGGGATATTGATCAACGTTGCGTTTGATTGTATACGCAAATGTAGACTCTTGAGTCTTGATACGGATGTTCCCTTTTTGGAACAGCACACGAAAGATCGGGAGCCTGACATTTCCCAGATAGTCATATTCAGTGACGTCGATCGCTTCCTGCTTGTCCAACAGGTAAAGCTGATCATTCATAGTTGTGAGGATCAGTTCGAAGACTTTAAGTGGTGTAGACATGAATCTGTCATCAAATGCTTCGGATAAATTTCGTATAAGTATATGAGTCCAGGATCAATGCTTCGTGTCATTCTGATCTGTGGCAAACAATTGTCCAAGTGCTGGTCAGTGTAGCCGGAAAACTGATGTTTCCAAACCGGTATTTCTTGTGATATAAGATGTTCATAGATTTCCATGCATCGGCCGAGAAATACAATCGTTGTGAGTAAGGTGAGTTGTCAGGTAAGTCGACAATAGACGAAAGCCCATTCGTCATGACCTTTCGGTCTATAATATAATAGCGATATCCAAAAATTATTAAGAAAACCTCCTTTCTTTTCTGGAACGAGTCGGCTCACAGTTAAGTGACCCGAAGCGTAGCGGAGGGTCTCAATCAGTCGAGCGCAGCGAGACAGGTGACGCGCTCGTGTGTTGTAATATTGTCATCCCTTAAAACCTTATCGAGGATGGCCTCGGCATTGGATTTGATGACGGTTGCAATGGACTGGCTGTCAGCCACCTTGATCTCTTTAAATTCGACAGATTTTGGGTTGTATGCGCGTCTGGCGGTATCGCATTTTCTTGTGAAGCCCATCGTTTTTTGTTTGGGAGATCAGTTGTAGATGTTGATGGTCGTGATGTGCATTGAGTGCTTGGTCCAGTAATAGTATAGCTTTCATCCCGCCAAACCTCCTTATCGAGTAGCGAACTCGCAGCTTTTTCGCTGAATTCATCAATTTCGCATCAGCGACATCACGTTGGCATGAAGCTTGATTTAGCTTGACTGCCGCGGTCTCCCAGAATGTTCTGTTGTCTCGATCTCGCGAAAGTTTTCCATGAGAACCACACAGAAACTTGATGCCTTGTTGGATCGCGACTTGTTTTGGGGATGTAGCTTGAACCGCGTAAAGATCTTCTATGAGCTTTGCATGTGACATCCGTTTAGTGTTGTACGATTTTTTCGGAAGGTACATATCGTACGCTGTGATGTCCCACGCTGTAGGAGATGTGGTTCGCCAGCATTCTATAAGGTGATGTAAAGCAATTGCAAAAGAATTAATCACCAGGGAACAAGTGACATTAACGAAACGAACCATAATTTGACAAGATACTTTCCAAGCTTCCCCACAGTTTCTTCATTGTACCTTCATCGTATAGGGAATTTTTCCGTTTGGACATGCTTGACACAAATGCGAGTGTTGACAAAAGTGGTAGCGAAGAAAGTGGTATAGCCAGCAATAGGATTAACGCTGTCACTGCTATGTAATAATGATTTGAGTTCTGACGTCCGGCCGGAAAAATGTATACAAAGTTTGATCACTTACATCTCCATGGAATCACAGCCATTTTACAGGAACAAAAATCATTTGATAGCCAGACGACTAGATGATTTTATTATTTGGCTTTTAACAGCATTTATTCTGTTATCCATGCTTGGTGGCTAGTAAAACAAGATTGATCAGTTATTTTTTTAAGAACTTTTTCGGATGATGGGCACCAACCTTGCATTAATTTTCGGTTTCAAGAACCATCATCTCCTTCAACAACCGCCACAGAATGGACAGCTGATGCTCATCGTAACGATATTTGCATTGAATGACCGTCTTTCTCCACAAAAGATCAGAGGTCATTTGAATGCGCTGCAGCAAACAGGGGCACTGTCGATGTGCACTTCATACCGACCTTCTCTTCTTCTTGGACATTGGGCTTCGCCTTTGACTGGCCAGATGATTGTATTTTCTTCAACTAGCTCAGGCCTGAGACTGTGGTTCTCCTTATAAACTGCAAAGGCACCAAACATCACCAACATCGGCTTATGCCCAGTTTGGTTGACGACAGCGACTGGGACATAGTACGTCCGTCTGGCGTGATGGTCTAAATGACAGTACGACTCATCAAGAAATACTTCCGGTTGGATAGGTAGCTCATTACGATTCAGATTGTCCAAGCGTCTTTCCGGATATGTCTTCCTGTAATTGACGATGACTTCGCTGTCATGAAGGATGTTTTGCCTTTCCCATCCCATAATGAAGTTCAGCAAGCTTCAAATCCTCTTTTACAACCGAGAGAGATGGTACATCAAATCCTTGATCCTCGAGGTGCATGCGGATATGCTTTGCTGTGGCTGGCTGACCGGTCTTGGTTTATTCTACCATGAAACTTTAAATTTCAACGACGTACTCATCCGATACCTTTCTCAGGTGACCCAGCTTCTTACTTTCATCTGGCAAATTCATGCCATTAGAAAGGGTAATGTTTCTTCCCGCCGTCGTGTCTTCAATGTCAAAGAGGTCCTGCAATACCTTGCGCGGGGAGCCGTTGATATTGATGTTTCCGAGTCTTCTGTGCTCACTTTTGTTATCGATGAGCGATAGTAAATGAAGTCCATTAATTTTTGTACTGCGCGCTTGAGTGCGGTTTTAATTTGGGTGATCCCATTGTATGCAACGAAGTGTAGGTCAAACGGAAGCGACGCGTGTCAGGAACACGGAAATCGCAGTCTTAAGGTAGAAAAATGACATCACGAGGAAGGTCTATTAATGAGCACTTTTCGCACCCAATATATTGTGTACATTTTTTCTGGCTTATCTTTAATATTATAAGCTTACATGATCTACAGCTTTTCCTTTCCTTTTAGACGACAATGAACGATCATAACCTTAATGCTGATACACACCTACGCTCCTTAGCGACAAAGACCAGTAATCTTTCTTATACCGTCACGTGAAATGTTCAAATAGATACTGACTTCTTTTGGTTTGTCTGTTGCCTTTTGGTACGGCTTCTGATTGATAGGATGTAAAATGGATTTTAAAGCTTCGAAAAAAAGGGTTTTTCCCTTTTGTCTTTTAAGGAGCGACTATTTATACTTTTTAAGAATCAATTAATGAACGGAAACACAGCTCGGATCAGATAGGAGGCTTGACGTAGACATGATACAATGGCAAATAAAAGGGAAGTTGGGCTGGAGAATAGTATGAGGAGATTTTCATGAGGCGGAAACTCAAGAGAGGAGCACGATGCTAATGATGATTAGCATGAGCAGCTGAATAAACTAGTAATATTTAGCATATATCAATCGGATCAAAGGAAAAGGAACGTATTGGAGAGGCCCAGTCATAGAGTTCCAGAGGCTGGACGAGATATACAACACAAAGTGACAATACCACATGCTGCAATAAAGCGAAGTGAAGAATCAAGTCAGTTTCGAAGAAGAAGAATGGTGGCGCCAAATTCCACTTCAGCTATTATCACAGCTGGAAAGTATGTCAAGTAGCAACAGTTTCAGAGGAATAAAAAATAATAAGGGAAAAGTTGCGTAACCATGCTTTAACAGGTGCATTTTTTGTGATTGTTCAGTGCGTTCTGGGCGGCATAAAATTCTCACTGAATATCGGTAAATCTTGATTTCTATGTTTAGGTCTAAAGCTGTTATTTATTTCTGAGAGTTATTAGACCTACTCCTATCAGTAAAAGGTTTCTCCCTTGCGGTACATATGTGTTGGTTAAATATTATAAAAGATTGGAGGATCCATGCTTAAAAAACATAATGGCGAAAAAAAGAAGGTCTGTGTGGCAAAAAATAGTAGATATTGAGAATGAACCTGTCATATAAACTGAGAAACCTGCATGACCGCACGTGTCATGTATGAATTCCTCTAGGGGGAATCAGGTAGGTTTTCATAGCCTTCGTCGTTCGGGTGGATCAGGTTGTCAATTTCGTGAAAAACTCGTAGCAGCGCTGGCCAAACTTTCTCCCATTTGTCGCGGGTAAGACCGACATCTGTACACGGGAGGCGGTTCATGATATAGTCGATGGGATGTGTGTCAGCGTCGAGCTCTGGCATACTTCCAAAGGTGTACTTTAGTTCTTGACAGTCTGGTGGGTTGTACGTCGGTGAAAGACAGTGGGGTCACCAGTTGATTAGCCGATGCCTATCATTCGTTGTTGATTCCAGGTAAAGTATTGGATCAATTGTTCGTGTCCGTCATAAGCAGCGAACTCCTGCCGCGTTCAAATGCTGGACTGCTACGAGGCAAATGGAAGAGGGCATGGCCCGCACTGATTCATGTGCTACGCAAGATCGACTACCTGAGTCACCCAACTGCTGAGGTCGGAGAAGAAGAACCAGCCCCGGAAGTCGCCTTACAAGCCCCTACTGACCACCCATAACTCAACGCACATGATATGTGTGATGGTATCTATCATAGCATTATCTCCCACTAAAATCCCAAGCACCTCGCCACTATTTTTTCAAATCCGACCTGTCTTTTTTCTCCCTAAAGGGATTTTTTCAGACATGGTTGTACTATTCTTCGTACCGCAAGGAAGTGACCTTATGCCTATAGGAGCAGGTCAATCATATTCCGCCAAATAAATATACATTTTCAACTAAGCAGCAAACTGTTTTGGAGGCTTTGGCTCTTGTTTCAAACACTTCATCTCGCTTGCTGTCGGTCACTGCTTGAACCGGGTCCTTTGATGGACTTGGCTCACTCTGCAGCCTTTTGAGTTTTTTGTTGATCGGGTTGCTCGTTATGAATTGTCGCCATTGGCGATTTTATGTTTATGATCTTATGAAGCTCAGTGAACTCCTCTACTATATTCGTTTTAAAGGATATTTCACTATCTTACTCTTGGATATATGTTAGGTAATTCCTCGTTATATCAGTGCTAGTAGTACTTATCACATTTCGCGTGGAACACAGCTTAAATGGGGCAAGAGCACAAGGTGAATAATAAAACATACGCTTTATTTGCTTGTACGTAGGCGGTATGACAAGCATGCGCTCTAATCTTTGCCGAACAAAAACTCCTCTTTCTTCCAAGAAGTTGGGATAATCAAACGTTTGGAATCGGATACAGCTACCAACGAGTTGAGTTTATCAAAATCGGCCTGCTCCAGTTTGACATCGTGGAAGTTTTCAATGATACGGGAGTCAGTGACAGATTTAGGAATCACAGATGTGCCGCGTTGAACGCCCCATGACAAAAGGATTTGCGCCGGTGTAGCGTTGTACTTTTTGCTAATTTCAGCCTAATTAAAAGACAGTACAGTTACGCATAGGGTCATAACGCAGAGCAAAAGAGAAGGCCATCTTACGACTGTGTTATCTTTCAGCAGCGGAGAGTCGGTGCTGCCAAGCAGTGACTAAAACAAGGAAGAAAATTAATCCAGAAGCTAAAGCAAAAATAGCGCGATTTTGAGCATACTATGGATGTTGTTTTTTTTGCAAAGGTCAAACACATCTGGTTGTGTCAAGTAAGGATGCGCCTCGATCTGTATGGAAAAAAATGAATGTTAGTAAGTGTGATTACATAAGTAAACATAGGCGATTGATATTACCTGATTGGCGGCAGGGACAACGTTGGCAGTCTTCAGTAACTTTGTGAGATTGCGAACGCTAAAGTTGCTAACACCGATAGCGCGGACCTTAGGACCAAGCAGCTTTTCCATCTCCTATATGCTTGATTAATAATCAGACCCTTAAATTACCAAGCGAAAATCCTTACAGCATAGGTTTCAGTGAAATCGGTGGGGTCAAAGCGAACATCCCCTTTCTCGTCCTTCGGTATCAATTCTTCTGATTCCACGAATGACACAGGCCTATTCAAAGCGTCAGCTTCCCGCAGGGGTCTAGCCGGTTCTTCAAACAAATTACCAGTGCATCAAGTACAAATCTAGATTAAACGTCAGAAAAATGCAAGGCTATGACCATGTGGCTTTTGTTATCTTACCAAGATACTCCAATCCAAGATTGGCAAGGGACTTTTCCAATCCCTTGGCAACAAGATCAGGTCTGTGGAAAGTGTTCCACAGCTTGGTGGTGACAAAGAGCTCCTCGCGAGGAACCTTGCTGTCTTTGATGGCTTGACCGACTTCCTTTTCGTTACCGTCTGAAGTTCACCAGAACTCGTTAGCTCCGCAGTGGTCTTTGTTGTGTTTGTAATTGCGCTTGGACTTACAGACGTAGGCAGTATCGATATGTCGGTAGCTACGTTAGGAGAGCATATAAGTAGCGGGTTGGAATCAGGGGAGGATTAATATTTACCCAGCTTTGATGGCTGTCAAGACCGCGTTGTATACCTCGTTTGGCTTGCTTTGCCATGTTCCCAAGCCGACCGCAGGGATCGATGCGCCAGTGTTACTGTGGCAACAAAATTAATTTTAAATACAGTGGTTGCAGGGCAGAAGGATCATACGTACAGCTTGAATGTGCGTCCCGAAGCCATTTTGTTAAGAAGAAGGATTGAAGTACGGGAAGACAAAGGGCAAGCAACGGCTTCTTTTATAGAGCATGATGCGGATCGAATTGCGTCATCTGGCATAAAAAAATGACCAACGTTTTCGCGTTCAAAGTCAGCGGTCCACCCAACCCAATGTTTCCAGGCATCGCAGTGGCATGTGCTGTCCTGATCATCTTGCGATTATGTGCGATCACACCCGGACGACGCAGAAGTCCGGCCTTGAAGCAACGTGAGAGGAGTTGCAACGCGCTCATTTTCGTCGGCTCAGGCAAGTTTGGTTGTGTTTGACTGTGTGCGAGTAGATAATATTTTATGCTCCCCAAACAGGCGGACATACAGCTGAAATGATGACGCTACTGCGACCACTGAACCCAAACCTGTACACGCCACGCTCGTATCTTATCGCGCAGAGCGACACACTGAGCGAATCCAAAGTGAAGGAGCAAGACACAAATGTTAGCGACGTGACATCACGCAACTTTGTATGCGGGAAGCGCTCACAGCAATTTGCAGGCTATCATTTACAGGTTGCCACGTGCACGTGAGGTGGGGCAGAGCTGGCTTACGGTGCCGTTGTCCATGGCGCGTGCGCTTGCAGTGGCGATTCAACTCGAAGTTAAAGTGAATCCCGAGCTGGTAAAAAAAAACCTCTTTGTTGAAAGCGAGAAACGGGCGCTGAAGAGATCTTTAGATACTGTGTAACGGGCCAGGAAGCTGTATTCCAATATGTATGGCGGCGTATCTTGTCGCGGTAAGCGCATCGTTTCTTTGCTGTGCACTGTTTGGAATAACACAAAGATGGCGACAGATGCTCGGGGTCAGGCGGCCGCAGATCGTATACGTCGAGTCCTTTGCGCGGGTAACAAGCCTGTCGCTGACGGGCAAGCTGCTGTATCTCTTTGTAGATCGGTTTATTGTGCAGTGGCCGGAATTGACGCAAAAGTACCCGAAGGCTGAATACCTTGGCATGCTTGCCTGAGTTGTTTGGAGGCGTTTCAAAATGGATGAAACATGTTTTTTTTTTATTATTTTCCAGAAGGTGTCCGTGTGTGTGTGCAAATGAAAGTAGGGCGTAGGGTATGCTTGGGCTAGTTTGGTCAGTTTCCGATACGCACTGTAAGCAGATGTTAGCGCTGATAGAGAAGCCCGGGGCGATGATGGATACTTGCGGTAGAAATTGACAAGTATGGCAGCCAACAGGAAAATGCAGAGCACGGTGGGGCCGACCCGGTCGTCGTAAGGCGCCGCTTCCCGGTTTCGAATCTTGGTTGCGCGCCAGTGGAACGTATACAGCGCATACATCATCACGCCCATCGCGATCACAGTGAATAAAACAGCCGACATGCGTCCGATGCGGTCGCCAAAGTTCAAGAGACCCATGGCGAGGCCGCCCAGGACCACCGTGAAGTTGAGCCATGATAGAAAGGTACGCTCGTTTGCGAAGAACACCTTGGGCTCCACACGCACCGGCAGAGCGATCCTTTTGCCGGTGGTCGATTCGAGGACGTTATTGTTGTCAGACATCGCGATATGGAAAAGTGGAAGGTATACGTTGAAGAAGGGAAAAAAAAGAATTTTGGGTCGCGAAGCATGCCTTTTTTTCTTTTCGTCGACCAATCAGAGGCCCCGACACGAGTCAATGCGCTTGTTGGCCTGCTCCGCTTGGAGCGTTTGCTGTTTGACAGAACCCACCATCGCCCTTTGTTTTCCCAACTTTTTTTTTTTTTTTTTTTACTTTCTCTGACCATGAAACGTGCTGGCAGAAACGGAGCATACGTAAGTAGATCATGAAACGATGGGACTTTTGTGACTTTCGTTGCGGGCGGTGTCCATGCCGACATGTTGCAGCTCATCTGTCTTGCTCTCTGTGGTGTTATTTGGTGCCAAATAGAGCAAAACCCGCGCTCTGGCTTGATCTAGGTCGATTTTGGCTATTGTTTTCCACCTGATGACTTTGGCCGCAGAGTGCCGCGCTATGTGGTTGCGGAATGTTATTGAGGATACGACCATTCCAGCAGGCCAGCACTGCAGTTCCGCTGCAAAGAGTAGGCCGCCATGTCGCCGTAGTAAAGCGGTCGAGCCCTAGGGAAACCGCGGGCGAACCACCACTGACGGAAAGCAAACCACTGGCTCCGTTCCTGAAGCCCGATGAATTAATTCCGCGAGCTGGGTTTACACGGGAAGCTCTTGTTTAGAAAACATTATCTTTGTGGGGAGACCCTATGGATTACGACGATTACGAAAGCGATTATTCCTACGGCGATTCCGTGCGCTCCGATGACGAAGAGGATCTCGAGGATTACAAAAAAGGCGGCTACCATCCCGTCGCCATCGGTGATCGTCTCAGCAATGATCGGTACATTGTCGTGCGGAAGCTCGGTTGGGGCCACTTTTCGACCGTATGGCTGGCCTATGACACAGTGTGAGTCGAGACACTTTTACTTTTAGCGCGAATCAAACCCTTCTGACTGCAACCCTTGCTGATAAAGGGCAAAGCGACATGTCGCGCTCAAGATTGTTAAATCGGCACGACACTTCACCGACAGCGCACAAGAGGAAATAAAGTTACTGGAAGCAGTCAAAGTGTCGGACCCAAACGATGCAGGCTGGAAACACGTGGCGCAGATGCTCGATCATTTCACGCATACTGGACCGAATGGCAAGCATGTATGTATGGCCTTCGAGGTGCTTGGTGAGAACTTGCTCTCCGTCATCAAGCGCTATCATTACAAAGGTATCCCCATCCCCATCGTCAAGCGTATCGCCAAGCAGGTGCTGTTGGGTCTGGACTATCTGCATCGCAAGTGTGGCATTATCCACACTGATCTCAAGCCAGAAAACGTACTCGTGTGCATCCCCAACGTCGAAGAATATCTGTTACAGGAGACGGCTGATCTGCTGGCAAAATTCACATTGCAGCCCGAGGAGCAGAAAAAGGAGGGAAAAAAGGTGGTCGAGCAGCAACAGCAACAACAGCCTGCTACATCAACAGGGCCGCTGACGAAAAATCAGAAAAAGCGGTTAAAGAAGAAGGCAAAGTTGAAGGCTGCAAAGGAGGCAGCAGCAAAGACAGCGGTACAGGAAGCGAATGGCAAGGCATCAGAGAAACCAAAGAAGGAGGAGTCAAAGGTCGAACTAGCGAAAGAGTGAGTATCCTTCGCGACGAGCGTGCATGGCAACAAATTCTAATTTGTTACCATAGAAACAAAAACGAAACTACAATCATACCCTCTGCGGTACTAGGGTCGACAATGGAGGATTTCGAGCGGATAGAAGTGAAGATCGCGGATTTGGGCAACGCGTGCTGGGTGGACGAGGAGAACACACACATTATTCAAACTAGACAGTATCGCAGTCCGGAGGTGATAGTGGGATGCAAATGGAACGATCGGGCGGATATGTGGAGCATGGCAAGCTTGGTAAGCACCGTAGTCTGGTGATACAAATGGCAGCAGCTGAGCAGAATGACGATAGGTGTTTGAATTGCTGACAGGCGAGTTCCTGTTCCATCCAGAAGAGGGAAGAGAAGGAGGAGAGTCGTACAGCACAGATGACGGTATGTGTGTAACAGAGAGCGTGTGAGTGAGGTTAGCAAGCACAAAGAGGCTGACACGTTTTTTGGGCATTCAGATCACCTGGCGCAAATCATCGAACTGATGCAGCCAGGACCGCACAGTGGCAGCATGGTGCCTCGGAGTTTGACGACGGAAGGCGAGGAGTCCAAGCGGTTCTTCTCCCGCAAAGGCGAGCTGCGGCGCATTAAGCGACTTCGGTACCGACGGCTGCGGGATGTCATCCACGACCAATACGCGGCGCTGGCACCGCACGCGGATGAACTGAGCGAGTTCCTGCTGCCCATGCTGGATATGGACGTGAGGAGGAGAGCAAGTGCACAGTCTACTTTGAAGAGCGAATGGCTTTCTGATTAAAATAACATGGCCGAGAACCTTCAACGCGAGAACCACTCTGAGATACAAAAGACCCAGCTGACCTTCTTGCGGAAAATCCTCTTTCCCTTCGCTTTGACAAGCTCTCACTCTCTTTCTCCACCCCCTATTTTTTCTCACTGTTTTTCTTGCCCTTTGTTTCCCTCTCTTTCTGCGTAAACGATGGGTGCCAACACCTCCAAAGCCACCGCCGGCGTAGACGCTACTCATTCCACCCATCATGCACACCAAAAGATCAAGGATCTCGTTGACCTTGGCTCCGTCCTGCCGAATGGGCTCTACTCCACCGCGCTGCAGGACTATGACCTGCGCTGCGTGCGCAACTTGATTGTCGCCCGCAAACTGGCGCCGTTCTATAAAGGTAAAAAGCGACGCCCCGGCTGCTTCTGCGACGAGAGTGTGAGAGCTAAAGCACAAGGCACATAATAAAGGTCTATCGGACGCCCCGCATCCTGTTTTGCCGAATAATAAACTGCTCACGCCCCCCGTCCCCGTCGCATCCGCCTCCATGTCCACCGTCTCGTCGGCCTCCAAACGAAACATCACCAGCCGCCCGCGCAGTGCGTCCTCCAGCAGCTGCAACCACAACACCGCATCGTCCCAACCGCCACCACCGCCACCCACAGAACGCCAGCTACGCATTGAGCGGATGCGTCTGCGGGAAAAGATGCTCTACAACGATGCCATAGAATGCCCCATATGTTTCCTCGTAAGTTTTGTGGCGGAAAAGGCTCAAAGGTTCATTGTGTGCTTATCAAAGCGACCGGCAGTACTACCCTTCCAATATCAATTACTCCCGCTGCTGTGATCAGCCAATCTGCACCGAGTGTTTTGTGCAGATCAAGCGACCACCAGAATCGCAGACCACGCCCGCCACATGTCCCTTCTGCATGCAGGAGAATTTTGGTGTGATTTACACGCCTCCATCATGGAGCGAAAGCCTAAAGGTATTCATTGATATACATTGCATGGCTGCCATGTGCACACTGAATTCACCACGCAACAAACAGTCATCTGACTCGACTGCTCCCGCTGGGTCCTCCCAGGGCTCCCCTCGACACACAACCTCGGGCATCAGCAACGACGCAAGGCCGCGTCGCCAAACGATCAGCCATCAAAGCCCCGGTGTCGTTCTTGTTGGTGAGTTAATGTACGGGTTTCTTTGTTACTGCCTTCCTTACAATCCCCTCCAAAGATCACGTGAGGCCTCATTGGAACCGGGCC
This sequence comes from Fennellomyces sp. T-0311, assembly GCA_025266875.1. Classification (NCBI taxonomy): domain Eukaryota; kingdom Fungi; phylum Mucoromycota; class Mucoromycetes; order Mucorales; family Lichtheimiaceae; genus Fennellomyces; species Fennellomyces sp. T-0311. The sequence goes on from JALLLT010000016.1 coordinate 814,268, forward strand.
CCCGCTGCCACAACGCGAAGCTCACGGAGCAACTCTTCTGCCGCACAGTTACGCACGGTCCCCACAGCGCCAGGCATGTACAGCACGCGTCAGGGCCGATCGGCGTCTTCCGCCGCAACATCCGAATACAACCAATTCTTATCCAACATGCGCGATATGGATATGGACCTGGAGGAATGGATGGTCATGGAAGCAATTCGTCGGTCGCTGGCTGAACCATCAGAGCCGAGAAGCACGACCCATGCAGCACAATCTCCGCCCGTCTCACAAGACTCCATTGACGAAGACGATGATGAACCGCTATATAACACCGCGCTCAGGCTCGAGCAACAGCAGCAGCAACAAGATTCTTCGTCCTCGTCATCCGAATCCGAATCCAGTTTCCCTACACCAGATGCAGAAAACCATAACTTATTCGACAGACCCACGGAGGAGGATAAGGCGACTACCACCACCACCAACCGTCATCACGATAACAGCAACGACAATACAGTTTTTTGAAAAAACAATGATCATTTTTTTATTTTTACTCTTTGCTTTCCTGCAGATCGTGTTTGATGGGGATAAAGGGGAGACTGAGGAATCTGCGGGGTACGGAAGCCTATGACGCTACAGGCAGGGACTCTATCCTTCAAAGTGTGTTGTCTTGGTACGTAGTTCGCGGTCTGCTCCATGGCAACAGTGCACGGAACAATATTCCGCCAAGCATTTTATTTTCTCTTGTGGAACCGTAACAGCCAGCAAGATACGCCACAAGGGATTTCGATGGACAATATGACGTAAAGTCACACACAATGCCCATCTGCACGTAATATGGAATCATAAAGAAATATCGGGAACGTTTTATTTTTCGATCGCTCGACGGCTAAAAGGCATACAATCGATCAATTGACAATCGACAAGTTGTCACATAACAAACATGCAGCAAGGATACAAACAGACGCGCGTTTGTCCCCATGACTTTCTGCATGTTCATCCGAGCCACTGGGCGAAAAAATCAGGAACGCCATGTTGCTTCAGGCTATTACGATATTGGTTTAGCTTTCCTCAGCTCTCGTCAGTGTGATGTATCCCTATACAACTAAGGGCGAATCTTTATATATGATGTAATTCTCTCATGTTCCTATAATATCATATTTATTTGCGTCGTATCCGGATCAAAAAATTGATATCCCGGATAATTTCATTTGTGGCACCAGTACGTGCGAAATAGTTACATAGGAGGTGCTATCGAGGTACGCTATCTCTGAATTCACAGTGACGGAAACATCCTTTTTAAGTATATATTCTATGAGAGTCACATCATGTGCTAGCCGAATACATTTCGGCTTTTCCCTACAAATGGTCGACGCTAACGAATGTGCCGATAGTAAGTACATTATTAAGGCATAGTACCGTTCTGCGTACCGCCAATCAACAAAGGAATACGTACATACTAATGAGCGATCGGACCTTTGCATTTTGAGTTACTTCTCGAATCATTTATTTGAGATCTAGTGCGCTTCTCGTGTATTTCCGACCCGTGGATATCAATAGCCTGTCGGGAAACCGGTTCCTGATGATATCATCAGTTATCACATATCGTGCAAACCACTATATGCGATAACTGAAATTTATCTCCTTTATTCTTCTCATATTTCTTTGGATTTTGCTGACTGACGCACACGGTTCAGGTTAAACTCATTCCACTGTGTACTGCTTGAGAATTCGGATCATCGTACCAATAACGTTATTCCATCCAGGTAACACTTCTTCACCAAAGTAGCGTTCGAGTTTTTGAAGGGTCACGCCGTAAAGAGAAACGAACACAACAAGCGACAAAAGCATCTACGTAGTTTTGAATCATCAGCAACCATGGATCATATCATTCACAGATGATTGCACTAAGAACTAGGGTAAGAATATAAATTTGATAGGTCCTTGTGATGGCTGAATATACCAATAATTTTAACAGCTAATCATACCTTTATTTTTGCTATGTAGAAGACACTCGAACAAATGAGCGAGATGAATATTCAATACGATTTCCATCTTTTATCTTTTGGTTGCGCCTGAGTTGGGCTGGATAAAGCTTTTGATCACTCATATATTAAATAGAATATACTATCACTGTTCTAGCAAAGGCCGTATCAGAGAAGTAAGTCTGCTTAAACGTATAAGGTCAGTTATTGACACTTGCTGCTTCGTAAGTACATAGAGGGGTACGATTATGATTTACGTCTATAAACCGATTCATCTCTGTGCGATGATTTAGTGGAGAGGCAAGATCAGTTCAAATCGAACAAACCACGGTGGAGCACTTTCCTCGATTGACATACGTAGTAGATAAAATGTTGGACATCTTGTTCGTCACGATGGTTTTTGAAATTGGAACGATCGAAGCTGGGAAGGACACAACATTAAAAACGCACTTTTTGCGACCGTATACAAGATGCTTCCCTAGCATACTGCCATCTCCTTGCTATTACTCGTTGCTTCCTTTCGCGTTATCTTTAAACGCATAACACATTATTTACTTCTCGTGCCTACATACTCGGTTATCTTGGCTTCAAATAGTTTTATGATGCTCGTCGGGTTCAGTACTGATTGTCAGTAGTACAGCGCATACCGAAACGCCCGAATTTACAACTCAGCACCCGAAACAAATTCTACTTGGGATCTACTCGCATCTCAATTAACATGACTACCTTGAATGCGTGTATAACTTACATGACTGGTATAATCTCATCTCCGACAGGATGCGGAACGTGTGCACGTATCAAAAGGATCAGGGCGTGTGGGGCTTTGAGAGCCTTTCGACATGCAAAGTGTGCGATTACTCAAGCGTATCAATTAGTAGAAAATGCATAGATTAACTAGTCATCAGGCAATACTTACAGCGTATGGCATTCAAGGATATTGATCAAATCCAACACTTGTAACGCTGTCTTGCTTGGCCAAACATGTCCTGTTAGGAACTCGATAAAGTGACACACAGACTCGCTTGTGTCACCAAACAGAGAATATACTGTTTGTGTAAAGATATTAGGGTCTACTGCAATTATTCGCGTGCACGTACAACATATACATTTTGGGCTGTAGTTTTTTTACGTAGAGAAACTCACGTCTTTTAGTGCCATCATGAAGTAAGACCATTTTCTCAAAAAGTAACATACAGTGGGGACCGGAGTAGCAGCGGGATTGGGACAAGCGGGAACACGAAGAACGAAAGAAATTATTTTAGGCTGCCAAGTAATCCATTGCACTGAGAAACGCTTGAGCAGGTGAAAAAGATCTATAGCATCACCGGTACATTAAGGATCTAAGATCAAATGATCACGGGTGAAGAACAGAGCCTAGCAATGATACCATAGGATCGATCACTCAATATGTCACCTGCAGCAAAGCGAAATCGGGGAAATTCCTACTTCTTAGGTCTTGTTTTGGTGAACTGTCCTAAACTATCACTCTGGCTGGATTAAGATGCTATCACTGGTAATAAGAGGTATTAAACACCGTTGACGTGGATACTTGATGGATGTACGTACACGCGCTTTAAATTCGTTCTCAAACATCTGATAAGAGCGGTAAGAATGCACGGTCCCACAAAAAAATCTGATAAAGAAATGAGAACGGCGAAAAGTATAGGTGCCTCTTCTCTTTCTCTTTCTTCAAACTCTTCGCCACCATGAAGGTCATAAAAATGCCCCAAAGCCGGTTCGTCTCAAAAAGCGACTTCAACAAAGCAGCATACAGTTATTTCTTGTTTTGCTGGACTCTGTTTTTTATATACTGCATTGTTTACCAAGTTCAGCGTGCTGTTTTGTACCGCACACGAAAGCGACGCACACAGCAGCAGACCGACGAAAAATTCCATACCAGTAATTCCAATATCGTCGCGCTTACAGGCTTCCTCAACACGTATGTACGGATACCCTGGCTCACCAAGCTCATACCCGTTAAGCACGTCCTGGGTGTCTCTTTATTCTTCATCATCAACGCTATTTTCTGCTTTTTCGCACCTTTCGTACTGGCCAGTTACGTTCCACACTATGAAGTGCCGGTGATTGCTCTGATGGACCGACGTATGGCGTATATTGGCATGGTGAACTGGAGCTTTGTAATAGTTCTCGGACTGCGCAATAATATTGTGACAAAGATGTCTGGGCTGACATTTGAGGCGCTGGTGCCATATCATCGCTGGGTTGCCAGAGTTGGCCTAGTTGAATTTATTCCACACATCATTTATCGCCTGTAAGTCAAGAGAAATCAAACGGGCATCTTCACGTTATTCACGCTCGCATGTCGACCCCTTAATAAATCATGGGGCGTTCATTACCAGGTGGTGGGCATACGATCAACACCATATCTGGTATGAGTCAATGCTGCTAGATACCGAGTACCTGACCGGTACGGTGGCGACTTTTGGATTCTTTTTTATCTTCGTCACTGCATTTGAATACATCCGTCGCAACCATTTTGAGCTCTTCTACTTTACGCACATTATCGGCTTTCTGATGGCCATGGCTGCCTCTGTCCTGCATGAAATTTCGTGCGTATACTACTTTTGCCCCGCCATTTTCCTCTGGGCCGCCGACCGATTACTACGCTCGTACAAGTCATGGTGCGTCCCTACTACTCTGGAAAGCATCGAGCCTGTCTCGAACAACATTGTACGCGTTCAATTCAAATACGACGGGCTGCGCTCGTTTGCTCCAGGCCAGTACGTGTTCATGGCGTTTGAACACGCAGCAAACAAACTTGAAGCACGATCGTGGCGTCATTATCTCAACTGGTATCCCATGACGGTCGCCCAAATATCGAAAAAAATTCAGTGGGACACGTCGACCCTTTTGCCACGGGCATTGGGAACCACCGACGTCGGCGCAACTGTATTTATCAAGGCCCTTGGGAATGGAACCAAAAGTCTGTATAATGCAGCTACACTAGGTCAGGTTAGAACCTTCAGGGTAGATGGGCCCTATGGCCCACGACTGGATTATCAAGATCATCATGTTATGGCGTGTTTTGCTTTGGGTGTTGGTATCACCCCTGCTCTGGCGCTCATTCAAGATTGTATGGATCGCCGCTCTGCCGGTGTCTCGACTGTGCTTACGTCTTCCGTTCATCTCGTCTGGATTATTCGACAAGCAGGTAAAGTGACAACGACGGGAGTTTCTAAACTCACCGTCGGAACAATCTCCGTGTGAATATGGGCTTATAACGTATTTTAAAAAATATATATAGATGAACTAGTGCCATTCGAGGAGACCTTAGATTCATGGTTGCGCGCATCGGATCATTCATCGCTAGTACGGTTTGAGCTCTCGATCTTTGTAACCCGTGACACAAGCGGATCATGCGAAGGACGAATTCCGGGGACGCGCTGGTCCTTTGGATCAAGGCCCAACATTGCCCGCTGTATGGATAGTATTCAAAAAATAGAGCAAGATCAGAAGATATGGGTTCACACATGTGGTTCAGACGAATTTATGCGTTCTGTACTGAATGAAGCAAACCACAGACAATGGGAAGCACACCACGAAACATTTGAATTTTAGATCATGTAATTCTGTATATTAAAATAAAGCATTTTATACCAAACAAGGCATTTCAAGTATCGTGACATAGGAGGATCCAAATTCCAGGTTTTACTCAGGGTACTTACAGCTATTCCTGCACTAAAAAGGCTATTGGATACCAACTTGTGTACGGTATACAAGGGCTCAAAAAGCATAAGGCTGCCTTTGCAATATGATAATCTGATGATTGAATGTCTATTCCGTGTGCAATACCACGCCGTTCCTAGAACCGAAAGAGAGGTACCTTAATATAAAAAGGAAAAGAGTATTAAGCCTTGTTGGCTCTTTTCTTTAACGCTTTAGTTTCATCCGACTTAGCAATGGCGGGTTTATCTTCTGCAGCTAAACCCTCTTCTACTTACGACGACGAGAAAGCTGTTGATGTTGCAGTTTCTGAATCAAGTGAGGTCAAAGAAGAAGACAACACCATGCAGCCCGGTGTGAAAAAAATGGAGTTGGTAAAAGAGGTCTGGACCAAGTTTGATATTGTTCTGATTTAAGTTGGGTATACATTCACTCAAAGACAGCAATAACGTACCCGTATCTTCCCAAAATTTTTGTATTATGGTCCTCTCACTGGGAAGGGCTAATCCTCTCTACTCTCAATCCCAATGTAACAAGCTACTTTGGCGCCAACAGAATTATGAGTATCCTCAATATCGTTACCAATATTCTGTAATCTGTCCTTTTTCCTACCTATTCAAAACTAAGTGACATGATTGGCCGTACCAAAATGTTCACTATTGCCCTGCCTCTCTACGCAATTTCATATATTGTTATGGCGACTGCTACAGATTACGCGATACTTGTTATAAGTAATCGAAGTGCATGGTAGAATTCTTAATTCCTAATTTTGGTGTAGGGAGGGAAGGTAATCAACACGTTAGGCGATACCGGTATTATGATCCTCTGTTCGATTTGATTAGAGATAATTGCAAGTGACCGTAGTTAAGAAAAGCACATAACGAAGCCAAATGGTAGATATGGCCAGTATAAGAAAGAGTGGCTTGTATCATGGTCTCTTCAATGTCCCACATATAATCAATATGTATGTCACCACAATCGCTGGAAACTATTTTTGGTATCAAAGGCTCTGGTGTTGGAGGCAGTAAGTTTTACTGGAGACATGACTTGTTCATGAGAAGCGTACATAATTTGTATTTATTTACTTAGTGGACATCTACCACTCTTGCTCGTTGAGAGCGCAATTCCTCTTCTATTTAGCTTGTATAAAGCCCAGCATACGTTCAGGAAACGTGGTCTCTATGATAACTACAAGAAGACTTACAGCAGAAGAATGGGTAACCGTACCCGATGGGAAGCATTCAAATGGTATCTTGTCCAAATTGATATTGCCGGAGCATTCCTGCTTGTTGGTGGTTTAGCCATGATTCTTTTGCCCCTTGTGTTGGCCCGAACTCGTGTCGGCGGTTGGGCATCCGCAAAAACACTAGGAACGCTTTGTGGAAGCGTAGGTACGTAATAGTGTGAAATGAATTTTGCTTTCAAAAAAAAAGCACCTTTTTAACTTGATCGACCCTGGATCTTGTTCATTATCTGGGAATGGAAGTTTGCTGAGAAGCCCCTCGTCCCCCTCACCAAGTGGCCCAACAACACAGCGATTCTGGGCGTTTGCGCTGTCTCGACTGTGACAGATATATCCTCCACCAGCTAGCTCTACTTTAACACTTATCTCCAAGTGTCCCGCAGGATCTACTCTGGCCATGCAAGTTTGCTAGGACGCGGATATAACACTGGTTACACTGTCATACAATTAATCGTTGGTTACTTGATGTATCGCACCAAAGTCTGGAGACCTTACGTGTTTTCTGGGGTCGCTCTTATGATATTGGGGATAGTAAGAATCTCATATGTTTTGAAGTCCGTTGTACTCATTCACTTTCGACTTCACAGGGTTTGATGATCCCCGCCCGCCAGCCATCATATTTATTGTCATTTCACAAACAATTGCAGGTATAGTGAGCGGTATAATAATTTATGTTCAGTTCTAAAAGGATTATTACATACAGTAATCGGAAGCGGCATGATGGACAGTACGTGAATCATATATAAATAGCAGTTGTTTGGATTCCTCTAGTGGCTAACTGGTTCATTATGTCTTTACGTAATCTCGCTTACAGTTGCTGTCCAAAGTTCAGTTCCACATGACTGTAATTATCTTGTAAATGCTTTCTCAGCTTCATTGGTGTACTCATATTATATTATAGATATGGCCATGGTCACTGTTCTATTCCAAGTTGGCGGCTCTATTGCTGCTAGCATCGGCTCCACTATGGCTGGTAGCGTTTGGAACAACATGTGAGTTACATTTGTCGGTATCCAGAAGAATCAGAGTACTAACACACATAATCTGTTCAATATTGCCTGGTCAACTTGAAAAATACGTCCCAGGTGAATTTGATGCTGCAAAGATTATGGGCTCTATTTCCGCTGCTCAGAAACTATCTGAGGATCCATGCCAAGTTGTAGTCAAGGCTTATAGTTACGCCATCAAGACTCTATCTACCATTGCTGTGTGTGTTGCAGTACTTACCTTTTGCTTCACCATTCATTTGAAGTCGTTTGGTTTGTCTGGAAGTCCCAAGAGCCACGAGGGAATGGAAAAAAGGGAAGGAGAAAGACAGCAACGACCAAAGCTCTCAACATACCGAGGAAGTATATCAGAAGGAACCAGATTATATCCTTGGAGGAAAATTGTTACTGGTGACAAAAGTGAAAAGACAGTCGTTGCCGTAAAAAATTAGTAATACTCATTTTGTAGCAGAAAAGTATTTTATTATTCTAAACATAATTATAGTCTATTATCATGTATATATCTATCTCATTAAAAAGTAGCTGGTCACTTTATTCGTTTCGTTAGCTTGAATGTCTGTGCGGAAACCCATTGCAGGTTGTTGTAACGAATATGTGGTATACTTATTTTACTTTTTGAGTTCTCTGTGCCAAGTACATGATAATTTTCTTTTCTTGCCTCTCAAAAGGCAAGCACGTGTTGCGTTTCTCAAACTTGGTCCGAGTGAAGTAAGACTATCGTTCAAACATTTTTATTTTATTTTCTAGCCTTGGGTGGCAGAAGTAAGACTATATGTGTGCGTTAACTGGAGAAACTCTTTAGTTTTGAGAATACGTAGCAGAAAAGGGTCGGATCAGATTCTTTGATATAATGTTAGCTGCAATATTTCATTTGATACTACTACGGTATTTATATCTTACAAGTTTATGCATAAGAAAGGTAGAGAATTGAGAAATCGGGTAATTGAGCAAAAAGCTAAACAAAAAAGTTGAACAAAGAAGCAATGCGGGACAAGACACGCGAGAGCTACATGGACAATGGATAAAGGGTGGATGCGTATGACAACGTAAAATTTCTGGTAATAGCAACGTAACATTAATATTTTGGGCAAGGATGTCTAATGTTCTTGATCGTACTGGTCCTTTCTGAAAGATATTGCTTGATTGTTATGCAAGAATGGCTTTCATTTGACTTAAGCCCTGTATTCTATGAACGAGAGAACAGAGCACATAGAGCAATGTGATACAACAATCCGTCTTTGGTGCATATATGATGTTATACCCTGTCCTTCATGTGATTACATTAGTAGCACGATGTTTTGAAACTAAACCATAGGCTATAGATATATGCACAACTTGCTCCACCCGTCTGTGCAGATACTATAGGCATTAATTTGACCTTCTTGTTAGATACAGGAACTAGTTTTTTTTCTTACTGTTTATTAGCGTAGTACAATAGTTTCTGTGTACGAGAGCGTCATCGAATTTCAGGTAGACTGGGGCTTACGCAGCGGACGGCGTATGAGTTGTAATCATGGTAGTCTAACCGTGCAAGTTCAAGTATACCCGGATTCTTTCTTTATTTACTTTTAAAACATACATGGATATTATACCTTACCATGCTCTTATCTATTGCTTTTCTGGACTCGCTTATCTATATGGCATCAGCAACGGATCAATCGAGTGAGATGCTTCGCTTAATCCGCGAAGGCCGAAGAACATGCACAAGTGGTGAGGAAACGGATGAAAATACTTGGCTTAGTACAGAAAATCCCGAATTCCTGTGTAATACTATCGCGTGAATTACTCAGAGAGGCGTAAACTTACAACCAAATATAGTATTCACGGATGATTTCAGAATCAAACAACATTTCAGCAAATATAAAAGATACGAATTCACAGCCAATAGAATAACGTTATCGCTGCTGTTAAGTATCCGTTTATCTTCTGACATACGTAGCTTAGTGATATGACACACATAAAATATAGCACGAGAGTTTTGTATAAATCTATTTTTCGAAACAGGAGTAAAATGTAAAAACGAGGTCACCGGACATCCCAAGTTTCCCACGATTTTCCAGTGCCTTCAAAAGAGCTGCGCGGAATTTATGCATGTCCTTTTTCTTCTTTAACAATGTTTCGTCAAAGCAGGTTCGTTGCTACTCAGGCATCTCGATTTTATCGTGCACGATATCTCTCAACGTTTGATAAACATCGAGATACTTTTGAACGGCTTGGTATTGCCAAGACGGGAAACAAGGGCGTTTTTGACGGCGAGTGGAAAGGTTCCGGTCCGGTTGTGCCTTCTGTGAATCCAGTGAATAACCAAGTGATCGCTGAGGTCACCTCAGTAAGTCTATTTTTTTTTTCGAGCGCTGGCCACATGGAAAACTGATTTATTTTTAAGGGCCATGTTGATGACCTTAATGTTGCGTTGGATCGAGTAGCAGAAGCCCAGAAACTGTGGCGCGAAGTAAGGTGCTTTTGGGAAGAACGTCTTCGTTGACATACAAACATGCTCGTTTTTGAATAGATGCCGGTACCCCAACGTGGACAAGTCTTGCTTGCAATGCGCGACGCCTTGGTACGAAACTTGGAACCTCTGGGAAAGGTTGTTGCCTTGGAAATGGGTAAGTTTTCTTTTTTCGTTGCATCAGGTTGAATGAACCCTTTTACTGATAACGGTTATTATTAGGCAAAATTTTACCCGAAGGTATCGGTGAAGTTCAGGAATATGTTGATATTCTTGAATATGCACTGGGGCTTTCTCGTATGCTGAACGGAGCCGTGATTCCTTCGGAGCGACCGGGTCACTATATGCTTGAAACCTGGAATCCCTTGGGTACTGTTGGTGTCATCAGCGCATTCAACTTTCCTGGTACGTACTAGAGTAAAAGAAAACTTATTCCAAAAGGCGATGAAACTTATTTATGTCCAGTGGCTGTGTATGGATGGAACAGCGCGATTGCTTTAGTTACTGGCAACGGTGTGCTCTGGAAGCCATCGCCAACCACTCCACTGTGTTCTATTGCGATTACGCGTCTACTTGAAAAGACGTTGCGGGAGCACAAACTTCCGCCTGCTCTCTGCTCGCTCGTCACAGGTGGATCGGACGTCGGCAGTGCACTGGCAGCGGACTCACGTGCCAATGTGCTATCATTTACGGGTTCCACAAAGGTTGGCCGTCAAGTTGGCCAAGTTGTACAAGGACGATTTGGGAAATCTATTCTCGAATTGGGTGGTAACAATGCCATTATCGTCGCAGAGGATTGCGACTTGGATTTGGCTGCACGAGCGATTCTCTTTGCAGCAGTGGGTACTGCTGGCCAGCGATGCACGACCACCCGTCGCTTGATTGTACATGAAAGCGTATATGATAGCCTGATTGAGCGCTTAATCAAAGCGTATGGTCAAGTTAAGATTGGCGATCCGCTGGAAGCAGGTGTGTTGTGCGGACCACTTCACACTCAAGCTGCTGTAGGTGTTTATGAGGAAACACTCCGCAAGGTGCAAGAGCAAGGCGGCAAGATTCTGTTTGGTGGTGAAGCACTGGGTGGCAATTTTGTCAAACCTACGCTTACACGAGTATCCCCCGATATGGAAGTTGTCAAGGATGAGGCATTTGTTCCCATTCTTCATACAATGACGTTCAAGGTGCGTGCGACCGTATGGGTGCAATTTACCAAGGGTGGCCTTACTCATATTATCCCTTTCTAGACGTTGGACGAGGCGATTTCCATCAACAACAACGTAGCGCAAGGCCTCTCCAGCTCTATCTTTACCAAGAGCCCAGAAACCATTTTCAAATGGATTGGACCCTCAGGCTCAGACTGCGGTATTGTCAACGTAAACATCCCAACCAATGGGGCGGAAATCGGAGGCGCGTTTGGTGGTGAAAAGGTACAAAAGTAACCTTGTGGTTCAGTGAGTGGGTGCAATAACATATGAGCAGGCAACCGGAGGCGGTCGTGAAAGTGGCAGCGATGCCTGGAAACAATACTGTCGCCGTGGCACTTGGTAAGAAACTTAGTGTATAGTGTATATACGTTACCACTCACATATATGCAGCACCATCAACTATTCGGGCGCGCTCCCACTAGCCCAAGGCATCAACTTTGGATAAATACGCAGTGTTTGAGTTTGATAAAATAAAAGAAAATGATTCGCTCCGTCTTTCGGTTTCCAATGGCTTCCATGGCTCCGGCGATGGATTTTCCCACCGCCTCAGCAACAAGCCACTCGCTGACAGGTATACCCTGGCGTCGGAGAGTCGCTTTAACTTTTTTGGTTCGACCACCTTTCATTCCCCCGCATGTCTGCCTACCGAACGCTCCTGTCGTCTTCCGCGCGCACTCGCATTGTCCCTCACCTGAGGACACAGGCGACGAGTGTGCGTCACTACAGTTCGCCACTCAAGGTCTTTATGGACACCATTCGTGACCAAATCAAGAAGGACAAGGAGCTTCAACAAGGTGTCAAGTCTCTGCAAGACGAATCTGGCAAGTTGGCCGAAAGCGATGCCCTCAAGAAGGCAAAGGAAATGTATGAGAAGGCCAAGGTAAGAAGACATGGAGAGACAGCGTGCGTCCATATGGAGAGCTGACATGCGTCTGTTGGTAGGTGCAGCAATCGGAGCAGAACAAACGCTTAAAGGAAGCGTCCGAGCGCTTCTCTCAGGCGGCAGGAAAGGTGTCTGACACCGTCGGCAAGTCATTCAAGGAAGCGTCCGAGACAGAGTTCGCCAAGGAGACGTCTGAACGGTTAAAAAAGGCAGCCGAAAACATCAACAAGCATAGTGAGCCGCTGCGAAACAGCCCTGTCGTCGGCAAGATCGGCGACTCTATAAAGACGGTTGTGAAGGATGACTCTGGTCGATATACCGGTTTTGTTGACAAGGAGGCACGACGCAAGCTGCGCGAGCAGGCTCAGCAGGCTGAAGCTACAGGCGCACCCAACAAGCGGAGGGTTGCGGAGGATCCCAACGCAGGCGCCTCCATTGTGATCCACAAAGACTCCAAGTGGAAGGAGAGCTGGAACAAGTTCAAGGACGAGAACCCATTCATGCAAGGTACGTGTGTGTTGGTATTGATTATGTACACGGTGGAGACTAATCGAGGCGGTTGATCAGGCGTGTTCCGTGCTCGCAAGAACTATGAAGAGTCCGACAATGTCTTTGTCTCATATACCCGTGCATTCACCGATCGAGTTTCGGAAACGTTCGGTAAGTTTGTCCTGGGCCGAAGAGAGAAGGGCAGCACTGACGCAGCTGCACACACCAGGCTCCATCTTTGAAGAGTCTGATCAGGCTCAAGCCATCCGCGCATTCCAAATGATCGATCCCTCGTTCAACATGGATAAATTCATGGTCGAAGCTCGGACTTATATTGTTCCTGAACTGATGGAGGCGTATCTTCGCGGTGACACTGAAACGTTGAAGCTGTGGTGCTCGGAAGCGGTAGGGTCCTCACTTTTGTTCCAGCGTGGATCGGTGAACTAACGTGCAGCGCTTTAGACGTACAACGTGCTTACTGCTGTCATCCAGGCGCAAGTGCAGCAGGGCTTGATCAGTGACTGCAAGATCCAGGATCTGCGCGATGTGGAGGTGAGTTGGCTGTTGCTGTTTTTAGTGATTGGTGTGTTGGCTGACCATTGTACTTCAGCTCGTGGCCGCCAAGATTCTCGATAACGATATCCCCGTTTTGGTCATGTCGTTCCGCACACAGGAGATCATCTTATTCAGAAACGCCAAGTCGGGCGAGATTGCTTACGGAAAGGAGGATCACATTGAACAGGTGACCTACGCCTGTGTGCTGACCAAGGAGCCCGAAGATCTCCAGAACCCGGTCACTGGCGGATGGAGAATAATAGACATGGCGAAGCACGACTCAAGACCTGTGTGGTAAAAAAACAGCCATGTTCCCCAAAAATTAATAGTACATATAGCATAGAATGTATAGAAAACGCCCACCTCTCTCTCTCTCTCTCTCTGTTCCCGTCTTTTAAAAGCGCATTGTGTCTTCCTTTGTAATTGTTACCTGCTTTTCTCATATCTAGTCTGTTGTCGCGCCAATCACGCTCTGCATACTTTAATGTTTATGCCTTTGCCCTCAAGCACACGTGTGTCACATCTCTTCACGTCATGGCCGTCGGTGCTGTCCAATGGAGCGCGCTTTCTCACGGACACTGGCCACAATGCCATTTTTTATTCGGGGTGCTTCGATCACTGCGGCTGAAACGGGTTGCTAAGCACCATGTTGCCAAGCACACGACCGTATGCCGAAAATGGGTTGCCCAGTTCAAACCCAGTGTAATATTTGAGCTTCATCCCGTTCTCGGCAGGCACCTACCCTTTCCTTTAATCATCAATAATGCCTTCCGTCACGCTTCCATCAGCGCAGGACAAGAACCTGGTTCGGAAGGCCCTGCCAACATCGGTAAGCCCAGGAAACGCAGCCGTTTCGACGTTCCAGTGTTCTCATCGCCGAGCAATCGCCCTTTTTTACTTGAAAATAAAAAGAAAATCCTTACGGCAGCAGTGGCCCGATTATTCGTTGCCTCGCCCGACCCGAGCAGATGGTCGTACGCCAATGTGTGGGGTGCGGCCACCTTTTGCAAAGACAAAAGCAAAAACGGGTCGTTTTTCATACGACTTGTTGACATTGAGGTAAAGAGCGACGGTAGCCGGGGTGGTATTCATAGCCACAGGGACGCTCACATCATAAAAACCTGTGTCAGAACCAAGCAGGCGTTCTTTGGGAGCAAGAACTATACGAAGGCTTCGACTACATCAAAGAGAAGCCATTCTTCCATACGTTCGAGACAGACGTGAGTTTCATTTTACAATTGATGACGGGAGCATATGGAAAGAACTCGAGTTTCGACTGATGCCTGGAGATGTATTAAGGATTGCCTAGCGGGCTTAATGTTTGTCGACGAGGGGGAGGCCGAAACGTTCTACAAAAAGCTGAGCAACCGAGACTCAATAAAGCTGGATGGTAAGTGCGCATCGGCAGGAGGTGGTTCGCTAACTCACGCGGGCTGCAGACGGAAGTGGCAAAGGCGGGTTCCTCAAAAAGACGAATGGACGAAAGAAGGGCATTGACAAGAATCAAATTGGTGTGCCCTCGGAGTTTAGGTAACCGGGGAATGTAAGGTTAATGCAAGCAACGTTATTGACTCGTGTCTGGCAAAAGGCACGTCGGCCATATCGGCTACACTCCCGAGAAAGGCTTCAGCATCGAGAACAACGATCCCGAGTGGAGTGGTGTATTTGAGCAACTGAAGGCGCTTGGCATTACGCCCGAAGAAATCAACGAAAACCAAGACTTCATTCACGAGTTTCTGCAGCAACATGGCGCACCTGCAAATCGACCCACATCGGGGAATCCACCGCCCCCACCACCCCCTCCCGGTCGAGGCGCCCGACCAGGTTCAGTCAAAAAGACACCTCCGCCACCGCCTCCTCCACCAGCCAGTAAGTTTGAGTTTCGCGACACCGGAACGGACCGAAGTTAATATCCCTTTTTTATTTCTAGGTCGTCGCGCACCTCCACCACCACCGCCACCTCGAAAATCTGCGAATGGACGTGGCCCGCCACCACCACCACCATCCAGAAGCGCAGCACCACCTCCACCGCCTGTAGCACCACCTGCAGCACCACCTGCCCCACCATTGGGACGTCCAGGTCCTCCTCAATTACCGACGCGTGGAAGTCGCCAGATGCATCCGCCAGTTCCTCCAATGGGCCGTCCCAACATACCAACCTCGCCAGTACCTGCACCACCACCTCCTCCTCCTGCTGGTGGAGCACCGCCGCCGCCGCCACCACCACCACCTGCAGGAGGAGCTCCACCACCGCCGCCCCCACCACCACCTGCTGGTGCACCCGCTGCTCCTCCTCCGCCACCACCTTCATCTGGACCGTCTTTACCTCCAGCTCAAGATGGGCGCGCAAACTTGATGGCATCCATTCGAGCAACGGGTGGCTTCTCGAGTCTGAAAAAGGGAGGCACCTTGCGTTCCACACCCACAGAATCTCCTCGTATGGGTAACAAGGCCGCAATTGGCGCTGGTGCCGTTGCTGGAGGTGCCGCAGCAGCAGCAGCATCAAGTGGCGGCGGAGGCGATTTAGCATCCAGTATAGCGGCTGTGTTGCAACAACGAAAGACTGCCATGCAAAGTGATGATGAATCCGATAGCGATGACGAGTGGGAATAAAAAAGTGAAAGCAGAAAAAAGAAAGAAAGAATTAGCACTTGGTTATCGTCTGACACAAGCTAGCTCTTTTATATATACCAGCATCACCTATAGAAGTAAAAACAAAACATTTACACAACGACTCTTTTCAGTAATCCAGTTCTCCTGTATACACCGATGACCGCGAGTCGCGTGGCGCAGAATCTGATACCTCGTCGTCAAAGTACTGATCTTGGATGTCTTGCTCTTGCTGTGCCACGTCGTCATAAGCCTACATCCGGATGTTACGTATTGAGGTTGATTGACAGCACCAAGGTGCGTACCTCATTTTGATCCACCTTTTCGTAATCGAATTGCGCATCTTTGCCGGATAAGAACCGCTCTTCGAGTAGTCGAACAAGTTCGTTGCGTTGTTCTTCTCGAAACGTCATCACTTGTTCAATATCCTGGTCGTCTACGTCTTTCATTTCTTCATCTTCGTCACTGCTGCCGTCGTCCTCTTCCTCGAATTGCTCGTTGTCGATCTCCTTTTGTTTCTCAACTTTCTCGTGTGCGTCGTTGCGATCCATGTTCCCCAGTATTCGTTCCACAAGGTTGTCTTCTTCTCCGTATGGCCGAAGTCTCTCTTCATCCGTCAAATGCTGACCAACGAAATGTTCGTACAGTACCGGGTCGTGCTGTTGCATGGATTCATCCGAGAAATACGTTGAGCCGCGCAAGTGTTGCTTCAAATATTCGTAACGACGGTTCTTGATTATGCTGCGCTGAGTATGCTCTTCTACCGGTGTAGGCAGTAGCTGTTTCAAGTAAAAGTCCACCTCGTAATCGTCTTTTTTCAACATTCAAAGGAGTTAGCTGAACGAGGTATTATGAGGGAGAGCTGAATCTACCTCGATAAGGTTGGAATGTCTCAAGAATCCCAACTGGTAGATACCGTCCCCAACGGCTTAAAAAGAGCCCTCGATCGCGTTCCAGCACTTGCTGCATGGATTGCTGTCGCTCGTCTAGACTTGCTTCCAATTCGTCAGGTTGCAGCGATTTAAACGGAATCTCTTCGGCATGCTGCCGAATGTATTCTACAACAGTGTCCATTTTTGTATGATCGAAGAAAGCAAACTTACTGGGTGACACTCACGCATTGGCTTATTAATGAACTCAGACTGATTAATAAGGTAGCCGGCCATACCAATAAAGCACCTAGCAACGTCCTTTCGAATCCAAGCTTGGTGTCCAAAAATTGAACATCACAATACTACATGTTCCGCGAGCAAGAAGAACAAGCAACCAAAGTATTGCCGTAAGATCACAGAGATGTTGATGGCTGGAAGTGCTTTGGTATGTTTGATGCAGGATTTTTTACACTGCGTTTGAGGCCTCATTCCAAAGGTTTCACTTTATTCGATCTAACAACTTGTTTTACACTACATTCAACCTTTATTAAGCCTCTTTTTTTTTGAAGCGATGGTATGACGCGATTTGTATTTTCGCGCCTTTCATGCTTCATGCAGACACAGTGATAGACCGGTTCCACAAAGTGTGACATAGTGACAAGAACAACTGGGCTCACTTTTATCAATCATGAAGAATTTCCTATCGGCTTAGATTACAGCGATGCGGGAATCGTAACCAACGGCAGCAAATTCAGTTGAGAGTAAACTACAGCAACCCTTACTTCTTTTGACCAAGATACCACGAAATGGAGAAAACAATCATACAGTGACGATTGGTCATTTCGTAGCACCGCCATCCGGTTCGGCCGTGCATACTATAATCACCCAGCGTAATGATAATACACCCGGCTCAGTAACTCATATGATGGCAAAGAAGAAAAGGATCTCAGCTCAAAGTCGCGTACGTGATGAAGCTGGCGGGCTTGCAGCTCCCATGTGTCGGTGAACCAATTTTCCAGGGAAACTTATGCGCTACGGCAACGCGAAGTTGTTCGCGTCCTGCTTGCTTCTGATCATTAATGTGTCTTCCTACAATGCCCAACGAGGATGGTAAGTCTGTTCCCATGATGATCCTGTTGCTACGATATGTACTGAAGCTCTCTGTAACCGTCACCGAATACCTCTTGGATGTGGGAATCCACCCTTTGACTCTGAAAAGATACATTGAGAGCAACTTGACTCTGGTCGTATCAAATCTCACCGCTGGTGATGACACACCAGCTACATATTCGAATCTTTTTCACAGAATAGCTAAGAAGCACCAGATACCCGTGGTAGGTAGTAATTGATAATTGAACAGGTTTTTAACAAGAAATAAAGTCGCGCCGGGAAACTTGTATCCAAAATTGGTGATGAGAAAAGTGATCATTTATGCCTAGTTCTTCGGGTGACGTGGTATACTCCTGAGACAAAAAGCTTCGTGTTCTTGACACGAAGCGCTTTCGTTTGATGAATATTTTACTTCCTACCGTGGTCTCATTCCCATTAGAACGTGCTCCATCTGCCAGTACAAAAAATGAGTGGATCGCGTTTACTCGCATCTACATGTTTTTGATCGAGCAATACAGCCTGGGAAACTTTGTCAAAAGCAAGCCCTGGTGGAAGCTGTTAAAGGAGGTTCTTGGTATTGGAGAACCAATGGCAAAAGAGATCATTGCCTTGGCCAAAGAAGGTTCTCACAGAAGAATACATTCACGCAGTGCGTAAATTCGCTCTCAACCGTGTCAAAGCTGGTGAGCCTGTTACTGCACGGCTATATGCAAAATTGGTTGAGGAAAAAAGTGTTATGTGGCCTTTGAAAGGTAAATCACATGTTGACCAACGGGAACCTCAGACTGGCGACCAACGCAAGCGTACTCCCGGTCGACCCCCTAGGAAGAAGTTACCAATAATCGCGTCCAGGATGATTCCGTTGTTGATTGGCCCAAAGTTGCGTTTGAATTCGTAAAGCATCTAGCTGCTAAGGACAAGGGTACACGAGGAAAGCAGATAGGGGCAGCATCCCGTTCTGGGTGCCCAACAGGATCAAGTGCTAACAACGCAGTCGCCTGATACCGAATCACCAACGAAAGGATCGGCAGTCCCCACGAATCGTAAGCTTTCCCAAGCTGATAAAGCGAGCGTCAAGAAAATGTATAAAAGTCTTAAAGAAAGCAAGATGTGGGAATTAAGCACAGGCGCGAAAGTCGAAAAACAAATCGAAAGCTGGCCTCAGATTCGGTGTACGAACAGTAAGTAATACCCCCCCTTATCAATTGTGGATCACCGTATCTTGATACTTTCGTTTCGTTCAGTCCTTGTCACTCACTCATCCTGGACCCGTATGATCCGTCGTGGACTCCGGGATACTTCACAAAAGGAGAGATCAAGGAAATCATCGAGTTCAACCCACCACGAATGGCCCCATTGCCGACTGCTCTTCAAAAATACTTAGATGAGCATGCTGATGCGGTACGTTTGATTTAAAGATCCTAGCGTGTATTGTGTTAACTGAATGTATGTGATTGCTACTGCTAGACCACTTTGGATGAGGGTCGCAAATCAATAAGGGGCACGACCTTCATCCAGTACAAAATCCTGTGCTAGACTGGGCAGGCGCGTCAATTGATCAGCCGTTACCGGTCACCTACCATATGTATATCAATAAGCAACGAAGGGGAACCGATTTATTAAAGCACGTTTGGTCCATCAACAGCGCATGTTACTTTTTCGGCGAAGTTGATGCGGTTTCGTAAGCTTATTTTGAAAATGATTGTGATTACGAGATGCTTATATACGATCCTCTTTAGGGGAGAAACTTCAAGCAGAGAAACTTCCAACAGAGCAAACAGTGAAAGGGCGCTTGCTGCAGTCAATAAGTGCAAAAGAAAAAGAATAGGCTCAAAGACAAACATCTTGCTTACGACCGAAGCGTTTGAAGTTGGCACCACGGAAGCCGGAAAGTTCATGAACCCAGAGAACACGAAGACACTTTTCGAGGTTGGTTTCAAGATATTGAAAATCTTAAAAGATATGTTGCCGAACTTCTGCACGAGGCTCCCGGGCGTATCCGTTACATAAAGACATGTGGCTATATTCTTTGTGGTGAGTAACTCGACCAATAACAGAGAAATGGATGGGACTAACATATATTTACCAGGAATCAACTTGATGGCCCATGTTATGGATGTGCCATCTGGTTTCGTCTGCAGGATGAACAAGATGCAAAAATGGCTTCATTTCCCGACCTCGACCGATAATTTCGTTAAGCGCATGAAGTCACTGCTGACCGTGATCTACAATATCAAAGGAATTATGGAACGAACTCAGAGGTACATCGAAACTGACACCATCCCTTCATTTGAGCTACGCGATCCAGAAGTAGACATCACCCCATATTTTAACCAGCTTTCAAAACCAAGTAGAAAGCGCATACGCGGATCGACTGACAGTGCCAGCAGTACCAAAAAGCAGAAAACATCTGAAACAAATTGTACGTGAATTTAGCATAACAGCATCCATATTGTGGTGAAACAACCACAGATCTATAATATAATAGACAACTCCAGAAAAAATAGCCAGAAATTATTAGTAAAAAACGTTCCTTATATGGAATGCTCCTGTCGGTGTGAGCCTGGAGTGGAAAAATGAAACATAGCCTATGTTTACGCTGTAGATTCGCCTTGTCGTGTCAATATCGTTGCATCAGTTCAATTAGAAATACTCTACCAAAAGGTTCATAATCGATGCGTGTACGCGTGTGCAATGACTGTATGTAATCACTAATGTTGGTGATAAGGCTCTTCTTTGCGTTATGGACTCGCTTTGTGGTATCAATGTCAACATATCTGTCGATCGGTGTTTAACTTTCGTGGGTGAAATGTAGCCTATGTTGTCAGTCCGGATAAAAGAATTCCATAGCAAAAGCCGGTTAGACTTCTTTGGCGACGCTTCTAGGCCATTGTTTCGCAGATCCATGTTAAATTTTGCTGATACACTTTACAGAACATATCATCATCCGGAAATATAAAAAAGATCCTTCATCTGAATTAAATTCCTTCTTGAATAACCTCTATTTTATGGCGTTGCTAGGACTTAAAAGTGTCCTTGAGACGGTAACACTTGAGATCTAGGACACAAATGTGCATGTCGATAGTGTAAGATCTTATAATTCAGTACTTCAACTGTGTTGGCGTTAACAAGAAGCAGGAAATGAATTTTGTTGATGCTTTCGATCTTGGTATTCGCGGCCGTAACTGTAGGGCAGGCTATGCATTCGCTATGAATTCCCAAGCTGACTTCAGTTAGCTCTCCTAGCATCTGCACGTACACTGCAAAAAATTTTTGGTGAATAATTTTTCGAAGTGGTAAAAGTGGAGATCAGGGTAGAAGTTGCTCCAGAAGCACCCCACATCAACCAACCAATATCATGATGAATTTTCTGTTTCTGATAATTAATGCAGAGTGTGTTGCATGTCGCGCGCGCGTTTTATCCCAAGAAAACAGCCGCAAAAATCAAGAAGAACCAGCTCAAATTTATTATGTTTGTTGCTTCTAGCCATTGCCAAATTCTGTCCCGACTTAACCACTTCCCAACCTGCTGAATGACCCAGATTCCATATGTAATCAACTTTTTAACGACATTCGCAAGTACAATTCTGTCTTTATTCTTGCTTCCTTGGATGCCAGCATCGTTTATAACTATATATGCGTTCTGTATTCAAAGCGGGATCTACCATTGCATTGGACATCTACTCCCCTAAGGGAATATGCACTCCCCTCTCCTCAAGTTTTCGCACTGATAGCTATCTATGATTTTGCTGAGTGGCAAGTCAATAGACAAAGTGAAGTTAGCTACAATCAAAACGTGGGAGTTGACATTGCTTTTAGGATTAATATCGTATGACTCTCCTCCTCTTGCAGGGCATGAATGATACTGTGAATTCTCACGTTTCGACTTTTCGAAAAGCTGTCGGCTACCTACGTGAGAACCGTGCTGTGAATTTATCTATCCAAACATCTGGTGACTTGCGTCATGGTCGTCAGTACACTGCGTCAACTGCTGATAGCGTAGCCGTATTATTGATTGTTAATAATTAGTTGAGAAGGTCCAGGGGCCGAGATGTTGTGCTGTTTCGTAGAATCGGCAGAATAACTCATATCCACAATAACAATAGCGTGCATGATTTATGGAATTATATTCTGATGTATCCGCACGTTGAGACAGGGTAAAGAAAAGGTATCCATTATCGGGACGGTGGTCGATAGGATAGTAATAGCATTTGTGGGCCTCATCATAGCAACCAAAACTCTTTCTGCTGGAGAA
This sequence comes from Fennellomyces sp. T-0311, assembly GCA_025266875.1. Taxonomy (NCBI): domain Eukaryota; kingdom Fungi; phylum Mucoromycota; class Mucoromycetes; order Mucorales; family Lichtheimiaceae; genus Fennellomyces; species Fennellomyces sp. T-0311. The sequence goes on from JALLLT010000016.1 coordinate 836,594, forward strand.
TACTACGCATACTATATCTAAGAGAGAGGCGATTCCTCACTACAGCTTTATGAATGCCTCTGGCATCACTATATCGTCGGTATGTACGTCAAAATTAAGCATCATCGAATGTATCACTATTATACAAACCAATATCAATTGCGTGTTGGACTGCATAGCGGCATAGGTTAATATACTTTAACAGAATACTAGCAACGTAAATCTGGTGTTGTGGTGTAGTCGTGCTATGAAGCAACCACAAACTGTTGTTACTGCGACAAGAACTTATGGGGAAGTTGCTACTGAAATGTAAAAAGGAAATTTAAAATATAAAAGAAAAGGGTTAGTTCGTTCTATAAGGTGTTAATATGTCACGCAGGAGTTCTCGATTGGGCTTATGTAATGCCAACTGCGATGTGGTTTTTAGTCCTAAGTGTTGAGAACAGCGGTTCCTCTGAACAAGCTTATGAGTCTCGGTAGGATATAAGAGTCTTAAAAAGGATAGTCCGGTGATCGGAACACAAGAAAAATAAACAATTGAAAACTAATTGTCAAAAAGTGAAAGAGAAAGAGAACTTGTTTTTATTGAAGAATCAGAATTTGGCTATTTATATGGTCTAACTAATGTAATTTCTAACTATGCATCGTAGCTGAGTACATTGCAGGGTGAATTTGGATATCTTTTCGTTGCCTGGCTAAGGGCATTGTTACTGTCTATATCGTGAAGTTACTTGTGAAGAGGTCGCGTAACTTTTAATGGTACTGCGTTACCATGGACGGTGCGTTGTAATGGTGCACTGTGATCTGTTCTGCTCAACGGGGCGGTGTTTATTTTTACAAGCTAAATGTAAATTTGGAAGGATGGTTCTACGTAAACTCTTGCCTTGGTATTAACCTTTTTTAGTCACTTGTTGAAGTCTTGTCAATGTGTATACTAGAATATCCACTGCCTTAAGTACTGCTATTTATTGTTCGTAACAATATATCTGAATCTTTTTTTTTGTACTAATAATTATATATATCCTTGATAACTTTGGAGAGGGAGCAAAGAAGAAAGTCAAGAGGGCTATTTTCCCATGCCGTTCAAAAAGCGGCGCCACACTGGAACTTACAAGAAGCCTTGATGCAGTGCTATATATGAATACTATCGTAGTCTTCCCTATAGTGTGGTGTATCTCTGCTTAAATATTCCAGGTTGTCTTGAACTCCACTTTCTTTCTGGCGTTTCACAGGTCAAAAACTATCTTCCATGTTTTTCTCTTGCTACCGCTGATGTGATTGTTCTTCTCAGCAGCTCTACATTTTCAAAATGGCTTGCATTTATATCATATGAAGTGCATCTCAACCTTGAGCATGATTTTAAATTGTGAAAGAAAGTACATCATTAGCTTAACGATAGCCGAATTTAACGCTTCGACACATCAACAGTGAATTCCGGATAAACTACGGATGAAGCATCACTTTATGACTCCCGCTAACCAGTCTGTTTTCTGAGACATAAAATGATCCTGGTGAAATCAATGTTGCCATATATCCCGTATGTAACTAATTTGTATACATAATTATATATTTCTTAATAAGATGTATATCACTCAAGCTATAAGATATTGTAGAAGTTTCAATGAATGGGAAGTAACAACAGGGGGTGCAGGGGTCTCCCCGCCGGGGGCTCGTGATAATGGATGACTTCCAAAACGTTTATACAGAATAAATAGATGGGGTGATACAAAGTAGAATAAAGTTTATTCGCTTTCTATTTCCAAGAAGACTTCCAAAACTCGGTTTATCCATGATAGACGTACTTCTTTAGTTTCCTCTATTTCTTTCTCTCCAAACACCATAAAATACAGTGCGTATCTGGCTGATACCAACCTCAGGCACACAGAAATTGTGTGATTTGAACAATACATGCAAGATTTGTCTATGATGATGCTCATCGGATGTCAACATCTTTTTTTACAGAAGACGTAGATCCATACGATGATGCAGGATGTGCACAGGATGGTGAGAGGCATGGACAGCACTCTCTGCATCCAGCTGGAGGAGATCCGGAGCAGATTGGCCGAATTAGAGCGCAAGATGGAAGCCAAGGTCGGAAATCAATAAATGGCAAAAGTTTATTGAGGGGGGTCAGAGGGGGTCAATAGACCGTCGGGTATATCCAAGTTTATCGCGGATAAACACTAAGTAAAAAAAAGTTATCCCCGTCCCCCCAATGCTGTTTATCGAGGGGTGATTAAGGTTTATCCATCGTCGAATTAGGAAATCCGTGTAACAATTCTCGTTTATTTTATTTTATCACGCAGTGTATAAACGTTTTGGAAGTCATCCAATAATAGATGATATTTCCTATCGATAATACATATCGGTTCAACATTATCACGAAGTGTACTTACATAGTCACTTGTCTACACGGACTAAGGATTACACCATATGAACGAATAGGATAAACACAACAGGACATGGAATTGACTCCAATATAGCAATGCGGTCATTACAGTAGCCGCTTTATATAATAATATTTTATATAACGATAATTCGATATAACGATACAATTCTCGATGCACCAAAACGATAATCATTGCCAAATCCCATTTTATATAACGATATTTTGATATAACGATAAAGTTTGGGCTGCACCATCATATCGTTATATAAAGCGGCCACTGTACACTGCATCGCGGATGTCAAAGACATCCTCAGATCCTCATTGTCAGAACAAAGGAAAGAATCCTATACGTACGTCCTCTATCCATTCAGGCAATTCTGAAGACGAAACACTATCTAAACAGCCATCCTGATTTAATACACAAAAAGATATAAAAGCATAGAGCGTTGCATTTAATAAAGCATATCCGAAACTTAAAAGATACTTTTATAAGTCTCTTTTCATTCTTTCTACCGTTGATTCACTTCACATATCACCGCTTTTTTTCCTTGCTATTATTGTATATATATAGCAGCCACCTACATGATGTTTAACTAAAAGCATTGTCGTATTGAACCCACCAGTCATAATATATGCACAACCTCATTTTGTTTGCTACCTTGCGCATATCAAATCAAGTAAGATCATCCCAGCCGATGATTTATTTATTAATTAATTCACTGACTACAATGATATTTTCTTTGAGAGTTAATCTAGGGTTCACAGGTAGAACGGGTTCGAGTAGAGCGAAATGATACACGGAAGATCCCTGACAACAGCATTTTGGAGCCCCTCTTTTGTCGTGCAATCTATCCGTTTCCTTACTTCCGTTTTCTTTTTGTCCTACGTAACCCATTCGAGGGCAGAAACCAGGGGTGGCATCTTGGAGGATAGCCCCAGTAGATCTAGTAATACTTGAAGGGTATACTCTCTCGTAAATCACTCTCTGCGTGTGGGCCACTTTCCTTCTAGAGACAAATATACTGCTTGATAAGGATAATGTATGAAACTGAACGCACATAAAGGTTAGTACCAATCGATATATCGGTACGTTGCGAAGTATTAATACTACTGTTATAGGCCTGAACGTATCTGGCTGCTATGAAACTGTTAATCGCAGGGTAGCACTTTCCCTTCCCTGTGCCTGTACAGGATGAAATGAAAGTCTTTATTGACGACGCAAATGAACGCGCGCTGATCACAGCTTTCCGCTCTCGTCTGATCCGGTTGAACAAGGAAATTAAAACCTTATGCGGCGTTAGGGGAAAGGAAGTAGTCATGAGGAAGGGAACGATGTCAGAAAACAATAGAAAAGGAAAATGATAAAGTAGAATGGGAATACAAAGTAAAAGTCGGATGGAAGGGGAACTAATCCGTAACTATATATTTGTTGGGAATGAAAATGGGTAGCTTTTTTTTAAGAAGCAACGGGCGATGTGGGTTGCAATGACACAGGGGTCGGTGGCTCCATCCATTCGAGAAGGTCTCGTCCATGCTGGTCGGGTGGCACATATCCTTGTCGGCGATCTGGGTTGCAATGTTTGTTTAGAGTTTACAAAATGGCACATAGCTGTGGCCATTTGTATTTCCAGTAGTTCCGAGCAGCTTGCGATCTAGGTGGCTTTTTCGGCAAGCGGTTGAGAAGGTACGAGACGGGATCGTCGATATTGTGTGGCAGGTTGAGTGTGCTGTGGATCGAGAAACGGTGTCGACGGTTCATACCGGCGGGGTGATGGTAACGTGAGCATGATGTGGGTTTACCGCTAGTAAGCTATCTGAGACGATAGCGAATGCACCTCATGCGTTCAGCGGGAGACATGGGTAGCCATAGAGCAGTTTTGACAAGAGTTGTGTGCAAAAAAACAGGGTTCCACTGTACCACTGAGAGCAACAATGAGCAACCCAAGGAAAGAGAGCCGAACTTCAAACTATTGCCTTAATCCGTCACCTTGTCTGCCTCAGCGGCGCGGCCTCCCCTCTCCTCACAACTTAACATACTACTTCTCTTTTTACATAGCTACTGTCATACCCACACTGCCTATCTCAGTATATTCACGCAGGGTTATACAAAAAAGTAGTACCGTTGAAGAATTAACCATACATCATCGGTTCAGATCGAGACGAAAAGGAAGTCTGTCAAGTCATCAAAGACTGTAATGTTCCTTTCGAGGAACTCTTTGCCACCACCAAACTACCTACAGTCCTGACCTTGTCGCCAAGGAATCTATGTTTGATACACTGGTAACCTTGTAAAAAGCCGGCGAAATCCCTGCGAGAAATTGTCACTTCGAATAGGCATTGTGGAATCAAAAGAAGTAGCGCCTAAGGATAAGAATGGTGCTATTAACTTTGATCCCACCAATTCCATCGAAACCTATGCCGTAAAGGCTTTCGCTTGCTGATTTGAACGTTTGACTATTAATCAACCGGGAAATACGTAATCGTTTCTGCTTGTTAAGCCATATTACTAACGTCTTCGCTTCATAGATTAAGGTATATCCTTATCTGGCACAATCATACGTGTTTGACCTTTACAAGAGGAACAACATCCATAGTATGTTCAAAATCGCGTCATTTTGCTTTAGCTTTTGCATTAATACTTCATTCATTTTACATAGTCACTGCTTGCTCTCCACCTGGCAGCATCTATGCTCCACTGTTCAAGGATAACACAGTTGTAAGATTATCTTATGTCTTTTACTCTACGTTGTGACATGTGCGTAACCACATCCAACAATCCAACAACTGGTATTATTAAAAAAATGGGGTCGAAAACTACCTTCCTTTTTTGTAAATTACGCTGGGTTTTTTTCATTGCACTCATTTCTATTTGTTCCTCTGCTCTTGAAAAAAGTTTTTCGGTTATTCCGCAAGAATCATATTGGACGACCTCAAAAAGTTACAAAAGTATGTCTGTCTGGCAGGTTTTGCTACATTTTTTTATTACTATGCTTACATGCAGTTTTTTTGGGATCAATCCAAAGAGCTTATGGATCTTTGCCAATGTTTACTTTTTTTCGTATCACTGAGATGTCTGTGAGCCCCAGGCCGTGTTTTTAATTTTCTTTTACAGTGGCTGCCTTCACAAACCACAGCAATGGAATTCTATAATGTAGTTGGCTATAGGCATATACACCTTTCATACAGCGAACATATTGGATAAAATCGATCGTGTTACATTACTGTCAAATTTTTCTTGCTTTTTCTTTACCGCTTTTGTATTGTCTGTCAAAATGCCTTGCCCTTCGTGTGGAAGCACAACACATTCCAGGAGAACCTTTGCCGGATGCCCGGCAAACCGCTCCCAAACAAGAAATAATAGTTTATTTCTGTTTGAGGATGCTGCCGGCGTTGCTTCCGTTGAGGTGCCTGAACAACGGGCCGGAAATGCATTGGATTCGAGCATTCACCGACGCAGCTATGATGAAGCTTTTGAGCAGACACCTGAATTGCAACTCGAGTATGTTTATATGTCACTATGTCGTTTATCCACCCATGTTCGCTATAGCTTCCGTTTTCTCCATATAGACCCTCATCTGCTCCTCTACGCACACGCCGTCGCACAGCTGGCCCTCGCTTTGCTGCTCGGCAGCTCCCTGAGCAATATGTTCCACGTGGAAATCGACGTTCCAACATTCAACCCAATGGTCGTCTGGATATTGGTGAAATGAATATCGTCTGTAGTACATGTGGTGCAAAAATGTGGATCAAGGAAAAAAGCGCAGGCACCAATTCAGCACCTTTGTTCAGTTTTTGTTGCAACAAAGGCAGTGTATCCTTCCGCTTGCCTCCTCCTCCTCCACATACTCTTCGCTCTCTTTTGACCAATCAAGATGCGCCGTCTAAGAAATTTCGAAAGGATATACGCCTTTACAATTCTGCGTTTGCTTTTGCTTCGATTGGTGTTGAGGTGAATAGGCGAGCTTGAAAGTCGTTTATAAGTTCAGATCATTAATATTTTGCTTCAGCTTGATGAAGAATTGGCAAATGGAACACATGGCGTATATACGTTTCGAGTCAACGGTGTGATTAGCCATCGTATAGCTCGCTCACTACAACCACCCGAGGGTACCCAGCCCGGGTTTTCGCAGTTTTACATTTACGATACTGAATCGCAGGTTAACTACCGCACCGGTCTTATGGGTGGGTTGGATCGAACCATTGTACGTTCTCTGCAAGCAATGCTTGATGAAATCAACCCGTTGGCTATCACATACCGTAGTGCTGGCCAACAACTGCGCGACCATCCAGACGATGAGTTTTCTGTCGTCATCCACTCTAACCGGAGCCCATCCAGAGGCCATTATGGTCAATATCTGCGGCCTGCTACTGCTGAAATTGCTGCAGTCGTTCCTAACTTCGGTTCTACTAATGCATATCGCGAAATTGCAATTGCATCGCATGGAGGCGGACTAATGTATATCAACGAACAACATCCGTTATACGATCCATTGCATTATGTGCTTCTATTCCCTCGCGGCGAGCAAGGATGGGCTCCGCCTTCGCCTAATGGCGATCAAAATAGTGGCCGTAAGTTCTTTTTTTGCGCAAGCTTGAAAAGGCATTTTGTTCTGCAAATGTATTTGCATACTTACTTTGCAAATAGGCATTGTCCATGACGATGGTGATGATGAGACCGGGACTGCTACACCTATGCGCTATTATGCCTATCTACTCCATGATCGGGATAATTATTACATCTTACATTATCAGCGGCTGTTACACCAGTTCGCTGTTGATATGTGGGTCAAGATTGAGACACATCGTCTTCTGTACATACGCTCCAACCAGCAATCACTTCGTGCTGAAATGATGGGCGGCTTACGCGATGCTGTTGATGGTGAAATAGCACGCAATATTGGCAACTCGGTCCTGCTTCCATCATCCTTTGTTGGTGGGCCACGGGACATGCATAAGCGGTACCAAGATGCTATGGCCATCGTTCGCCAGTTTGGAAAGCCTGACTTATTTATTACTTTCACTTGCAATCCTACCTGGATTGAAATCACTCGCGCTCTTAAGCCAGGCCAAAAAGCGACTGACAGGCCGGATTTAACTGCACGTGTATTTCGTATAAAGGTACGTTTTTGCATTTTGTCATTGTCTTTATACTTACGATTATGTTCTCAGCTCGATGCTTTGATGAATGATTTGACAAAAAAGAATGTGCTGGGAACCGTTGCTGCTCATATCCAGGTGGTAGAGTTTCAAAAGCGCGGTTTACCGCATGCCCACATTCTACTTATTTTGACGCCTGACTGTAAGCCTTCAGGACCTGCTGATTATGACCAAATCGTATCAGCAGAAATTCCTGACCCCACGCTCCATCCTGCTGCTTATGCCACAGTAACAAAAAATATGATGCATGGACCCTGTGGTGAGCAGTATCCAAATTCACCTTGCATGGAGAATGGTCGCTGCTCCAAACGGTATCCGAAGGAGTTTGCTGATGAAACCTCTGATGCCGAGGCAGGTGGGTATCCGATATACCGGCGTCGGGATAACGGTCGCGTTTCGCAACGATCCGAAGGAGCACCACGACTCGACAACAAATGGGTAGTACCCCATAACATCTTTTTATGCACGAAATACGACGCCCATTTGAACGTGGAGATTTGTACCAGCATTCGCGCCGTCAAGTACCTCTATAAATACGTATACAAAGGCCATGACCGCGCAATGATGTCTATGCGACGCAACCGCAATACCAGCAGCGCTGCTGGAAACCAAGAAGACATCGATGAAATCGCCATGTACCAAGATGCTCGATATGTTTCCGCTTCTGAAGCTTTCTGGCGAATTTTCAGCTTTTCACTTCATTCTCGCTCGCCATCTGTTCAATCTTTGTGTCTACATTTGCCTGGACAACAGCATGTATACTTTCGTCCGAATCAAACTGTCCAACAGGTTATAGATCGTGCACAGACCAAACTAACTCAATTAGATGCATTTTTTCAATTGAACCGGTAAGTACCTTTTATCAAAGCTTTTTTGCATTGTCTTTGACTTTTTTTGTTATGATGCTTATGTAGCGACGATACATCTGCCAATGACTTATGTTACCATGAGGTGCCATCGCGCTACTCCTGGAACACGTCTGGGGATCGTAATCGTTGGGTGCGTCGCACCAACTCTGCTTCTGCCGTGGGACGTGTTGTTTTTGTTTCCCCTGCTGACATGCAGCGTTATTGCTTGCGTCTCCTTTTGCATCATACTCCTGGACCAACAAGCTTTGATGACTTGCTCACCCATGAAGGACAAGTATACGAAACCTTTCAGGAGGCAGCTGAGGCACGCCTTTTACTCGAGAGCGATGAAGAATACGACCTCTGCCTTGGTGAAGCGATATCTGTTATTACATCTGGCTCACAGCTTCGCCAGCTTTTTGTCACGTTACTTTTGTTTGCCAATCCAGCAAACCCAGGCACCCTGTGGCGAAAATATGGTGAGCATCTATCCGAGGATTATCAACACCGTTATCGCGTGAATGATCAAGAGCCCAACATGGAGCGTTGCAATGTCCAAGCGCTATTTGACATCAACAACCTCCTTTCTGTCCATAATCGCTCGCTTTCTGATTTTCCAACTCTGCCGCCCTTACCCGATCTTACTGCTTTCGACGATATTCCAGAATATCCAGAACCTACTGTTGAGAACGCAGTTGAAACTGTTGGCGGCTTTGCTCGCATAGCAGAAGACTCGATCGAAAGACTCAACGCTGATCAACGTGTTGCATTTGATGCAATCGTTGCTGCCATTGACGATGCCACGATCCAGCAACGCGTTTTCTTCCTTGACGGTCCCGGTGGTTCAGGAAAAAGTTTTGTGTATAACACCCTTATTGCATATGTCCGCTCCCAAGACCAGTATGCTTTAGCAGTTGCGTCCACCGGTGTTGCTGCATTGTTGCTTTTTGCAGGAACTACAGCTCATTCACTGTTTAAGATACCCGTCGAGAACTTGAATGAGTCGTCCTCATGTAGCATCACAGTCCAGAGTGAAAGGGCACAGCGTATCCGTGATGCATCGTTGATACTTTGGGATGAAGCACCTATGATCCATCGGTATGCTGTTGAAGCTGTGAATCGCACGCTCCAGGATATCATGGGCGTAGCAAACCCAGCTTTAGCGCGCCTTCCATTTGGTGGAAAGGTCGTTGTTTTCGGTGGTGATTTTCGCCAGGTTCTTCCTGTTGTCAAAAGAGGCTCGAGAGGCGATTGCGTTGACGCAAGTTTGGTTAAATCAGACCTGTGGGCATCCATTCGTATATACCGTTTGACGATCAACATGAGATTGCAGGCGCTTGACGAAGGTGAACATGCTACACACCAAAGACAATTTGCTCAAGACCTTTTGCTGATTGGTGATGGTCAAAAGCCCAAAGGTAACATTTGTACTATTTTAGATTTCGAATTGCTAAGCGCTAGGGCTTTTTTTGATAGCACGCGCCAATTCGGAGTATATATTTCTTGATCGCAGTAGGTGCTTGCGCGGCGACAATATGCATAACATCATCAATGTGATCTATCCAAATTTGGATACACTTACCGATGTCGATGCCGATTATTTCGCTCAACGCGCAATCCTTGCTGCAAAGAATGATACAGTTGATCGCATCAATGGCATTGCTACTGATCGCTTTCCTGGGGACCACCACGAGTATCTCAGCACAGATGCAGTGTGTGACGAACGACATGCCGGCCAAATGCCCATTGAAGTTTTAAACACATTATCACTATCAGGTTCATATACATTTACTCGCCATTATGGTGTGCATGTAAGTATGACCACCAAACTAATATTTTTCTCTCACTCTACAGGCTTTCCTCCACACCAGCTTCGCTTAAAGCGCAACATGCCAATTATTCTCTTGCGCAATCTAAATCCGAGTGAGGGCCTTTGCAATGGTACCAAGCTTATTTGTCGAGCATTGCATACACACCTTATCGAAGCCGAAATCGCAAGTGGCAGTCATGTCGGTAATCGTGTGTATATACCGCGTGTCAAACTTATTGCTTCTCCAGAATTTTCTGGATTGCCATTTGAAGTTTCTCGAAAGCAGCTCCCTGTGAGACCAGCCTTCTGTATGACTATTAACAAGTCGCAGGGGCAAACACTTACGTATGTTGGTGTATATCTTCCTGAGCCAGTGTTTTCGCATGGCCAGCTTTATGTTGCATTTTCGCGTGTTACTGATTACAGGAATTTACATATTATGTGTGAGTGGGACCGTCAATTGGACCACCCGATTACCAAGAATGTTGTCTTCACTGAAATCTTCTCTACCCGTAATAATATGAACAATGATAGCACTACTCCTCTTTACCAATAGAAAATAGACCTCTCCCCTGTTTTATACATTTCGGCCTTATTGCTCTTACTATCTGTGCTTTGCATTCATCTGCTACCAAGTAAGAAAGATTTACGACACATTGGTATAGTAGGTTTCGGGTAAGGTAGGGTAGGTATAAATTGGTTCAGTGTAGCACTTAGGATTTATACTTTCGTTAAACTATCGGGACAATGTATTTGTCTGGGACAGAACTAAAGTAGTGAAAGCCTGCCATGTGAGTCAAGAATAGAGGGTAATGCGAATCAACAACTATGCTATACCTAGACACGAAACTGAGATGTGTTCCTTATAAATACGTCCCTTATAGAAAAGGGTAGAAGTGAATAGCAGAAACGAAAATCAAATACAATTATGCTTTGCAATCTAAAAGAGATCCACAAGGTTTACAACGAACTAATGGTTAATACAACCGATAAAGAAATACAGATGAACACTACTTCTAAGGGGATACTCACAGGCAGAGCCCACACTCACGTCCCGTACGCGGAAAAGAAGCCCCCGTTTTTCTTTGTTTGAAAGTCCAAATAAAAGAATGTACTATGGTTAAACAAAATCACAAATTTGGAAACTACATTGTTTTTCTTTGGCTCAACCGAGTTTCCTGTCCGTGCAGCTAGATTTCCTTTTCCCCCATTCTCTTTTGACTTGCTCCTTTCCTTAGTTCCTCTTTGTCGGACTCCACTACATCGTCACCCATAGTTACTATAATTTGGCGGCAAAACTACTACATGAGTCAGTTTTGTTAAAAAACAACGGATTCAACCTTGCGTGGAAGGTGAGAGGGGGGTTTGGGGGGCTTGCCCCCCAATGTGGGGGTCAAGGGGGTTTCCCCCTTGCGACGCGATTTCCGTTGAATGACACGAAGCGAAGCGGAGGGGCTCATTCAGCCGAAGCGAAGCGAGGCAGGAAGCGCTAGTCTACTATTAAAAGAATCGAGTGTGGCTAACTTTTAAAAAAGGAAATCACAGCCTCACCTTGAGAAAACCCTTACTGTACCTCGCCACCACCTTTTTTTTGAAACAACTGGCAACCACCACTCTAATACTGAGCCGCGTGCTATCTTGCCTTTTTTTTTTACGTCCAACAGCTCTTTAAGCAGCCTGACTACCTATTAAAAGAATCGAGTGCTCGCTAACTTACTCCGCTAACTTTCGTGGCTAACTTTTAAAAAAGGAAATCACAGCCTCACGCCGAAAAAGTCTTACTGTACCTTGCCAACTTTTTTTCCCACCACTTTTTTTCTTTTCTAACCGCTGACGACCGCTATTGTAATACTGAGGACCTTCCTATGTTGCCTTTTCTTTTTTTACGTCTGGCAACTCTTTGACCAACCTGACTTTTTTAATTGGGTCTCATTACCACCATTTGGTTTCGCCTCTTTTAATATGTTCACCATCTGTTCATCATGAGATTCCGATACTTTTTTTTCAAGCAGCAACTTTTCACGTTGTGAACTAGTGCTACATCTGAGCTAACTGACACTGTTGTTTTCCAACTCGATTCCTTCTTACAAAGGTCTTTTAGATCGCCCTCTCAAACAGGACCTGTTGGATGATCAGGCTTTGGTCGAGAATGCTGTGTCAGCAGAGAGCAGTGACTCTGCAGTAAGAAAACACTACGCTGCTTCCCTGTGCACTTTGTTGACTTTTGCTGTGAATCGAAGGAGGATGACCTGCACCCGTTCTAGCAGTCTGCGTTCGATGACGTTGAGGAAGAGAACGATCGATAAAGCAGTTTTTACTTCTTATAAAAACCGTGTCTAGGTACAGTCTCACAACTGTTCAGCTTTGCCAGTGCGCAATATACAGTTGCCTTTCCAATCAAATGACCGTACATTGTCATCTACCTAAGCCAACCAGGTATACTAATGTGTCTTTACTATGAATAACAAGCATGATGAGCCGGCTCACCGTTGAATGACCTGAAGCGTAGCGAAAGGGATCATTCAGGCGAGCATAGCGAGACAGGTGACGTGCTCCTTAACAAAATAATAAGCATAATAATATACACAACAGCATTCCAATAGGGTTTAGAGTGTAGTTAATGACAATGCAGCTTTGCCAGTGCGCAATATACATTTGCTTTTCAAACCAAGTGATCAAACATTGTCATCTATCTAACCCAACCAGGTGAATTAACATATCTTTACTACGTAGAACAAGCATGATGAGCCGGCTCACCGTTGAATGACCCGAAGCGTAGCGAAGGGGATCATTCAGTCGAGCGTAGCGAGACAGGTGACGTGCTCCTTAACACAATAATAAGCATAATAATATGCACAACAGCATTCCAATAGGGTTTAGGGTGTAGTTAGTGATAGTGCAGCTTTGCCAACGTTCAATGTACACTTGCCTTCCAAACCAAATTATCAAACATTGTTATCTATCTAACTCAACCAGGTGAACTGATGTGTCTTTACTATGAATAACAAGCATGATGAGCCGGCTCAACGTTGAATGACCCGAAGCGTAGCGAAGGGGATCATTCAGTCGAGCGTAGCGAGACAGGTGACGTGCTCCTTAACAAAATAATAAGCATAATAATATACACAACAGCAATCCAATAGGGTTTAGGGTGTAGTTAATGACAATGTAGCCTTGCCAGTGCGCAATACACATTTGCTTTCCAAGCCAAGTTATCAAACATAGTCATCTATCTAACCCAACCTGCTGAATTAATGTGTCTTTACTACGTATAACAATCATGATGAGCCGGCTCACCGTTGAATGACCCGCAGCGTAGCGAAGGGGATCATTCAGTCGAGCGTAGCGAGACAGGTGACGTGCTCCTTAACAAAATAATAAGCATAATAATATATACAACAGCATTCCAATAGGGTTTAGGGTGTAGTTAATGACAATGTAGCCTTGCCAGTGCGCAATATACATTTGCTTTCCAAGCCAAGTGATCCGACATTGTCATCTATCTAACCGAACCTGGTGAATTAATGTGTCTTTACTACGTAGAACAAGCAGGATGAGCCGGCTCACCGTTGGATGACCCGAAGCGCAGCGAAGGGGATCATTCAGTCGAGCGTAGCGAGACAGGTGACGTGCTCCTAACCACAGTAACATACACAATAGCATTCCAATAGGGTTTAGGGCGTAGTTAACCATTTAGGGTGTAGTTAGTGCCAATGCAGCTTTGCCATCGTGCAATATACAGCGGCCTTTCAAACTGAATTATCAAACATTGCCTTCCAAACAAATTATCAAACATTGCCTCTCAAAACACACCGGAGCGGAGCGAAATAAAGTGCAGCCCAAAGGGTGCAGTGACACGCAGCGCAGCGGAGGGGCTCACAAACCCTGCGGCGAAGCGAAGGCTGCACTTTATTATCTTGTAATTAAACTGAAATTGCCGAAAAGTACAACGTTACACCGGGTGTTCAATGCGGCACACCTGCGATTTCTACATCCGTCACTGATTTGCGTATCATTGAAAACTTCCACGATGTCAAGCTGGAACAGGCCGATTTTGGCAAGCCCAGTTCATTGGTGGCTGTATCCGGTTCCAAACGTTTAATTATCCGTACATCTTGGAAGGAAGAGGAGCTTTTGTTCGGCAAAGATTATACTGCTGAAGGCAAATAAAACGAGTATACTTTATCCGAACTACATACGCGCATTAGTCTTTGCATGCTGTGGTGCGAGGTATTTGCTATAGAGGTTGTAACAAATATAGAACTCATTGAGGATCTAAACAATTGATTTATTGTTTCTCGTGATGGATCTCTCTCTGTTTATATATCTTTAGTTGGTTAAAAGATAGCTGATCAAGGGCATACTGGCTTACGAATATACTTCATCGTTCTACCATGACGGATTGTATGCTCTGTGATAGGTGCATATCCTGTTAGCACAATCCTGTTTCTCTGAAACCTGTGTAAAGTAATGCCGTGTAGATGTTAATCACGTAAAGTGCTTTATCCGGTAGAATTGCTAGGATACAACGATGTGTAGCAGCCTCATTCACTTATAAACATTATCTTTGGATGGGTTAGAGCGAAAACGTGTGCCTTCCATTTGCTTTTCTGTTGATGTAAACACGATGTGAATATGATGTGAATATGATGTAATATCGTTGCTTATTGAACGTGTACTGTATTTGTAGAAGCACGCCATAATCGATGTGCATGCACTTGGAAAATTTGAATCGTTTGAAATTAAATTCAACTTGCTGTATCAACATAATTGTCATGCCGGCTTTCTCGTTCTCTTTTTATACTACCACTCCCTGTACCGCTTCTATCTACACCTTGCTCTCAGCCTCTACCCGCCGTAGCAATGCAAATGGATAGCCCGAGCCTCCACAGAAGTTGATCAGAAGCGCGCATCGTCGGAAACGAATCGCACACTGCGTTGAAAAGAGGATCATAGACTGACGGAGCAAGCCGACGGTACGGATGGTTCTTAATAGGTTACACATTTATTTATGGAAGGTTCAGCTATGGTCAGAGGATCTACTTGATCAATGGGAACACTATAGGCTGATCGGAATTCTTGAAATGTACACAGGCTAATCAGAAAGTCAATGCCTTGGATTAAAAACCAAAGGGCGGGCCATGAGTCCAAAGGGGAAATCCGGCAGGGTTGGTGGCGTAACGCCAGATGGTTTGCAAAGGTTATCCCATATTTGCCAGAGAGGCATTACGTGTGTAGAGTCGGTGTCCGAGCATAGTATGAATATGGAAAAAATCACAGCATTCTGGGGTGCAATGGGCCTAACTGTCTGGGATCATATGAAAGAACTTTAACTATGCATAGACCTATTGCCACGGATCTGTTCCGAATTAGCATAGCATAAATGTGATGCAGAGGATTAAGTATGGTTTGGGTCATTCTGCTGTCTTTCGATCATTATAAAAACAGATGCTGCTTGATATAACTTTCTGATTATACTCTCTTCCATATTTACGCAAAAGGATATAAAGTGGATACATTGTCTGAAGGTAGCTAACCCAAAGAGGTAATTATGAAGAGCAGCAACCTGCTTGCGACTCTTCGGCAAGTGCACTGTTTTGTGTTGGACCCAACCGGATGCCCGAGGTCTAACAATATAACAGTAAGCATCCGAGCCCATTGTGCTTCCCCAACCAGCCAAAATGATGTGTATGTACCTCGTTGCCCGCGAAAATGCCTGCTTGGATTTTCTCGTATACCTTCTCAGCGGTCTTGACGAACGCCTCTTCTACATTTTCCGCCGACTTGGCGGACGTTTCCATGAATAGCGGAATATCATTTTCCTCCGCGAACCTCTGAGCCTCTTCAGTGGTGACCTGTCGCTTCCGACTATCCAGATCGCTTTTGTTTCCAATTAACATGATCGTTGTATGAGGGTTGGCATGCTTGCGCACATCTGAGAACAGGACAAGGTTTGAGCTCTTGTCTCCCTATTGATGAAAAGAAACACACCTGCTAGCCACGTGGGTATATGTTCAAATGACTCTCGCCTAGATAATCAATCATAGACGGGTTGGAACCAAGCTATATGCAACCGTATACAGAAAACCTAGGTTTACCTTGAAATATCATACACTAATACATGGTGTGAATGTTCTGCTGTTCTGCATGCGAGAGGCTAGACTATTACCTAGTAATGCGCCTGCCGCGCCTCGATAGTAACTCTGCGTGATACTCCTGAAACTTTCTTGACCCGCCTAACGTGAAGAAAGAAACGGTGTCAGTATAAAAAAATACTCTCTGTATTTCCCAGTGACGCAAAGCTTACCGTATCCCAAATCTGGAGCTTGACTTGCTTATCGTCAACCGTAATGAACTTGGTGCCGAATTCCACACTGTTTTCGATAAGTTCGTTTACTTCATTCAAAATAAAACCAAAAGGCATACCCAATGGTTAATTCACGACCGGAATAGAATCGTCTATCAGTGAATTGCAAGAGCAGGCATGACTAATCGAAAGTGTGAGTTATTGTCGCAACGCTGAAAGGCCATACTTGGTTACCTTGCCAACACCTACAAAAAGTTATCTAAGCGACTATTCCGAGGGTGAAAAGAAGTAATATGCTTACCGGAATCCCCGACGATAATGTACTGCAGAAAGTGATGACACAAGTCAGCTTGGCAGGATGATGAAGTAAATGCATAGACTTACCTTGATAATGTAGTTGTAAGTTGACATAGGGAAGACAAAAGAGTTGCAGTCGATCACGAGGATTACCGGCTTTTTTTTATGCTGTATAATTTGCGGCACTTGTTGAATTTGGCGTCGTACTACTATTCCGCGTATAAGACTGCTGCCCTAGCATGCTCTTCCTTGGATGTGCATGGTCGAGTGTTTTACCAGGACGTATAACTGTATATGAGTGACAGCCCATCATAAAGCGTACCAGTTCTTGGCATCATTGGCGTTTTATCTTCAGAAGGGCTGATATACGACGATCGGCAAACGAAGAAGACGACGATCGATTTTCCGGCACTTTTTTTTCGCATTAGGCACCATTTCTTCCGTCGGAATCCATGTGCAGCATTGGAGCGACCACATTCTTTTATTTTGTGCCACAGCCAAGTCGTAAATCATCCAAAGTTATGCTAGTACCTGAAATCCAATTGCTCACGATAGCCGAGCAAAGCATCGGCGTGAGCGGTACTATTGACACCCAAGTATGCGTTTCCTCCCTTGCACATGGTGCTCAATTTATCTTTTTGATAGATGGATATTGACCCTGCAGGTACACTTTGGTAGACACTGAGACATATCTCGCATGTTTCAGAAGAGTGTCCTCCTCTCGCGAAAATAACAAACATCAATTGCATGCGTACTGCTTGTGCCGGTTGCGGGCATATGGCTCCGATGAATGTGCATAAAACATTAAATCCGTCGGATCGCACTATGTAAATGAACTAAAATATTCGTACATGGCTGTCAACAAGAGTATGCGCTTAAATAGCGGTGCGGAAGTATATCACTTCCTGTTGTAATCTCATTGCTAAGGTGCATCCTGTCAATAATATATGGCCCCCCACTGCATTACTACCCGGCGCCATATCTAAATTAAGAATCACAAGCATCAAGTGATACACTGTATGCGGATCACTATTGTAGCACATGGAGAAGGCTTGGATAGCACTTTACTGTTTTCCTTTGTCCGTATGAAAATCACTACTATTTATTGTGGTACTTTTATTTCAAAGCTTTATCGACAATGGCCTTTTTGGAACAGCTGAACCGACTGGCATTTGGGACAATGGACGGTGTACAGCCTCGCTCGAACATGGTCTGCCATCCTTTAGGTATAAAAGAGAAACACCACATCCTTTGTGAAATTGTATGCGCATGGGAAAGTACAATTATATTAATCAATAATATGTGGTATCCTTTTCCTTTGACATTTCTGGACTGACTGCAGTATTTTCATAAGCGGCAAGTTCCAGCTTGGCCGCATCGACATCAATAAACACAACAATCACTGCAGCTACCACAAACAAACCCAATACAAATGGCCATCCCATCCAAATATTTGACGTCGACTCGGATATTGCTCCAACAACCACCGGTCCAATCCATCTAAAGTAAATGTGTGTTATAAGAGTTGAGTTTGCTCATGCAGAGAAGCGGCTTACGATGAGGCCTTGTTGACAACACCAAACAGACCAAAGAATAGGTTCTCTTTTCCTTTCGGCGTCAATTCTGCCAGCATAGTTTGTTGCCATGCCCAAATCGGAGCGGTAAACAGGCCTGACCACGCTGAGAAGAACCAAAGCTCCCAAGTCGTCTAATACAACCGTTTAAAACCGCACATACAGTTGTTTGCAAGTCAATATTACCTTGATGCCAAAGTTATTCATGCTTATACCGAAGCAACCCCACAGTGGCATCACCGCAGTCAATCCGACAATGATCAAGAGATTGGTTTTTGTTTTGATACCGAACTTCTTCGTTACGTACAAGAATCCAATGCAACCGATAATGGATGTGATAGCAGTAATGAGACCCTGCAATGTGATCTGCAGTGCCGAGAAACTGGTTACTTCACCAGTGATAATAGAAGTCATTTGATTGATGGTGGATACCGCATCCGAAAACATGAAATATGAAAAGATGTACATGAATAGATACCGTAGCTTTCGAGCCTCCCTGTAATTGACCACTAGTTGGCATTGATATTTTTCTGAGTAAAAGGGCATTATTATACTTACTTGACGGCCTGAATAATTGACTTCCATCCAATTGTTAAGTGGTTTTCTCCAGAAGGTAGTGGCGGACCGCGTCTCCCCGAAGGTTGGAACATAAAATAAGGTATGGCATTTAGAATCCAAAACCCACCACATACTACTGTCCCAATAAAGTTGTAGATGGGTGCATCACCTAGTATGCTTTCTGGCGACCAAGGAGCAAACGCAGCTGCCGACAACACGGCCGTCAATATCAAGAAGCCAATGTTGGACCAAGTTGTTGAAATTGCCGAGACATGGTTCCGCCACTGCTCTACCACGGCCGCACATTCTTTGGGAGATATGTTGCTGACACGTGCGTTGCGCACGATCGGCAAGTTGTCGCTCAGGGTAGGAAATGCAGCGCCATAAAATACGAGTGTTGTGCCATACGATATAAGTGCAATGATAAATATGGCCATCATGGCACCCCAGTGTGTTCCATCGTCATTGACTAATGCAATAGGGGCTATCTGAGCTGTGCACGCGATCACGGTTGCTGTCAGCAAGATGTATCGGTTCCACCGGCCATAATCCGCGAGACTGCCGAACGTGGTGAATAGTAAAAATTGAATAGAAAACGAAATGGACTGCACATAAAGCATCATGGATGAAACAGGAACAGAACCGGATGAGGACGGCCATCGAACATTGCATGGTGATAATGCGTTTTGAATATCGCACGCTCCACCCGTCTGTGGGTTAAACCCGCCACGATAGGCGAGGTATTGCAGGATGGTCGGCATATAGCTGAACATCGTGTAACCATTATTCTTTTGCAAAAAAAGTAAATAAAATCCGATCAGTTAGGAATATACTGTTTGTGCTTATATATATGTAGAATGCGGTATTTACCCCGTTGTAATATAGGTAATATCCCCATAGCTCTTTTTTTGTTGCTGGTGGTTGCTGATTGATCACAGCAATCTTGCTTGGATCTTCTTCATGGTTGTCATTCAATGGGATGCTGAACGGATCAGCAAGTATACGTTCGCGCATCGACATTTTTTTTATGTTTGTGATCTTTAGCGAAGTAGCAACAAGTTGAAAGGTGAAAAACAGCTTTATGGCCACACAGTCTGCTATATATATATATTGCCGCTTAAGGGGGTTGCAGATGTAGTCAAGTTTTGTCCTTGGGTATGCTACCGTGCCACTCCACACTACAGCAATTATAACAACAGGCTGCCAGTATCCAGAAGTCTTGTGTTTCGCCATTGATTTCCTTCAATACAGCCATGTTTGACTTCTACATAACCATTCCGTGTGTAATAGGATGCGGAATGCTAATCAATACTTTCCACTTCTGGCGCCTCGTCTCCTTTTCGTATCTGTGCAATTAACTCATTATCGCGCAGTATGTGTAATGAGCCAACTTGGCTGCAGAGGCACTGGTTTAAATCTAAAACAAAAAGAATTCGAGAAACACTTCTGCCGTGCTTATTTCCACATCATGCAGGCGCCACTGCACCCCAACAGCATTGCATTCGAAACATATAGCGTGATCCAGGCCAAGCTGTCAGGGTTCCGTTAGCAGTAGGTTAAGCGAATGAGCATGACAAAGAGTGCAGTAAAAAGAAATTGATGCGTGATAAGGAATTAAGTATGCGTAGTATGTTGTGTTGGTCAAGTTGCGCTCGATGCAAGTTCCTGATAAAAATGGAAAAAGTAATGCTAATAATATTTGAGGCAAGGATGCAAAATCACGATTGTGGAATCAAAGTAGTAGAATGTCAATGTATGCTAGAACAAATGAATAATGATAAACAGGGAATGGGTATGAATAAAAGGAAATGATCATGTATCTTAGTCTTCGTCATCTTCGTCGTCTAGTTTGATGTTTTCCAGGGCAGGCAAGATGCTCTCCCATAGTTTTGTACTCTATATCTCCCGTAAATACCTTTGCATCGCTTGCATATTGCAAAATCCTCACCTCAGTGTAGAATGAAATGTGGCTGTCAGCATAGGCCATCAAACCCTGCTTAAGTTCAGCCGTTTTGGTCGTTTGAAACGTGTCAAATTCTTCCGTCATTTGCTCGGAGAATCCATTTGTGATGTCGCTAGTGCGGGTCACCTCGCTTTCAAGCTATAATTGCAGATTAGAGTGTATCCTCAAGGTGTAAATAGAGGATACCTACCTCTTCGATTTTTTTTTGTATCTCGGCAAGTTTCTCAGGTGAGCTATTGGCAATCTTGTCGCGCTCTTCGGTCGCCTTTTGCAAATACGTCGATAATTCCTCAAAGTCAATCTGACTCTCATCTCGCTTTTGCAAAGTATCCTATTCAGACAAATTTAACATAAAATAGCCAGTTATTGATCGGCGTCGTGTTACCTTGACAGCATGGCAGTACGCCAATAGCTCATGTAGGTCGTTCATAAACAACATTTCCTCGGTATTGTTCATTTCTTTCATATATTTGCCATATGTTTCTGTAGTTTCGGCAAACTGACGCAAAGGCATGGCGATACTAGATTCCAAGGCTGATATTTCTCTAATGCTCCATGCAAAGCTTGTGTAGTCGCGTATCAAACCTATAATAGCATCGTTGAGAAATCACATGCGTAATTGTGGAATGCGCATTACTTGTTTGTCGCTGACTGATTCGCGAATAGAGTTTTTCGATCGTAATGATGTTGTCTTCCAACTTATCCACATAATCTTGCATATCAAGGAACCGCTGATCTGCCTTTTTGACAGTCGCAAAGGCATTCATCAGAACATCGCCTAGGGTATCGAAGAACGACGGTGCTTCTGGGACCTTTTCGGCTTGGATCGCACGCTTGTCATTTTTCTATTCTGCGCTTAGTGAAACAAGCTCCCACGGATCTTGCATCCAAAACACTTACAAAATCGTCCGACTCTAGAAATATTC
Organism: Fennellomyces sp. T-0311; assembly: GCA_025266875.1. Lineage (NCBI taxonomy): Eukaryota > Fungi > Mucoromycota > Mucoromycetes > Mucorales > Lichtheimiaceae > Fennellomyces > Fennellomyces sp. T-0311. The sequence goes on from JALLLT010000016.1 coordinate 858,402, forward strand.
TGGTGCACTGCGACTTTTGCAGGCATGGATGGTTTGCGATGCGATTGAGGAACCATTGTAAGCTAATAATAGTCATCAACCGGCCGAACTGAGCAGATCGCACGAACAAACTACATACCCCCATCGCCGCTTTTCGAGGAATTCATCACTGAATCGATTGCCTTTGATGTACGCTTTAGACGATGACTTTTTGTTAGCTGCAAGAAAAAAGTATACCATGCATCCTTTTGTTGTTTACCTAGCCGATGCTTCTCCGGTAGCGGAGGAACAATGCACACAGGAAATTCAAGTGTCAGAGCATCATGGAGCCATACGAAATCCTGGTAACGACGCCGCACTGACCGCGGCCGAGTGCTGTTGAATGTTTCTAGTGTTGTCTATGTAAGCGGTTAAATAACACTCCTGTGAGAGCAACAGAGATACGTTACCTCGGTTGTCACGAGATATGATATAAACCCTTGCACCGCTGCCGTTTGCTTTTCAGGCTTCTCCACACGAATGGTCATTCTGCATTCCGCTTTGGCGGTAGCCAAGGGTTCGGACGTGGATGGTGTTGGGGGATCTTGATATGTACTGGAGTACGATTGCTGTGCGGTTTCGACAGGTCAGCGAGGCTCCTCCCTCTGCATAAAATAGAAAACTTTACTTCATGGCTCTGAAATGGATCGAAACTAGGCAACGATGACCTGTCGTACGAAGAGAAACCGTTGCCCCAATCGGCATCGTCAAACACATTTTCATTCAACATGGCGCTGTATGAAAAGGGAAGAAAGAAGAAAAAAAAGTTGATAAAGCGTTGGCGCATTTTAAATTGCTGTTTTTGGGCGTGATGGTCGTTCGCCTTCATCAATTGATGATACTCAGCTCGTTCGCAAATAAAACATCTGTGCCGTAACCTGGGCAACTGCGATCGCCATGCTTTCTGTTCTGCTTTGACGTATTCCAGCGATTTGCTCGATCGGTCGTTGCGTCGAAATCGCTTGATCAATTCAAAACGGTTGAGCGCTAAATTGGATCAGTTATCTGCTGTCAATGTCGTCAACCCCACTGCCGAATCTGCAATATCGTCTTTAATATATGCATCGACGAATCAGGAACCTGGTTGCTCCGAGCGCGCTGCAACTAATTTTTTGTACTAATAGTCAACCGTCCGTTCCACTTTTATCCTATCCGTACGTTGCTGTGCTAACCCTTTGGATGCACGGTTACCGACCCCACTCCCGCGTTTGATATCTATATGCATATGTACGAAATGCACATCCACACACAAAAGCGACACTCAATCGCACGAAGGAATATTGTTGAACCGCGCACGTGCTCCGCGTGATAGACGCATCAGCTGGATAATCGAATCGAAACAGCCACATGTCGTTTGATACATAGCCATCTTTATTGATATTGATTTAGACAACGGTACCAGCAGCCGAAGCGATACGGGGCCACAGATCGGCGCACTCCTTGGCAACAGGGCCAGTGATAGCAGAACCCTTCATTTCACCCTTAGGCTACACAAAAAATACTAAGCATCTTGCTTCCAAATATCCTCGAAAAGAATACACTTACGTTGACAATGACACCAGCATTATCCTCAAAGTAAAGGAAAACACCGTCTCTGCGGCGCCACGCCTTGCGCTGACGAACAACGACGGCAGGCATGACTATGATAGGAATAACAGTAATGCGTCAATAAATCGATGAAGCGCGTCTTCCAATCGTCGAAAAATTACCCTTCTTTCTCAATTCGGGCTTGCCCTTCTTGACGGTAGCGACAACCATGTCACCAGCACCGGCAGCAGGGAGTCGGTTCAAACGACCCTTAATGTTGCGGACAGCAATGACATAGAGGTTCTTGGCACCACTGTTGTCAGCGCAGTTCATGACAGCACCAACGGGCAAACCGAGGGTCATGCGGTACTTGGTACCAGAAATGCTAACTGTTAGAAAATCGCAAAATGTTAAAATCGATTCTTTCGTGTATCGTGCCTCTCTTCACGTAATCCATTCGTCTATCCATCCATCCATCTATCCATCCATCATCTATCTCTCTTAACTCTTTACTGTACTACTTTCCTTTCGGCATGTCGGATGAACAGAAAGGAGGAGTGCGGTAGCCCGGATGTCCAATTTCATTTGCTCACAGTTCTTCCGTACATTCGGCATGAATTCCGATGATTTTTTTAAATGATGATACGCCATCGAATATTATCACATATGGTGGATGATAAGACCCAGCAGCTCATCAGCTCATCATGTATTCATTAATCAGGGTGCTGTAGCAGGTATCCCAGCTTAATTAAGCGACATATGAACTTTTTCTGAAGTCCATTTACACATGAATCAAGCATGCTTCTACAGCGACATCCTGTATCCATAGCAATACTATCTCCATGGTTTCTCGCTATGGAAAACTGTCGGTGAGTATGACTACACCCCATTACTCTGTTTCATCGTGACGATGTGTTCTGACTTTTTAGTTTTAGCTCATGCTATATTCCGCTGTTGGTCTATGTTGAACCTGACTGTCCCCCACTTGCGGTACCTAGGTTTGCAGTACGCCATGTCGATGGAGCAATAGACGTTGCACACGATAGTCAGTCAACGCTGTTTTGGTACCAACGCGTTATTGCTGTGCAAATATGGGCCCCGTTCCATCAGCATGTATCGATTCCAGCTTACTTAAACAGAGTAAAGATGCTTACATAGTAACTATTCTTCGTGGATTCGAAAATTAATGTTACAGATGCAATACGCACAAAAAGATACAATTGTAAAGTGGTTACATACTCTGAATCCTGTTCAAGTCTTTACGAGCATCAATTGGTCGGCGATGACCACGTAGAATATACGACACGAGAACTTTCACCAATGACTTACAATCACCACACTGCAGCAAGTAATAGTTACAATCTTAATGATACCAATATACAGATGAAATATCTATATTAAGTGTAATCCTAGTTACTGCACCCACGACATTTGCGAACTCTACGTATCCTGAGTAAATCACTAACATGTATGGTACTCAGAATACTCCCGTCTACACGGATCTATTCTTCTCCTTTTCACATTCAATGTCCCACTCGCATCTTTAATGATAATAAATAATGAATGGAATATATATGGAAAATTTTGCTGTAGTTTCCAGCGACTACGGAGACTGACATTTACCCATTCTGCTTCGAAATGTACATTTGTGCCCTGGATTCTTCGCATTGCGTGAGTTAACAGGTCGCATGGCTTCTAAAATCCTGCACCGCAGAATTTCTTTTATTTTTTCGTTATGTTCAGCATGGCGGCAGGACTAGTAAACCTTGCCATATCCTTACCAACGAGTATATCTATGTCATTTAACTTCTTTAACCCCTGCAGATCTGGTTTGCTCTTGACAATACCTTTCGTGTCTAGTCATAGTCTTTAGCTGCTTTTACCCTAAACTCTGACCGAAATATCGAACCAAGAACAGCCAATAATCCACTAATATATATATGCATCAAGAGTATTTCGCATTCCTTCTGCAAGTACAGCCCTGAACTTCTTGGCAATAAATAGAATCAAAGACGTGTAGATAAATATTAATCCACCTTTCCGCCTACTCATACTAAATATAGCAATGTATTTTCGCCCTACGAAAACCCTTTGTAACGATCACTCTTTTAAAATAATTACCCAGTTATTATCATTATGTCACTGGTTCATGAAACTTTATCTCTGATCCGAGGCTCGTGGATTGGCATCGTTCAAAATAGTTTGTTTTGCTGACAACCATTTTTTGTAAATTCAAGGCGAAAGAACTCAAGTAATTCGGACTATGTATGCTATGTTTAACTACAATAATCATGCTATTGAAAGTAGTGAATTATTTATGGTTGTAGGCTTATAAAAAACTAAGCAAAAGCCTCCAGCAAGTGACATGGTCAACTGAGCTTGACATTCTAGCTAAAGAAATTTCTTGTGCTCGCTCAGAAAAATAATGCTCTGCGCCTACGACATGCTAGCATTCTTTTGGGACCAAGCGATGACCCAAATTAGCCGTATATATCAGTCCAAAGCTGTCGCTCTTGTGCACAGATGGCACCTTCTTTTTTGCAGTTGGTGCTGCTTTGAATATCCAAAAAGTACAATGCGTACGACTACATACGTGCACTGTCATCTTTTCTTCGCCCGCAATCTTGCCATACACCACTCTTGAGAGCTTATGTTTAGTTATAAATCAATGTACCCGCATTGCTTCGTACGTCCAGTAGTACAACGGTGGTCAACAAGCTGAGTCACCCCGATGAGGACGAACCGGCGCCAGAAGAGGCCCTACAAGGCAGCGCACCCACAACCACAAGAAATCACCCATAGGGTGGTCACACTTTTATATCCCCAGCAATTTTATTTGACATCGTGCCTACCCAGTTCTTTTCTTCGCATTACTTTATAATAACCTTCTACTACACACACCTATCTTTTTCCAATTGGGGGGTTTTCAGGCATGGCACCAGCTTCTTTATTTTATATATTTATACATTTGTACCGCAAGGAAGCGACCACGTCCCTATAAGGGTAGGTTTCATAGTCTTCCCCAATAAAGCCAATACTTTTTCAACTACAACGGTGGTCATAGCATATACTTCTTCAGCTCATCTACCAAGTTCTTTCAAAGTAAAGCAGTTGGCGTCGATAAAAATATGTACCTATGGGAGGTAACACTTTTTAAATTGTTTATAATCGGTGAAGGTTCCGTCTCTGAGACTGCTGTGTACTCCTTGGTAGCCTGCTTATGATTTCTCATGGGACGAAGAAACATATCGTATCATTGTCCGTTGGGGAGCAGGAGGGGCACTTTTATCTTCTTTTTGCTTGTGCTTCTCCAAGGTCCGCCCCAAACATGTCACTTCTGCTCTCGAGACCGATCAGAGTGGCAAATAAAGCAAAGAAAGTGTTACCTTCCATACGACCAGCAATCAAACAAAAGCAATGCAAAATATCCGCAAGCGTAACAATCACGTAACTTACGGTCTTACTGGTTACTCTCCCACCATTTCCCCAAAAAATCATGGAAGAAGTATGTCAATTAATTGAATGTTATAGCTGGAGTACGTAGTAGTAAGTGTACGAAATTTGGTGGAGATCACTTGTGTCTATATCTATTCTAGCTCCACGTAATTTGCTGGGAACTATAAAATAGTAGATTAGTCTCCTGCCAAGCTAGCCTGCTAGTGTTGAACACATACCACACCCTGCTCTTTTCCAATCCGCCCTGTCCACCAATCTTGCTGGTTGTCTGTTTTCTCGATAATCGTAATAATTGCACCTTCCTCAAAGCTCAAATCGCCTGGCTGTTCTCCCTTATACGCATACAGTGCTCTCGCTATTGGTTCGGCTGGTTTGGGAGCTGGTGGTGGTGGTGGTAGACGGGGTGCAACAGGAGGCGGCGCTGGTGCATGATACGCTGGTGGGGGAGATGTCGTTGGAGCTGGTGAAGGGTACGCTTGAGACGGGGAATGATACTGTTGAGCTGGTGCTGGTGGTGCGTACGTTTTTGGTGCTGGCGGGGCATATGCTCTCGGTGCAGGAGGTTGCTGGCTTTGTCGAGTACTTGGGGGCGCTCGCAACGTACCGGGTTTCGAAATGGTAGTGGATCGATAAACATGGCCGGACGACGAAGTTGATCCGCTTTCATCACCTTCCTCCCCGCGGTTACGGTTGTACAATTGATGGATATTGCCAAGCGAATTGAACTTTGCACCAAGTGCACGATACAAAGGGTCAGCTTCGGGGGGAGGTGCGACGGTGCCGTTCAAAAGCTCCTTTGCGGTTACACGCTTTCCATAAAACTTTTCATTGGCGTCATTGCGAGTAAGAATAACTGATCCTTCAAGTGAAACGCCTACAGCAGCATCGTGAACTTTCGGCTGCATATCACCAAAGCTGGTTGAGGTTACTTACCGGCAAACAGGCCGCGGGTCTTGCTGTAGGAGTAAACGGCAGCAATGTGCTTGAGTGTTGCTGAGCCCGAAGCTTCTGCATTGCGACCCAAGGGACCAGCAGCCACTATTGCGAAGGTATACATGTAAATGGTCCATTTCTATGTAGCCATGTTACACACGTTACCCGATACGTTGCCGCCAAGCGTGATACTGCCGAAATGGCTGAATGTCTTGACAGCCTCTTTGGTATTGAGGACCAAGACAAAATCGGTGAGTTCTGCTCCGATCTGACCGCCCGCGCCAATGCCTGCGGTTGCAATTGCGCTCGGACTCGACCACGCTGAGTAGAAAAAAAAATCGCAAGTCAGCAATCACGTTCTCGCTTTACATATTCCATATCGTACTGTTGTCCGGGAGCCTGGGGGAAGAAAGCAGAACGTGAATATCCATCGCTTAAGCATTCAGCAGCGATACGACTTACCGTGCCACAACCAAGCCTGAACCAGCGCGACCTGAAAACAGGAACCCCTACGTCAAAGAATGAGCCTCTGCGCAAACGATTGGAAACACAAACACCTACGGCCTTAAGCACTGAGTAAATAGCCAATCCATGTGCATTCTTCAAGATATCAGGTGGGATGATTTTGTCAAGACCCTGGCCAGGATCTGCTTTTGTGGTCAGTTGCTATGTTGCGATGGGTTACAATTGACATGCCTATGAAGCTGTTCAGGATTTTGGCGGCCTTCTTGCATTCACCTGTGGATTGCGCATTGTGGATCAGACCGCAGATCTTAGAAAGAGCGCGTCGTTTAATTTTACCTGAAAGCTTGGTGGGAATGGGCGAGTTAATGTTGAACGAGTTGTTGAGCTTTTTTTTCATGAGGAAAAACGGGTGAAAAAGAGGCGAAATAGGTAAAATGGCAGCTGTATTGATGGCGGACCTTGGCCACGCATTGACCGTTGTTTTTGGCTTAGCGTTAAAATATTCATATACTAAACGTGGCGAAGCACTTGATGGTACATTTGTTGCATGCAAGAGTAAAAATGAAACAGGATGGGGGAAGTTATGCCGGAAAGGGAATGGTGGGGAATTAGAAAGGTATCACGAGCTATCCGTCGCAGCAGTGGTGGCATTATTGCTTTTCGCCTTGCCAAGGTCCATCTCTTGCAGCACCCGCAGCCATTCCGTCCCCGCCTCACGCCGCATCGACTCGATTTTGCGTCGAAACGACATGGTCGCTGGTGAAACAGATCGATGCTCCTTTTTATCGTCGCTTGGGGACCGACTACGCCGCACTTTGGATCGCGATCGCCGCTTTCGGGACGACGACGACGTTGATGCTCTGCGCGCAAGTTGCCCTTCCTCAAGCTCAGCGACACGATGCACCTTGCGGCCCGCATCGTCTTCCTCCGTCGGTAACGGGGGCTGCTCCTCCTCACTCTGCCCCAGCTTGACAATGCGCTTCGCCTTTTTGCTCTTGGCCCGCGCAATCTTGGGCTGCTCTGTCTTTGTTGAATCCGACTCTCCTCCACTTGTCGTCCCTGGTTGCGCAGTGGGCCATGCTGGTGGAGCAACAGACGCCGCGGGTGCACGATAATCATCTGATGCGGTGGTAGCACTCACACGTCGTCGTTCTGCGAAGCTGGGACGCGTTCCATCCAGCATGATATCGAGTCCAGCCTGCTTGAACAGAGTAAAGATGTCTACACGGTACTCACTCTTTCATGAAACAGTAAAATTAAAGTTTGCAACTGCGGCACATAAACAAATCACACTTATTACCTGCAACATTGTAAACGGGTTACCCTGGATCCATACGTCCTCCAGGTTAGGGAGCGACGTAAGCCGTCCGATCTCCGCCGAGTCCTCGATACGATTGTCGCGTAGATCCAGTCGCTCCAATGCCCATAGGCGATCCAGTCCCGCCAACATGGTCAGCCGATTGCCTCGAAGATCCAGTTCCTGGATATTGCCGAGTACAGTGTTGATTCCGTTCACAAACGAGATCATATTGTGTGCCAGCTGAAGCGACTGCAAGTTGTAGAGGTGTGAGAGTGCTGCAGGGACGTCGATCAGGAGGTTACTTGACAGATTGAGGTGGGTGACTGACTGGATTTGTTGCAGCGGTTCATTGTCGAGGGTTGTCAGGCTGTTGTCTGCGAGCGACAACATTTTGAGCCGCTGCCACGTTACGTCCTTCTCCGAACCATCCACGTCCCTTTGAATCACATCCGCAGCATCCTCTACATTTGCTCCTTTCACAACCAAACTGACCAGGTTCCGTCTCAATTCGGGCCATCCATCCACGAATCTTGGATGCGTACCAGAAAGTTCCAGAAACGAGAGCGTGTGAAACGGCGAAAGCGATAGAACGATCGATCCATCCTGCGGCAATGGCTTTTCGTAGTGGGCGATAGCGCGCTGCGAGGATCGGGTCGTGGCATTTTGCGGGTCTATCAGTAGATTCATCTGCAGTTTGAGCGCCGACACATGCGCAAAGAATTTATGAATGTGCATGATATCTTCATGGAGCGGGCGTTGCTCTTGTTGCGTCGAGCGGCGTTGCCATAGATTCCATCCGGTCGACAGTGAGAGTGTGGACATGGTTGACGCAATTGACCCCACAGACATGATCGAAGGAGCCTTTGTTTCGTCGTCGACCGAGGTTTCTGTTTCAACCACTCCGCCTTCCGGTATCTCACCGAGTAGCGCCGGATCGCCAATATCGAGCCCCAGGTGCTCAAACTGCACTAGCAAAAAGTAGTAATGATGGATGTCCAATGACAGCGTGCAACGGGGTGGCATGTATGGAGTGTTGGAGAGCGCAGACGTGCTTGGTAACGCGGCCATAAGCAGCGACATGTAGGGGACCTGTATTCCGTACAGGGACGCTGGTGTGCCTGTGGTCGATGTTTTGAAGCTCTGGCTGCTGCTGGGTACTTCATTGCTTGCATTCGACCCGCCGAATAACGATGTTACTGCCGTCGTGATGCTGGACGTGGTATCTGCAGGACCGTTGCGGTTGTTGCTGTTCTCTTCTATCTTTGGCAGGGTGTGGTTGGCGCTGGCTAGTCGCACTTCATTCGTGTCAAGGTAATGTGAGAATGTACGAATAAAGCGATCTCCTGGAATTGGTGCGGCCATCGTGCATATGTGTAAGATTGTGTGGTATCGAAAAAAGAAAGAGAAGGTTGTCCACTGGAGAGCGCACACCCGGTGTCGTCGCGGTAGTCGAAAAAAATGGTGCATTTCGGCTTCCATGGCGACGATTTCCATATCAATCACTCCCCAGCTTGTTTAATATATTTTGTATTCAACGATGCAGATGTTTCAAAAAAAAGAAAACCATACTCTATCGCGATCACAATCCTTTCATGACTTCTATTAGGTTTTTTCTAGTACATAATTTCGTTATACCACATCTTTATTGTTGCGAAGGTCAAATGCAACAACCCATTGTCCACGTGATAATCGGCATTGGAAATATCTGCATTTGGTGAGGTTTTTTTTGAAAATTATGTATGCGTCGATTCAACATATTCGATAGTAAAAGTACTTTTCTATTTGTGTTGTAAACGGTAGAAGCAGCCAGATTTCTATCAGATGTACGTTGAAGGAAAATGGGCGACGTTCTGATATATACAACTGCGCAAGGTTGTTTTTAGAGTTTATCCATTGATAAAGAAGTCAAAAGTTTACACTGCCAATAATTTTTGGTGAACCGCTGTAACCACTTTTAACCATCGAAATTATCTGCAGGGGATTAAGCGTTAATACACAAATCCACATCATCGATCGTAATGAAAAAGTCCTCGCTGCAATGACGATAAACAAGGATAATCAAAAGCCATCTCCTGACAACATGATAAGCATCATTCAGCTTGGTCTTGTTAAAAACATTTAAAATGAGTAATAAAAGCAAAGGATCAAGCTATACGATTAATCCGTTAGCATATGTTATTTTCCGGAATTTTCGGTACACGCGCCAATAAATACCGAAGAGTACCATTTTTTAAGAAACATTATTAAGCCTGTCTTCACTATCAAAAAACCTACAAAAACACTGAAAACGTGGTGTATATTGGTTAATTTTGGTAGAGACCCGAGAAAAACGGTCAGCTACCAACATTAGCCTGATATAACCTGTATTACCGGGGCATTTTCCTGGTGTGTTTTCTGACCACTCCTCCCCTTACTCCAGCAATACAGCATAAAAATAATGTACCCTATTTAAGCAAGATTAATTTGGAGGTGAGGGATAGTCCGGGTCGATCCTCTTGCAGTATTACATAACATTTGCTTCGACCAGTTATGGTGCGATCCGAATCCGCTATTTCCGCATCCTATACTCTTCCATTGACAGATGCGTTTCTAATAAAAGCGTGCTCTTGCTTCCATTTTTCCAGCTTATGTAACCTCAGCATTGGCAATAAGTATGAAGACCATTTGTTGGCATAACCATTGAGCTGTATGGACCGACATGGAAAAATATATGATTGCTTTTGGCAATGGTTTTATGTCAGTCATAAAAACTAAACGCTTGTTCTATATGCAACTCCACATTTCTGTTTGCTGATGGGTTTTACCTCGCGCACACCAAACCACCCAGTCACTTTAGTAAAATATACATACTGAGAATAGAAATCAGCTTGCGCACACCAAATCGTCTCGCGCACACCAAATTCTGTCAAAAGTTTTTTGCTTACGATTATCAAATCAAAATGTCATTAATGGAGTCCATTACCAAAAAAACTTACTTGAACCGGGAGCAACTTTACGCGGACCTTAAGGCAGTGGCTAAAGAGGGAGGCTTTACTGTAAAAATCGGTGCAAGCAACATGAACCCTAACCAAGGCACAGTGAAAACGAATTTTATTTGTGGTCATGGTGGTGAGGCTCGTGGTCACCGCACTAAAAAACAGTTGGGAGCCGGGAATGATGAGAAAGAATCGTATGAAGTCAAGAAAATGGTAGTTACGAAAAATAAAGATATCTATAAAGCCACCCATTTATATGTGAATCTGTGTCTGTAGAATGGCGGTGAAAACAAAATTGGCGATACAGCATGTAACGACGATACAGAAGTGCTCGAGGAGGTTGACATATTTATTATACTATATCATGTATACAAGTCAACGTGACTTTTGTTACTTACTATTACATAATGTAGGGTGTCAAAGAAGGGTCTCATAAGTGCAGCAATGGAGTTGTGAAAAAAGAACCCAATTCGTCCCTCCAAGAAAATCGGCTGTCCTGGCTAGTTTATGCATCCCAAAAGAAATCCGACGGTCTTTGGAGGGCAACCCTTAAATGTTCTGAGCATTCCCATCCTATGGCGACCAATAAGCTGGTCTACCACGAATACCGGAACGATAATCCAGAGAAAAGGGCTGAGATTATCGAAATGTCTGAAAACATGCTCACACCTGCTCAGATCTTGCGCCAAACGGCCGGAGCGAATGGTGAGCAGACACAGATACCCAAAGATGTGTATAAAATCAGGGAAGAGGTGGCACGAGCGATGAAGCAGCACTGCAAATAATTTCGATGGTTAAAACTGGTTACAGCGGTTAAACATAAGCTTTTTAACCACTTGTACTACCATTTTTAGTAACTCAAGTGGTTAAAAAGCTTATAATTAACCACTTCGAAAGATCATTCATCAAAATTCACCAAAAATTATTTGCAGTGCAGTCTGAAGCACGTACTCTCCATGACTATCTTAAAAGCCATGGGTATCTATTGCGTTACAGCAAAACCGAAGATACGATCGACAAGCTTTTTGTGACGCACAAGAAAAGCATTGAGCGGGCCAGACGGTTTAGTGAGGTCATTGTTCTCGATGCAACCTACAAAACTGTGACGAACAAAATGCCTTTGGTCAACATTGTCGGTATCGATAACCTCGCGTCCAACCAATCGTCCAAGTCGCTTCGATCATTTTACATTGGTTCGGTGTTAATTTCAAACGAAAAAGAGGCGTCCTACGAATGGTTGCTGAGACAGCTAAAGTCTGTCGTTTTCGATAATGGCGCGATCAACCCAGGCATCTTTGTCACTGACGATGACAAGGCTCTAGGTGCAGCTCTACGTGCAGTGTACCCGGACACTCCTCATACGTTATGTGCATGGCACATTAAAAAAAACTTTGAAACCCATCTCTCCAAGGGCTTTACACGCGATTCCAAAGACTATGTAGAGATCCTTGATGCCGTCGATAACATGATATGGGGACGTTCCACTCAAGATTTCGATGACGCTATTGCTACGTTCAGAAGGTTGATTATCGGAAACAAAAGGTTCAAAGAGTTAACCAAGTATATCGACGGGTAAATAACAAACAGTATTTTGCGCACCAATGAATCTAATACATATAAACGAAAATAGCATGGGAGCTTATAAAGACCGTTGGGCCGGTGCATGGACAGAAAAACACGTCCACCTTGGTGCCCGTACTACGCAGCGAATTGAAGGTGCACACTGGGGAATTAAACAAGTGCTGAGTACACCTGGTCGATTACTTAAACTCTTCAAGGGAATTCACATATATTTGACAAAAAATGTATGATGTCGCATAGTATCTTTATGACTTTACTGCTAACATTGTTTTTGAAAAAATCAAGGACTTTTCCGAGGAGTACATTTACAACAAGGAGCTCCTCAGCTTCTTACCATTTAAAGCTGAAGACGGCTACCTTGACAACGACTTGCGTAAGGCTCTCCAGCCACTACAAGGCTCCGTTTGCCATTTTGCAATCCACCGTATAAAGGCAGAGCTTTATAAGAGCTGGGCACTAGACGAAGATGATCGGAAAAAAGCTCTCGAGGAAGGTTGCGATTGTACATGGAACGTTAACTATTCTCTACCATGTCAGCACACGCTTCCAGCAGGTCGATCTCAAGCTATCTCTTTAAGCTGTATTGGTACCAGATGGCTATTAAAATCAAGAACAGGTACTTATATCGAGTAGCTCGTACAGTGGAACCCCACTTTTTGCACCCCCGCTTTTTGCACCAAATTCTGGCAAATCCAGCCCAACACTTAAGAGAAATGCACACCCCGCTTTTTGCACAATGCACTCCAAAATTTGGGTTGTGCATTTTTCAGCTTACCTTAATTATATAGATCCGACGACAGATATAGTGAGATTCGAACTGGCGTCTGTAATTTCATCTAAGGAGGTCAGTGCTGATTGGTTAGTGCGACTCTTTTGCTTCGTGCTCCAATCCATTCAAGAAGCTGAGTAGGGCTTTAGCCTTTTCAGCGTTTTGTCGATATGTTGCTCCGGAATAGGAGAAACAACATCGTCCTGTTGCTGAGATTCATCACTTGCTTCTGTAGATACAGTTACAAGCTCCTCTTTAAGTAGTGTGCTGACAATTTCATCATTGGAAAGCACTTTATGACATACGCCTGCTTCCTCAGCTGGGTTCGCATCGAAGTTTTTGGCTTATTCAGAATTTTCTCGGTATGTATGATCTAAATGATCAAGGATCTGATTTAATGCCACTTCTTCTGCTTCATCTAACCTGGTGTCAGCGATCTCACCCTCTTCGCCTAACACCTTCGCTTTTCTAAAGCAATTGGTAACTGTGGCCGGCGGCATTTTGCCTTAAGCAATCTGTGCCCACTTCAAGTCAGTAAGAGCATCAGCACGAAACGTAAGTCGTTCTCAAGCATCCACCAAACTCTTCCGGTAGAGCTGTTTTTAGAAAGGTTTTTCAGACACCGAAGAAAAATTTCCAAAGCGGGGTTGGCCGATGGAACCAAATTGGGCGAGAAGTACGGAGGAACGAAACGATGCTCCGTACTGAGGTCAAAAGAGAAAAAGGAAATCCACTTCATCGAAAAAGGAATGTACATGTAACACATATATTATGCAAGCGATTCGGCATACCTCTCGTATTTAGTAACTGAAAAGTGCGTGTCTTTACTCGTATCATCACTTGAAAAAGGTATTAAGCTGCGGACGATATCACATTAGTAAGATCTTATGAGTAAACGCTCGAGGTTTTTATTTTGGAAAGCGCTGTACAGTAAAAAAAGATATATATATACGGTATTATTTTTGAAGTAATATATACACATTTTTTTTATCATGGATCATCTCAACCAATTACAAGCATACCGTCAGCAACAACGTAAACGTCGTCACCAGCAAGCGCAGCATAGACGCCGAGTATATATGCGATTGTTAGTTGGAATGGCAACAACGGCATTGCGTTCAATGAGCATGACAGTTGAAACGTATGCATACGTTGGATCGCCACACCACTTCCGGGCCGAACGACAAAACAAGGAGGCCAACTACCACTATTGGGCAGTTGAGCACCCCGGCCTTCAAGACGATGATAACCCAAGAGACAGCTACAAGGCTCACTACCGAATGAACAAGGCGACTTTTGAGTGGCTGGTAAACACTTTGTCATCTGATCCGTTATACCAGACCACTGCCATAAACGCAACGCACTATGGTTAAAGATATCTGCAATATCTGCAATATCTGTGAAATATCCGCGTTTTGGTGTTACGAATTGCCATATATATACTCTAGAAACACGCTAATGACAAAAGAAGATCGAAAAAGCAATATCTGCGATATCCGTGGATATCTGAAGCTGCCTGAAACCTTAAATGTGTGTGTTGTGTAATCGTTGTTAAGCGGCAAATGAACTAGTTTGGAATATCTGTAATATCCGTGGATATCTGAAGCTGCCTGAAAAGCACTATGCCTTAAAAGTGTGGGATGATGCGAATAAATTTAGCATCCGTTAAATGTCCGATAGCATTAAGACTTCAGGCCGCTTCAGATATCCACGGATATTACAGATATTCCAAACTAGTTCATTTGCCGCTTAACAACGATTACACAGCACACACATTTAAGGTTTCAGGCAGCTTCAGATATCCACGGATATCGCAGATATTGCGGACACTCTCTTTTCGTGAGGGTACACGCCCACTTGCACTTGTTTATTTTTTTTTAATTTACTTGGCTCACTTCGCCAAGATTGATGTCATTCCCACAAATCATATCCGGGTAGACAATGTAATGACGCCCCTGGTGTACTGCAGATTTCAACATTCCACAGTAGCCTTGGATGTTCTGCACGGACGTGACAATTATTTTATCCGAGCTATGAGCCATCCTTGGCGTGCGCGAAGTAGTGTAGGGAACACCGTCCTTTCTTACGCGATTGTGGAGGTAATGCGTTTTGTTTACATTGCCATAAAGGCGGACCAGGCACAGGAGTCGTAAATCATCTAATTTATCAATTGAGGAATATGCTCGTTTATTTTCATGAGGAACACTTACCGTCGAATGAATGCGAGAAGAAGAGAATGGGCTCACCGAAGTATGTCGCCGTGTTGTTGGAGTTTATGCTGCCTACTGGTAACCGCAATCTTACCAGAGTATCAAGTTTTTTTGCTTTACTTGGATACGTAAGGCAACTGTACACCGTATCTTCGAAGAACACACGTTTGCCAACGCATATGCCTTCTTCCAGCACAGCATTCAAGACGCGATCATCTGGGAACTGATTGTGCCAGTATGCTCTGAGCTTTGCACGTAAGGCGTAGTTTCCATCATATACAGTGGTATTACTGCTGGTCCAGTCCCAAAGCTGTATATCGATGGTGTCACCATGCTCGTCGTAGACATCAAATTGGATCGAACTTTCGTCTGGCATTGCGGTACTATTATCTGCACTGTCGTTTTTGATAAAACGTCGCTCAAATGTACGCATCGCGATTTGACGCTTAAGAACGTTTCCTGCGTTCGATGCGGGAAGCGCACGAGACTTGATATGCTTTTTGAAGAACCCTGCGCGAGATAACGTGTAAGTAATTTTTTCCAGTTAACGCTGATATATAATTATATCCACTATAGCATACCAATCGCGCGTTCTGTTGAACGTGTGCTATATGATCGTAGTGGCCCAAGCATCTCGATAATCGTGCTCATATGCCTCAGGTAGTGGAAGTTAACGGTGTACATACTCGGCTCCATCATCTCTGGGTTACGCAAATATACATGCCAGGTTTGTATATTGCTAAAAGAAGTGCTGTTTGGTTATTATGTATAATTAACTTGGTTGACGCGATACAATAACTTACGTTCGGATCTTTATCAAGTCTCTTCTAGAGATCTTCCACGATAGTGCTAGTGCACATCCCGTCACAAGAGACACCAAGGCATGTATTTGCGGAGCCGCTGCTCCATACTCATCGACTAACTGCTCAAGTACCAAGGTAGGTACGACGTACAGGAGAAATACGATCCAATCGACGGACCGCATCATCTTCGGCGCTCGGTCTACGTCTGAGGTTGATATTAAATGTGAGCTGTAACCTACAGGTAAATTGATATCCGTATGCGCACCTCTAAAGTCACCCTCGAAGATTGCAGATGGAATTGTAGGACCAGAAGCTGTTATGGCTTCGCCCATAGCCTTGCGTCGTCTGGGTGGTAGCAGCAAAGTATTCGTGTCGATGTCAAACGCTCCAGATATAATTTGCCACACCTTCTGTGAGCAGTTCATACCAATCATGTGGAGCTCATCGAGGCCAAAGAAAGGATAGCCATGGAAGGACAGCAAATTAGCAAATTCTGTTGCCTCTTTAATACCGGTAGCCTGTAATGATTCAATGTAAGTACTATGATGGGGCGGTGATATGTTGTTGTTAGCAAGTCACTTACAATGTCCCCTTGCTGGAACTGCTCAATCGGTCGGCTAGGTGACATAGTTACATTGCCTTTGTAGTAATGACCATTGCGACCGCCTCTCGGGCTCATCGATGAATTGGTTCGAATCAAACACATACGGCAACCGTAGTCGGAATTGTACCCTTTATGGTGGATGAGCTCTTGGACGCCAACAATATCACCGGATGCCAGCAGTAAATGTGCCTTAAAATGGAACTTCTTCTGCCGCACACGCCGAAGTATTCCATTTGAGTCTTCTTGAAGACCGTACACCTTTGTGATGGCGCCAGACGTTTGCATAACATGAAGCTCCTCAAATAGAGGGCTCAGGTAGCTGTATATATCCTTCGCATGAGCTGTGGGTAGGATTGCGACTTGGATCATGTTCTTGATTTTGTATCTAATAGCGTGGGTATGAGTAAGAGCAACTATTTCAGAAAATGTAAGCTGTACCTTTCCTTCGGAGGAAGGCTCAAAATAATTATGTTTACAATAGTTAATCCAACTTGCTTTCCTTTGAATGGCGTGAACCCATCCATGAAGAGGCCCAAGCAAAGATCGGTAGCTTCTGCAAAGTAAGTTGGGCGAAGCTCTTTGAACACGCTACCATCCGTAATATCCTGTATGGTATCGCGTGCGGCATCGGGACTGGCACCAGAGACGGCGCTCGCAGGTAAGTCTGCTGATGTTTGTTGCTCACTGAACTGTCCGTATACCGACTCCCTGAATCTGCTATCTGCCACAAGCCCACTCAGCTGCTTAGCTAATGGGAAGTACGACATTGTCCGGACTGGCTCGTTATCCGTGCCTGGTTTAAATTGAGGCGTATTGCATGTACAATCATCCAAGCAACCAATTGGGAAGAGACGACATCCTTTTGGGCAAATACGGTAAAGTTTTGGCTGAACCCGTAGTTGGCTATCATCTGCTTCTCCGTGACGAAAGGGCTAAATAGTGGTTCACGATTTGCATCTACGTACATTACCCTTTTATGTAAGTACTTTTCAACCCATTAAGTGGGTTACGGTGTGCACATACTCAGTTCATCGTCTTCCATCCAGCCATTGAACATTCTAATCAATCGATGGTACGTGGCTCGCGTAATATTCTGTTCCTGGACGAGACAATACAACTCGCAGCTTTTGCGGGTGCGAGCATCCTGACCAATATACGGGTACTCTTTAAAGGTATAATGGAGAGGATTTTCTTCATCTCTCTCGTATTCCCTGTTGTCATCGCCAACAGCGTTCTCAATATCATTATCCTCGTCGTCATCGTCATCAACTCCCCTCGGATTGTCAATAGGTAATGCCCGACTTTCAACAGGTTCGTTATGACTGTCAACAGATGCAGCATCATCATCTTCATCGTCTATTCTCCTACGACTGTCAGCATTCATGGGATCAACAACCGTAGTGTTTCCAGTCTCGATCGCATTTCCACTACTACGATAGTCGTCGCCGTAATCGAGTTCAAATTCAGGAGGGGAGTCCGGTTGTCCACCACCTTGTTGGCTGCCACTGTCCCGGTCACTTGTTATATTGACAGGAGGTGCATCCAGCATGATGGTATCCTCGTCCGTGCACGTCTCAGCGCAAGGTACAGTACTGCTCATACCAGGTGTTCCATTGGCGTTACTAGCCTGGTTTTCGATATACTTGCGTCCAGCTATTATTAGCAGATATGTATCAACCATCGTTATTTAATGTCCCAGTAGCTAATATTAATAATCTTTATCTATTAGAATCTTACGGCATTCATCGATATGCTTGTCGATGGAAGACTTTTTGGCAGGTAATCCACAATACGGACAGAAAACTAAGGTTGGGTTGGTCATTTTCGCAGGGAAGATAGAAAGAGGTTTAGGTATTCAAATAGACTGATTTTTTTTTATTACACCAGGTGGGTACAATGCTAATCTCCGTCTTTGTATTACAAGGTGACGTGGCGTAAGAGAAGCACCCTGCTCTTTCTCTAATGAATCATTTTCCCCAAGCTGATCCTGCTAGTTCCATCGCGTTGCTCATGCAGCTAAACCAAATGGTGGGCCTTTGTCTGCATGAAATCAAGAACCTACGACAGCAGGTGAACGATTTGCAGACCATTGCCTCGACTTCGGCCAGCCAAATCCAAGAGCTCCAACAACAGCTCAGGGACATGAGCAACCCGGCTCCACCTGTAATGTCACTCGGGGAACTCCCAACGGTTGCGCCGGAAATCACCATGAGTCCGGGATATGAGCCAGTAGTCCTGGGCTACAAGGCGACAGCTCCTCGCCAAGATGGCTTGGAAAAGAAAATTACCGTCAAGCCAAAGCATATCATGCGTTTTTTACAGCATGATTGCAGATACTCAAAAAGCACGGCGGAATCACTGTACTTGATGATGGTGCAACAGGTACAGACCCTCGGACTTGACGATATCTTTGGAAAGTACTCGCACCTTCGCTTGGACAGCGTTGATGGTGGTCTCAAGGAGATCGTGTACGGGAATCTGGCCACATATATGGAGAAAGTATATGGCGTTCCAATGAGCAGCTGTGAGGATAACTGGGTGGTCAAGGGTGTTTTCTCCAACGTATGGGGAAATAAAAAGACGAAGCAGTCGAAAGGAAAAAGGTAACTTTTCAATGACTATTCATATACTTATGGAGTAGGCATTTTAACAAATATATGTTGCGCCACTAGCAGTACTTCGGGCCAGATGGAGACGTCTACGGTTGCTTCCTCTTCCATGTCCATAGCTTCGGCCCCAATTAATTTGGAACGTCAACTGACAATGATGTCCGAGGAGTAAGATAAGTGCAATATTAGGGTATGCACCAGTATTTGATACTAATCAATCGTTTTTTAGCTTTCTTGCAGTTTCTGCTGGTGAGGAGGATAGCAAGTAAGCTTTTATTTAATTCCTTGATATAATATAACTCATTCAGAAAACTTAATAGTGCCGGTGAACGCCCATCTCTTCCGCGCTCCCTGCTTCCCCACTTGGGAACACCAGCCGATAACGGCGACAGCAGCAGGTATGGCTAATTTTTACTTGGTATTTGATGATATTCTGATTGGTAAAAACATGAGTAGTGGGGAGGAAGATGGTCCAAGTGACTCGTTTGGACCAGTTCTACAACCACAGCAACAGCAACAGCAACAGCAACAGCAAAGCAACAGCAACCGCAACCGCAACCGCAACCGCAACCGCAACCGCAACCGCAGGCCTCAGGTTTGCATATGGTTCACAGACGGTTACCTGCTGCTAGGATCTACATGCCGGGGGCTGTAACTGCAGACCGCCGTTCGGTTGCAGGGTTACAGCAAAGGAACAACGAAAGCGTTCAGCTCCATCGGATGACGCACCGTAATGCAGTTTTTTTTTTTTTTTTTTTTTTTTTTTTTTTTTTTTTTTTTTTTTTGCTTAATAAAGCTTTTTTATCAGCCAATGGAATGATGTCAAGCTCTAGTGGTTTACTGTGTTGCACAAAATTAATAAAAGCAGACGTTGTACCAGCTCAGGTGTTACCAGATATCTGCAGATATTGCAGATATTGCGGACATTTTATCCATAGTGACGCCGGTGTATATGCAAGTTGCCTGTGTACTATGGCGATATGCAAACACACATCTTGGGTACCGCGCATTCAAGAACTTTTTTGGCTTGTCCCAAGGATCGTACCGTAACTTTACAAAAACTTTTGTGAAGGCCATGATCAATGTTCATGGTAGGTATATTCGCTGGCCTGCAACTGCACAAGAAGTCCAAGCAATTGCCGACGAATTTGCGAATGTACTGGTCCCAAGTGATCGGACTCGTATAGTCCAGAGACCGAGGTTGACCAACGTTATCGGGGCAATGGATGGCAAGCTGGTTGTTATTCATAAACCCGCCCACAGTAATGTCGCTTACATGGATCGCAAGAACCATAATTCGATGAACCTACTGGCCGTCTGTGATGCGGATACGCGCATCTTATATGCCTTTCCTGGAGAATCAGGTAAAGTATATCATATTAGTATAAATGATATAAATATATCTTCACTAATTACTTTGTATAACTCTAGGCCGTGTTCATGATGCCAGAGTTTTTTCCAGAAGTTCGCTTGCAGAGGACCTCAAGAATAGACCTGAGGAAAAGTGTCCTAACGGATCTTATATCATTGCTGGTACGTACTAACATATTAATAGTGTATATTTATTCATATAGTATATTTATGTGTAGATTCTGCATATCCCCTTCGACCATATCTGATCACCCCATATGCAAAAGAAACCAGTGACCCGGCAGAGAAGCGATTCAATTTTATGCACTCATTGCAACGCATGCGAATTGAACACACCTTCTCTGGCCTTGTTGCGCGATGGCGTTTCTTGAAGCATTACCTGTACCAGCATTCCGAACTCGATCTTACGCTTACGATATACGTTTGCTGCATCTTACACAATATTTGTATCGACAGACCTGGCAACAATCTTCCTGCAAATATCGACGATGTTGACCAGTGAAGTGTTTGGTGTGGTTATGTGTGTGTGTGGACGAAGTAATTCGTGAGACTCTTTATAGGAGAGATTTATTCCGGAAAAGAGAGAGAGAAACACAAATTGAAAATAGTCTATTCTTAAGCTACCGCATGTTACACCAGATACAACTCATTTGTCTCCCGATACCACTGGATACGACATGACCCTCCCCCAGGCTTGACGCCGGTATAATAAAAGTATCCTTTGAGGGGTATTATCTATGAAATGGGTAGGTCTTATTATAAGCGTCGTTTCTTATTTACGGAAGCTGCATGTCTAGCAGGTTGTTTCCGTTTTCCCTTTTTAGGGCCTGTTGGCTCTTTTTGGCCAATCTTTTTCCAGTAGTCACTGATAGTTTGCACATCATCAAAACTCTGTGGAGGTTCCCATGTGTCTTCATGAGGACCATAGCCTTTCCAACGCACTTTGTATTCATACGTTTGGTTCTTGCCTTTTCTGTGTGCTACGATTGCATGCACAAAATAGGCTCTATCCTTACCAGTCGTTTTCCTTGTGGAAATAGCTTCTTTCAGCTCATAAGCTTTATAACCCCGCAATTCCAGATCTCCTTGAAGATCTCTGAGAATGTAGGAGTCTCCATCTGTGCGTCTGACCACTTTGTAGGGTCCAACCCAGGTGGGATCAAGCTTTGACTGGCGTTCGCGATTGTGTACCATAACATGACTGTTAGGAGGATAATCAACCATACGATGACTTTTGTCAAACTTTTCTTTGCGTTTTTTGTTGATCTGCTCTGTTTTTTCGTTTATCGCTGGAAAAACGATATTTGCGATATGGTCGATATGATCATCGATTTCTTTATCGGTGAGCGGAACCAACGGCATGTCTTTCCGATAATCTTTAAAGTTATTCGGAGTTCGGGCAAACATCAGTGTGAAAGGTCGGGTATTGTGCCTTTCAGACACTTTGTTGTTTAGACTAAGCTGTACGCTTGGTACGAAGGCATCCCAGTCTGTAGTTGCTCCTTGCATAGCCTTTTTAATGCCACGTATAGATGATTGTACCCAGCGCTCTGCAGCACCATTGGCACTGGCATGATAAGCAGTGATCAAGCGCTGTTCAAAACCTGCTGCATCTGCAAATCTGCTCATAACGTCATTGACAAATTCGGTACCATTGTCCGATTGTACAATGCGGGGTAATCCAAAATCGCAAAAGATTTGAACTAAGCATTGAGCGATTGTAGCACCTGACTTATCTGGCAATGGTCTCAAAATGCAGAATCGTGTGCAAATGTCAACCAAAATAAGGAGATAGGAGTTTCCAGACTTTGAAGTGGGAAATTTTCCAGCTGTATCAATAGCCCAATGATCG
>JALLLT010000160.1:0-13666 GCA_025266875.1 Fennellomyces sp. T-0311
ATACCTAAAGTAGCAAAGATCCGGCGCCGGGAGTCGAACCAGGGCCTCCGTGACCCGACGCCACACGACAACCGTTATACCACAGTACTACTGACCCCCATATATAGCATTTTGCACTGCTCGCCAGTATAAACTACGATATTCGTCGCTATGTAGAACAAAATTTTCTTTTGGCGATATCTCGTTCCACAGATACCCTTTTTGGAAACTTTTTGAATGCTAGCTATCCCACGATTTTGCTCTACAAAATGAGCTTAGAAACCCTGCCTCTAAAACAAAAGCCCTAAGAAGAATCACCTAATAACCTTAAACGCTAAATCCTAATCTTAAGTCTTAAACCCTAAAGGCTAAATCCTATATGTTTTGTTTTTAACTTACCCTAACCCTTATCCCTTACCCCTATGTGTCAATCGATCGATCAATCTCATCGTATCTGATCGATGTTAATTTACTAAATAAGGTATGTGTCAAATTATTTCTAAAATAGGAAATGTGTCAATGTCAAACTATATCCTAACTAAAAAAGTAAATGTGTCAATCTGATCGATCTGATCGGATCTGATCGATCGATCGAATCAATCGAATTGTCAAACGTCAAATTTTTAATTTAACCAACTTGTAAAATTTTTTCAAATTTTTTTTCTCTTTTCCCATATATCCACCAAGTCCACCTCACTCACTCATAGTCCATGTCCTCCCATTGGTCCGCTTAAACGCTTAAACGCTTAATCTATTCTGCCAGCCAATCACCTTTCGCCCTCAGCCCTTGTCTCCCCCTGCCCCTGCCCCCGCTTGAGTTTTAATCTTTTTCCAAAAAAAGAATAATAAAATCTCATTGGCTCTCATAAGCCAATCATATCCCTCCATTTCCCCAATTCAAACGCCGCTCCATTCCAAAATTTTCGTCACGAAGTGGGGCCGACAACCCGGCCCCCCACTTCTGCTTACCCCGAGCTACTTAGGGTAAGCTCCGGTTTCGGACGTAGAAGTGGATACTCCGGGGGTGTCGAACTGCAGGCCTTTGCTTCATGAGTCAAAGGTTCTATCAACTGCGTTGTCCGAGCCCGTTCACAATTGTATTGTATTTTTTTCGTAGTATGGTGATTTTTCCGTAGGAGCCAATTAAAACATCCCACCCTCACCAAACCCCTCCCATAGGGTAAAGAATACCCCAGGAATCCACCCAGCCAATCAAAAAGTACCCTTGGCCAATCCGATTTCGAGATAAGTGGAGATTAAGGCCGATTGGGCCATAAATCCCCATTTATCCCAAAGAGGAAGTACGCTAGAGGGGTCACGTGACTTCCATTAGATGTGGGAGGCAGCGAGGTATCCACTGGTAGTTACCGCTTAGGGATAGCCAAGTGGTTGCTGAGATATGGGCGAAAAACCACCCACACCAGCAGGACTTGGGAAATAAACCCAAGTCCAACACCCAAGTGGTCCAGTAGGCCTAGCATAGGCTAGGTGGGGTAACGTAGACCCCAAGGACCCACTTGTAGGGTGTGGAACCCTGCAACCCACGTAGGATTGGCCATAGCTTAGAGTGTTCAAGAAATGGGAAGTATCCCATCTTTACTAGGTCCAAGCATAGGACTTTGGCTAGGTAGCCTCAAATAAGATAAAGGGAGCTTGGTGGTCCACCCAAAGCCCACCTAGCCCCAAAGGGCCAAGAAAGCTTACTTGACTTGGGATAAAATATCTTGGAATAACTCCAAGATAAATCCCAAGTCAGAGAAAGGCCTAGATATAACGTAGGTACCCCATTGAAGGGGCTGAGGCCATTTCCCAGGTAGGGTGGTCCTTTAAGGACCCTTTACCACGTAGGTAGTGGGTAGAACTTAGCCTATGAATAGGACTTAGCCCTTGAATAAGCCATAGCTTATCCCACTTGGCCTTAACCACCCTAGGCGCCCCTAGGGTAGGTGGCCGTTTGAGTAGATTTCAGAGGGTCTTAGCCCTCCAAGGGCCTACTCAGCCCTTAGGTAGGTTGGTTTCCTATCTGATAGGTGCAAGTTAGTATTAAATTTGAACTGAATCCTTGTTTTAGAGGTAGGCTTACCCTTTCCCTAGGATAGCGGTCTTGTCCAAGGTAATTCAGTACTAAATGAGGTACCAAAAGTAAAAAGTTAGTATTAAATTAATACTAACCCACTGAATAGTGGACTTACCCTTAGCCATTCCTTAGAATAAGGGTGCGTAGGTAGGGAAATGGGACTTGGTCCATAGCCCTTAGCCTTAACTACCCCAAGCGCCCTTAGGGTAAGTGGCTATAGATGCGTAGGTAGGGAAATGGGGCTTGGCCCATAGCCCTTGGCCTTAACCACCCTAAGCGCCCTTAGGGTAGGTGGCCTTAGATGCGTAGGTAGAGTAAAGGGTCTTGCCCTTTCCCTTGACCTTAACCACCCTAAGCGCCCTTAGGGTAGGTGGTCTTGTTTAAGTAGAGTTTAGAGGGATTAACCCTCAGGGGCCTACTCAGCCCCAAGTGGTAGTCTTTTCCCTACTGGAGTAGTAATAGTTAGTATTAAATTTAATACTGAATTAAGACCAACTTACCCTAGCACCCTAGCCAAGCCTAGCTTATCCCTAGTCCACTTAGTCTGAAATTAGAACCAAATGCCAAAAGTTAGTATTAAATTTAATACTAAACCAAGACCAACTTACCCTAGTACCCTACACCACTCCAAGTCCACTTGGTCTTGAACTAGAACCAAATGCCAAAAGTTATTATTAATTTTAATACTACTCCAAGACTAACTTACCCTAGCTGGACCCTAGTCCACCTTTAGTCCATATCATGACCGATTAGGCCATAGTAATAGTATGCATTGTTGTCACCTCCTACCCCTTACTTCATTAATATTACCCCCCATCATTGCTCATTTTACTGATATTGTATTTTATTATCATTAATTCCATCATTGTATTTATTATTTCTTGCAAGCATTAAGTATATATACCAGATAAGAATAAGAGCAATAAAGACATTAGTTTATTTAATCACATTATTCTACCTACCTTATCTTTGTCTTGACCAACATCTAGCACTGCAAAAAATTTTCGGGGTGAAAAATGGTGAAAAAAATGGGTGAATTTTTTCATCTGTTTGAAGGTGATTAATTATAAGACATTTCACCACTTTAATCTCTAGACTCAGCACCAGTTTAATCACTAGTAACCGAACTTTTTGATTAATAGTCACCGAAATTTAACTATTTTTAACTCCTTTACTTCATTCAAGTAACTACTACTTTTAGCCGAAAGTAACCGTATATCATGATTCATATCCACCATCATAAACCAAATAGCGTTGATAAACTGGCATTTTTATATAATAAACGTAAATATATGGGTGTATACAAACATGTGCATGTTAAAAATATCAAGGATATGACAGTTCAATGGTAAATAGTTCCTAATGCTAATTCCTTTCGTCACCACTGGAACACACAATATTCCATAACCTACATGCATGCGATGCGTTGTATAATTGATACTACTAGATGGAATACATTAGTGCTGCGCATCTTATTTACCCACTAAGTTCCAATTGATATCCTACTTACATATGCAAGTTGTACGTGAAAAAAATATCATGTCAAACTATAAGACGTAAGCATTACGTACCATCCTTTTGCATATGTAGGCTTACTTTTGTTGTTCGCTGAAAGTTTCTTGATTGATTCCTTGCGCTTTTTTCGTGCATTCTTTGCTTCCGACCGTTCCTTGCCATTCTTTTCACGATGCTCCTTACTACGCTTCTTACGTTTCTTTCCTACCTCACCTTTCTTGGCCGATTGTGCCGAGGATTTATGTTCCTGATTGCTCAGCTCGCCTTTCGACACCAGGTTACGGCTAATGTATAGAATTTGGCCAGGTCGAGTAAAAGCAGTCACAGTAGACAACAGGTTATATTAGGGCGCGACTAGGCTAGGAAAGTAAAGTTCTCAGAAAGTGCATGGTGTAATAGGTTAAAGTGCTAGACTCCAATTTGGAAGGTCGGTGGTTCCATCCCGGGTAAGGTACTTTATGAGTTTGAAACAGAAAACTGATCATAACCCTTTGTAAAAGTATGGTAGCATAATAAAAATTATATCAGCATGCCCAGAATTTTTTTCTCTACTTCATGAAATAGTTTTTAAATGTATAATAGAAAAAACTATTTACTAAAGATAGCTAGGTTTATAATTCTAAAGTTAAAATACATTTATTTCTATCTAGTTTTCAATATCTATATCTGTATATTCTGAACCAGAACTGCTATTTTCATTTACAGTATCTTCATCACTTGAGATGATAATAATATGGCGATGCTGACGGGGTCTTGGTGAAGGAATTCCATCTGATGAAATATCAGATACTCCTTCATCACTAGAATCAGAGTCATCTTCATTATCAGAGTCAGAGCCTTCAGAATCTACATCTAAGTCTTCTTGATCCAACTGTCTTGCTAATGCTTGCTCCTCTCTATGGTCCAATACATAAACAGTGCGAAGGCTATGCAAAAGACAGTTCCAAAACTGGCCTTCAAACTTGCGTCTCCATAAGAAAAAGTTCAAGCTTGCTTTGATTTGTTTCTTGGTAAAAGACTTAGGATACATACGAATCTTGATGCCATTCCAGGTGCCTAGTAACTTATAAGCAATTATACTATATAATAATTTAGCGCTTTACCTTCAATAGTATTGGTATGTGTGCCATCTGGTGCCACAAATTCAACTGAGTAATTAACAGTAAAGTGCTGATAGTTATAACTTTCTCCATGTCTGGTAATCAGTTCCGAAATCCATTCATATGCTTTCCAGCAATCAGTAAAAATAATTGATCCTGGTGCAACATGTTTCTTGATTAGCTTGAGTAAGGTTTTTGCATTTCTTCGCTTGACAGGAACCAAAAAGAGACGCCGTTCTGGTGTTCTTTCTACACCTCCAAGGACCCATTGACCTTAAAAAAGAACTTAGTTTAAGCTTACTATACACGATCTAACTTACCTTCTACTATATGACCAACATTGTACTTGCGTTTACCAAACTTTGATTCATCAATCTCCACAATAATGCCTGGACCTCCAATTTTAATGATTTCACCTAACAAATTATTAGTAACTATAATATACAAAAAGCAGAATACTTACTATTTGGATCATGCATACTGTGCTCCAAATCAGACTCAATAAGCAACTTGAACTTGACAGCCAAAAGAGTCATGGTACTATGAGCAATACCAAGCATTTTTTCAATCCTACCCATAGGAACATCATTTAAAAGATAATAAAAACCTTTTGAAACTTTATGGATAGGAAGGTTTCCATGCTTGAAGATGGTCTTGTCAAAAATGGTGCGATGAGTACCGCAAGCAGAACACTTCCAGGCCTTGCGATCTTGAGATAAATCCAAATTCATAAATCTTAGAGATCTACAGTTTTGATTGGCACACATTGGACGTTCGGAGTAAATAATCTTGGCAACCAGTAAAAACAAAATAGCAATCCATTCACAAAAGAAGATCATGCAATCATCCGTTGGAATCTCCAATTCATTGGAAATAGAAAGGCAGGACTGGACTCCGCCTACGCGTTTCCAAATTTTCACGGATGAGCACTGGGGAGTTCTACCCAGATAAGTCCAAAAACGAGGCTGTAGCTTAACAACAGGTGGCTTATACTGGTGGCGGTTCCCTGGATGGCGGGACACATGAACGGTAACTCTTTAAACATCCATCACGACTTAATACACGATCAAAAAACACCAAAAAAAGGAAAAACTGCATATTTATTTACTTTGTTACGTAAATACCATGTACACTTGCCTCAAATTAGACAGCTGACATTAAAACAAGCAGTTGGCATATCTCTATAACAGTTAGCATGTAGCAACACTTACATTGTTCAACTGAGCGACTTGTACCATAGACTCTATAGTATCTGGATTCTGAGCAGCCGCGACGTGTGAGTTCGTGTATAGCTTGTGCAATATAAAAAAAAACAAAGTTTTGTTAAAGTGTATACATAATGAAAAGAGAAAAGAAAAGTGTATAGTGGAAAGAAACAAGAAAGTCTATAAAGAAAAGAAAAGAAGTGGAAACATAAAAAAGATAAAGAGAGAGTAAACAAAATAAAGATGATAATGAAAATAAAAAGCAAGTAAGTCTATAAAGGATAGTACTGAGTGTATGGATGGACACCACGTGAGTTTCTTGAGCGTATATTCTCGTTGCGGTGTTGACGAACTCTTCTGACATATCCTTCAGTGTCACCACGTAGAAAGGCATCGTCGAATGTGCGTCGCTGGTTTGGTGGCAGCATCATTCGATAGCTAGCTACTTCTTCTTGTAGCTGAAGGCATGCATCGTTTAACTGCTGCATTAACTGTTGATGCCGTTGATATGTTTGCAGCAAACTATCTTCCGATGTACCCAAACGGGTCCACAAGTCAGTCTCTT
Organism: Fennellomyces sp. T-0311; assembly: GCA_025266875.1. Classification (NCBI taxonomy): domain Eukaryota; kingdom Fungi; phylum Mucoromycota; class Mucoromycetes; order Mucorales; family Lichtheimiaceae; genus Fennellomyces; species Fennellomyces sp. T-0311. The sequence goes on from JALLLT010000160.1 coordinate 6,442, forward strand.
CATCGTCAATGTCAGCATCTACTTCTATAGCATCTTCAGCCAGTCTATCGTCGTCATCGTCGTCGATCACTATGACCTCATCTTCTTCGTCTGCAGCACCATGGCTAGACAAGATGGGCGAATTATCTTCTTCCCTTCGAAACCCATCAACTGACAGGACATCAGCTTCTTGAGAAGCAATGAAATCCGTTGGTGTGTCTATAAATAATTCACTCAGTACTTCGAATATCACTAACTCTAATATATGCTACAAAAACCACACACCTTCTTCAAAAGGGTGAACAGCATTTGTAGGCATAGTGTCTATTGCCGTTGGAGCACCTTCATCGTCCTGGGGCCAAGAAAGAGGGGAAAGCCGCATTAGCCTAAAGGGATACACTTGGATCTACGTGTTAAACATGTTAGGAAGAAGTTTTTCTCATATATGTATAAGCGCACATATGTCTTCTTCAACATGCACATAAGGTGCAGTATCTTTGCGCTGGACATAGACATCCAGTGCACTGAAGAAATCCCATGATTGTCTTACTGTATCATTGTAACGTTTGACAAGGTGCTTGCAGAGCATAAATCTGCTATTAATGAATGCAGGACAGCCACAAGTAAAGTCCTCTATGGAGGGCATATACCGTTCGTCGGCGTCGGGCACCTCTCTTCCATTGGGTCGTCGAAGCGTTTGCGTCAAAGTTTTCCATGACCTAGCAAACTCTTTCTCCCACTCCAATGCCTGGCGGCGATTCTGAATCTTGAGCTGAAAGTTGGCTCTCATCAGTGGAAGCTGTTGGTTGATGATTATATATATCAACAGGTCGAGTCGTGGGCGAGGGAAGTTCAAAAGAAAATCCCTCTTTAGCACTCGCCATTGTGCTTCTATCATCATCGTAGTTTTCGCCATCGGTATGTTGTCAGGGCGACTGCTGCGAGCCCATCGATCCCACCATACACGGGCGTACCAGCAGTTGTACATATACGCCCACACATCAGGAAGATTGTGCCGAACGCAAAAGCGATATAATTCGCGACCAGCACGCTGCCGCAGTTGATCTGCATTTTCACGACCAACTAAATCCAATATTAACAATGTATCCTATACCTACTAGATTCAACCGTTACAACGTACCACGTTGGAGTGGAATATGCGGGTGCATATGATAATGCTTTCGCACCATGGCTACAATTTGGTCGCGATGATCCGAATTCGGGCAAATTTTTCCACTACGGTCTGATGGTGGAACAAAGCGCAAAGAAACGAATGGGAATTGCTCGCGAGCATCTGCTGCATTGTAGCGCGGATCGACTCTTTTGTCTTCACCTAATCGTAGCTTTACTGCTCGTTGAATATGCCAGAGACATAGGCGCAGTGGATGGCGACCAAACACAGTTTCAATTGCATTGATTTGGCCGCGATCCTTGTCCGAAAAGATGAAATCCGGGGCAAATCCATGAGTCTGTAGACTACGGAAAAAGCGTCGTATCATCTCCTGGCGCGAGGGTGCTCTTTCGTGCTCTGGAACGACGCCATCATTAACACCGAGAAGCATATAAGCGATGGGGAATCCGCATCCATTAAAATTGGCAACAACGCCGAAGAGTTCGTATCCCATTCTATTCGTCTTATATGTCGAATCGACATGGAACTCGCGTACCAAAGGGGATGCACATGCCGAAACAAAAAACTCGGTGACAAAACTGAAACCAATAACACCACCATAATTTCGATAAAGAATCTGTTTTTTATTCATCATAAATATTCATAGAATCTTTATCTTTGTCTACCATTTTTGTTGCATAGTAATCATCACAAAGAAAGCTATGGTCATGCACATATGGTTATCTTACACATACCTTGCAGACACCATTGGTGCCTCTATCAACGTGCATTATAGCCGAAGTAAGTTGATTTTCATGAAGTTTAAACCGGCTTTCCACTTGACGTGCCCATGAAGCATAAACCTACAACATCATCATCGTATCAACATCATACCACCGCTTGTTACATACCTGTGGTTGCGTAACAGTACCAGCAGCAGTCGGAAACTGAGCAACAATGCAACGGTATAGCGGTTGAGCTGAAAGCTCTTCCGCATGTTCGACGATATACTCACGAACTTCTCTTGGCATCTCTGTGCGGATATTCTCTCGCAGTCGAGGAGGAGGGTGACCAGAAGAGTGTTGAATTTTGAGGTATACATACCCACTCTCCCGGTCAATATACCCCGAGATTTTTCCATTGCAGGGATGAGTTCGCATGTGAGAATGAAGTCGAGCACGAACTTCATCCGGCACTTGAGACTGAACTCTAGTATCCTGACAACAGACATACTTGAAGGAAACCGAGCGTCGTAGTCGTGGATCAGCGAGGTTCTTCAAGTAATACATGTAACCATCACATGCTTCAATTTGACTAACGATGTGCAGAAGAAGAGCGCGATCGTCAGTCAGTTGCAGCATGAACCCTTTGATTAACACATCAGCCTCGTATACATATGATACACCAGCTATAAAAAAGCTTATTAAGTATAGTTTCGGTTTATTCTGATTATTTGATACAAACCATCAGTGCGTGCTGGGATAAACTCAATCATTTCTTCCATTGTCGTCGCGAATTCCGAAGCTGGGCGTGCCACATTGGACTGTCTACGACGACAGGTAATACACGTCCTGTACTGTCCATTTCTAGCCGTAAAATCACAGGCAGGACGATACACCTTGCAGTGGGAGCAGTATTGAAGAGAATCCATGGTAAAGAGCGAGGATATGTGGCTTACAACAACAAAAAAACTTAATTTGACCTGTCGGAAAATGAAACTTAACGGTGGCTTCATCCGTGAAAATTTGGAAACGCGTAGCCGAACGCAGGACTGGTACATCATAATAAAAGCCTCTTGAGTGGCAGCTTGAGGAAACCTCAAAAGTGGAAAGCAGACTTGAAACCATAGAATAAAGCTTGGTGGAATACTACCTTGAAGATCCATAATAAAAGTGGAAAGAAGAAGAAAGAAAATAAAAACAGAAAAATTTTATAATTAAACACCGCGTGACTTCATCTTTCTATGACGTCGTGTTTACTGAATAAAAGCGGATTTCATTTTATGAGTTAGATGGACAGCAGCCTTCAGAAGCTAAGCCACCTGCTAAGCCACTGGCCAAATTCTATACCTGATCCGTTGAAAGGGTGAACTTCGACCTCTTGTCACGAATGCGCGAAGATCGTGATTTGGATCGGATGGAACGACGATCCGATCTGTTTGAATTTGAGCAGAGAGTTGCTCAGCGTCGTCGACTGGAGAATGATGACCAAGAACGCCGGCACGTCGCGCTTATGAGAAGAGTTGACGAGCTCACCAGGACGAACCAATCGCTCTTGAATTTAATCAATGGGCGACTTACCAACCCTGGTGCTGATAGTGATGCCGAATCATCCCATCATGGTGATGCAAATGATGAATAAAAATAGTGTTATTGGCCATTAAAAATACTCTAAGTATAATCATAAATGGTATTACTGACTTTCGCTCTTTGACCTGCTATCTAGCTTGTGGTATCAGCTGCTCCAAAAGAGCTTGTCGAAGTGCACGACCATCGGCTCTTAGCTGGTTTTGCTGTCTTCTTGCTTCTTGAGAGGACAAGATGGGGAAGCGTTCAGATCGATCTGCTGGTAAACTTACAATTACAACATCACCGCCTGAACCATGGCGATCATCATCGGCTTCAAACTGCTCATATACAGCTTCTACGTCACTGTGCGTAGGTGTCGACTCTTCCTCTTCAACATCGTTGGCATCGATACATATATTATGTAGGACGCAGCAAGCAAGAATGGTCCTAGCTATACGTTCTTCATCGAGCATATAAAGGTGCTTCTACAAGGTACGCCAGCGAGAAACCAAAGCACCGAACGCGTGTTCAATCTTACCTCTTGTTTCCGAGAAGATCGTGTTGAACTGTTTGTGAAGAGCATTCGTCGAGTTCTGCGGAAAAGGTGTCTGGACCGTAGGCATTAAAGGAAATGCAGCATCTAGTAGCATTCAACAATCAACTTCATCGTGAACTATTACATTTTTAAATCAACTAACCTGCGATGATGTATGTACCGTCCATGCACATGCTTTCTGGCATGTTGATCAAGTTCTGATATAATGCACTGGACGTAAATGCTCGTGCATCGTGTACGCGTCCTACAGAATACAGCACTTATTACATCACTTATTGATATATTGTATAATACGTACCAGATTCGCCAGTTCTAACATAAGTGAAGCGCTTTTGGTAGTCGCAGACAGCAAGCAACAAAAGAGACGCATTGTTTTTGCGATCCACAAATCTGTTTCCGTGTTCTTTTGGCTTTTGGATAACTACCAACTTGCCATCCATAGCACCTATCACACGTGGAAGACGCCGCGATTGTGGGCCACCTAAGCTCTCGAAACCCTGGGCAATAGCTGTTGTGCGTTCACTGTCGTTAAATGGCCAGTTGATGAATTGCGGAGCGATTCGTGTCATTGCTTTGACAAAACGATTGGTGAATTTGTTGACAGATCCATCAGTGATACCCAGCATGTTTTTCAAGAGACGGAAGCCAAAGAGCGCATTGGCAAACCGCCAAAGCACGACCGCTACTTGTACCTCCGTGGGATAACCACCGCGACTAGCGCTGACCGCATACTCTGGACAGAGTGACAGTACATTCACTAGTCGTTCAAACGCTGCAAGGGTAATACGATAGTGGGTCTTGAACCTATCGTTTTCTGGAGTATTGATGTTGTCATTTAAGCTTGGATGGCGAACAGTCCACCAAGTATATGTCTGATAAGTTCGTTGACGTGGTCGACGAACTGAAACTGCTGTCATGAAAACGGGGGACGCGCGGAAAATCTCATAGAAAATATCTTGATAAACGATTCTCATCGCAAGAGACGACTGCATGGCAATGTTCGCGATGCATTCGAACGAAATGCTTTCAAATTCGAGATATTGGTAAGCGAGTGCCGTAAGAACTACATTGTCTTCTTCATCGATTTGCTCCAAGCGACTATTATTTCTCTCATCCTCGGCGATCAAGAGTTCAATCATTATGTTGTTCACTTGAATTTGAGTGGTGTAAAAGATCATCGTGTCATCGAGGATTGTCATTGTAAAAGTGTCAGGATAAACTGTAGGCCGAGGCCTGTGGAGGGTATGTTAACACTTTTGAACCACCTCAGCCTTTGTGGAGCACATGTGACCTAATCCGTGACACCAAGCTACCAAAAAGCATATTACGGAAAAAGGTAGTCGCCAAAAAGCGTATTACAGCAAAAGGCTAAAAAAAAATTTAATTGCACCAGTGTGAGCACCCAATAGCTAGCTTACATTTATAGCCCTATATTCATATTATCAATAAATGTGGACCATTTCTCAGCTCGATAATGCGCTCAACATGTATCTCGAGGTGGAAGGCGAAGAATTCGAGTTTCTCGAATGCTGGAAGATCCTGCGCGAGTGCCCAAAGTGGGAATTGCACTGCGAGGAAGAGACCAAGAAGGAAGAGGCCAAGAAGTGCAAGAGAAGCGAAGATGGTGAAGAAGAGGGCGATGAGGATGACGAGGGTGCGCAAGGCTCCATGCGCCCTATGGGAACCAAAAAGGCAAAAGACTCGGTTGCCCAGGCGCGTCTCATCGAGATGAACCGCCGTGCTGACCTTGAGCTGCAGAAGCAGCATGCTGATTTGGCTGCTAAGCACTACGAGCTATTGAAAAGAGCAGACGAGCGCGAGGCCAAGCGTGATGCAATAATGAGAGATGCCAATGACAGAGAAATTATGTCGAAGGATCTCACCAACATGAGCCAGATCCAGCGCCAATATTTCGAGATCGTTCAAAAGGAGATTCTTGAAAGAAAATTGGCGGAAATGAAGGCGAAGACTGTTGCTGTTCAGGTCGAAGGCGTTAGTTCTGGTGATGAAGTGCACGATGAAGAAGAATAAAGGGAAGAAGATGAAACCTATGTCGACGAAAACTATAATTAAAACTTGTGATACTTTTTGTAGAACTTTTAAAAGCTTATCAATTATTTATTTTCCTAATGCACCATAGCGCGACCACACATGCTCGATCAAATCGTTTTTTAGCTGATAATGCGTATCACTGTCCATGATCGCTTTATGACGAGCAACACGTTCGCTTACGGCGGCATTGTGTTCACGCGATGCAGGACTTTCGATGACAAAGCCATACGTTTCTTGTATCTTTTTTATGTAGTTCTCGTTGTCATCATCGTCATCATCGCCGTCATCGTTGTCATCATCGTTGTCGTCGCTTTCATCACTGCCTCTGTTTTTGTTGTTACAATCATCTTCGATGATCATATTGTGTAGAATGATACAGGCCATCATCACCGTTTTGAGGTCCTGTTTCATCCAAAGTCTTGCTGGTTGCTTTACAATTGCAAAGCGACCCTGCAACACACCAAAGGCACGTTCGATATCCTTACGAAAACTTTCTTGCATTTTCGCGAATCGCTATACAATATTCCATTGCATCTGATTAGAAAATTCGTTGGTTTACATATTCATTAACTGTTTCTCACTTGGTTTTTGGGTGCCTGAGGTTCTGGGATACTTTGAATCAGCGTTGCCCATTTTGGATATACACCATCGGCAAGGTAATACCCCATTTCGTACTGATTGCCATTGACAGTATACTTGACCGTTGGTGCAACGCCATGAATAAGCTGGTCGAAAAGGGGTGAGCGGTACAGTTGCGTAATATCGTTGAAGGTGCCGGGAAGGCCAAAGTCCGCATGCCAGAACCAAAGGTCCTTGGATGCAACTGCTTCAAGGAGGATCGTTGCTGCCTTTTCTTTGCCAACGTACAATCCGTGCCATGCCTTGGGGCAATTCTTTCATTCCCAGTGCATGCAGTCCAGAGACCCGAGCATTCCTGGGAAGCCGCGCTTTTCACCAGTTGCCAATAGCCTTGCTAGATCGTGTTCGTTTGGCGCACGAAGATAGTGGTCCTTGAACACCGTAACAACTGAATCACAGAATCGCTTCAAAGATTCAATTGCTGTGCTTTCACTGACACTGCGCAGTGGGTGAGGAATCCCCTACCTGAAAAGTGGGGGATTCTCTAAGGTATTCTTCAGAATCCCCTAGCGAATCCCCTAGTAGGGGATTCCTCAGTTGAAAAAAGGTTCCGTAAGAATCCACTAGGGGATTCCTCAACACTAACCAAAAGCAGAACGC
>JALLLT010000161.1:0-13446 GCA_025266875.1 Fennellomyces sp. T-0311
GTCTTGATCACTTTTCTGTTTCTGCAAATGGTTCAACAACTCGCGCCTATTACGTCCACCATAACCCATGGTCCTGGTCTTCCAGCAGTTGAGTTTCGTCGTGAGTGTGTTGGTCGTACGTGTGTGACGGTTCCTGTTGCCAATATGGCTATAGAGGTCGAGTATGGCATCAATCGTCCTAGTAATGTGTGTCAACGCTGCTATTGCTTGGGTCGAGTTTGCTTTAATTTCAGCCCCCGGAATGACAATGGTGAACCTTCGCATCCTTGTGATCAATGCCGTTTAAACAAGTCTCCTGGGTGCGCGACTTTGCGTTACCACGAAGCTACTCAGGGTGCTATTTCCAATGCCAACCGAGTTCGAGCGCAACGTGTCCTTGCTGGGGTAGCACCAATTCAGTATCCTCAGTGGTGTCTCGATTTGGTCCTTGAGTCGCGTGCCAGTGGTCTTCCTCCTGCTCAGGTCATTTCCATTGCTGAACTTCTAAATGGTATGACTATTGTTGTAGCGTAGTAAGAGTTCTGGTATGCTGAATACTTCAATAGATCAATCTGGACAGACTAATTTTGAAGTGGTTTCCATGGCAATGGATGAGGGCTTCCAATCTCAAGACGTCTCAGATGATCATATTTCTTCTGGTTCTCGCCCTGCTCCCGTAGCATCAAGACGTTCGGCTAGGCTCCTTTCTAGGGTACCCCAGGCTCCCTTAGTTGACCATGAGTCGGATGGTGAGGACGAGTTGGGTGGTTCTTCTGAATCGTCAGCGTCACGAGTATACTCGGTGCACTCTTCTGATGATGCTGGGTCCATTGCCAGCAGGTATAGGCGTCCAAATCCTGCCTTGCATGCTCGTGAGCCAGAGATTCCTGCTCCATTGGTATCACCTCCACTTCGGCCTGTAGGTCAAGAATCCGTTTCATCCAGGTCATTACATAGCAATACTTCTGAGCCAGTCGGTGCACAGGGTCAAGGTCTTCCAAATGTAGCTTTTCAAGATCATAGTCATTTGCCCAATTTCCATCATTTCTCCCCCCCTCGACAAACAAGGGAAAATGGTCACCGTGAAGGCATGTTGCCTTCAGCAGGTGCACCTGTCGCACAGGTGAACTTCACCTTGGTTTTGCCAGGTCCACGAGATAACGGATATCGTATGGTGCCAGATCGTGCAACTGGTGGTTTCTTCTTGTTGCCTATGTAACTTGCATCGTGTACTTAAGCTTGTTTTGAGCTTTGAGCATGGGCTTGCTCATATTCATCAATAAACCGCATGCTGTTTATCATATTCTGCTTCTTTTCCCAGGTGGCTTCATGTACAGGATAACCTTTCCATAGCACCAGATATTCGATGCGGCCATGATGTTTACGCTTGTCCAGAATTGTGGCGACCTCATATTCCTCTTGTTCATTGATGAGTACGGGTGGTGGTCGCTCTGGTCTACGCCTATCCGTCGGTGCATGGTAGATCTTGAGGGTGCTAACGTGGAAAACTGGGTGTGCTTTGATATTGTGTGGCAGATCGAGTTTGTAAGCAACAGGTCCAACTCGAGCAAGAATCTTGTAAGGTCCAGCAAATTTGGCAGCAAGTTTTTTCTTAGCGGTCTGAGGATAGTTCAGCGGGTTCAGGAATCTTTGATCGACTAAGACTTCCTGTCCAACCTCAAACTCAACCTTGCGTCGTTTGTCATTTGCATATAGCTCTTGCCTTGATGCAGCAGCCTTGATATTCTCCAGTACCTTGACACCAATATCCTTGAGCCGTATAGCTAATTGGTCTGCAGCTTCATTACGTGAATTCTGGCTTTGGTAAGTTGGGGTCAAAACATGTCTCCCAAGATCACAGTAATATGGCGTCATCCGGATAGATGCTTGACGAGTATTATTGTATGTATACTCCACCACCGGTAGCCATAAGTCCCAATCACGCTGATCAAAAGCAACATAATGACGCAGCAAGTCCTCTAAGGTTCGATTTGTCCGCTTAGTCTGACCATCAGTCTGAGGATGCATACTTGTAGACATTCGTTGAGTGATTTGCATATGAGAACAGAGAGCCGTCCAAAATCTTGAAGTAAACTTGGGATCGCGATCAGAGATGATAGATTTGCACCAACCATGTTGACGAACGATGGCACGTAGAAACAGATGTGCAAATTCCTCGGCCGTGTCAGTGGTATGGCATGGTTCAAAGTGTGCTCGTTTGGAGAAGCGGTCCACAAATACAGCGATAGCATCATACCCATTACTTGACTCAGGTAACTGGGTAATGAAGTCCATTGATATCGACTCCCAACGTTCTTGAGCTGGTTCTAATGGCTGAATCAGGCCAGCTGGTCTCTTGTTTGTGCCCTTGTTTCGTTGACAACTATCACAGGTGGTGATGTAATGACGCACAGACCTAGCAATGTTTGGCCAATAGAATTGCCGTTCAACCCGCTTAATAGTGGCATCGATTCCTCTATGGCCAGCAGATGGGGCATCATGCAAATCATGCAATATGCTCAAGAGAATTGTTGGCATTCTAGGAATACACAACTGACGACGATTCTCTCCATCTACGTGACGGTACAATAGCTGATCTTCCATTGTAAAGTTTGGAACCTCGAGTCCTGTTCGGATCTTAGCAATGATATCTTTGGTAAACTCGTCATTGTTATAATGTTCCTTGACTTGGTCCTCAATCTGAGATTGCTTGTGCAACAAGTACACTTCTTGAAGCTCTCTTTGAGTTTCTGGATTTGAGGGTTTTGATGGTGGACGCTTGCTCAAGGCATCTGCACCATTGTTCCTTTCCCGGGGTATGTGGTGTATATCCCAAGAATATGTCATAAACAGTTTCAACCAGCGTGCTTGTCGTTTGTTCAGGTTCGTATTGGTTCGGAGTGATGACAGAGCTCTGTTATCAGTGAAGATAGTAAAGCGCTTGACGTCAAGGTGGTGTCTCCATTTGTTTAAACAATGCTTGAGAGCGAGCATTTCTTGTTCGTATACTGTGAACTTTTCTTCTGCAGGTGTCAAAGTTCGTGATGTGTAGGCAATAGGATGAAGTTTCCCGTCGTCTTGTTCTTGAGAGAGAATCCCCCCAATGGCAACTGTGGATGATGCGTCTGTGTGGACATAGAATTGCTTGTTCGGGTCAGGCAGTGCCAGCACTGGCGCTGATGATAAGCGTTTCTTAAGTTCGTCAAATGCATTTTGTTCCACTTGTGTCCACTTCCATGGAGTATCCTTGCGCAGCAGTCTGGTTAATGGGGCTACAATACCAGAGTATCCATTGATAAACCGATGATAATAGTTGGCTAGTCCCAAAAAACTCTGAATTTCCTTGGTGTTGCAGGGTGGTGGCCAATCCACAACTGCTTTCACCTTGCTGGGGTCCATATGTAAACCATGCTCGTCTACAAAATGTCCCAGAAACTCCAGACGCTTGACTCCAAATTCACACTTCTTGAGGTTCCCATAGAGCTTGTGCTTGCGTAAACGCTCGAGAACGGTGCATAGATGGACTTGATGTGATGCTTCATCTTTGCTGTACACCAGAATATCATCCAGGAAGATAATGCAACAGACATCCAAGAGGTCGAAAAAGTATGTTTGCATCATTCGCTGAAATGTAGCAGGTGCTGAAGTCATGCCAAATGGTAATACGAGATATTCATAGTTGCCAAACCGAGTAGTGAAAGCACTCTTGTGTACGTCTTCTGGTGCAATCCGAATTTGCATGTAACCTGATCGAAGGTCGATTTTGGAAAACACCTTGGCTCCATGCAATTGCTCCATAAGTTCTTCTTGATTTGGCAGCATGTAATGGTCCTTGATTGTTACAGAATTTAGACTTCGGTAGTCTGTAACCATGCGTAGAGATCCATCCTTTTTAGCAACAAATAGGGCTCTAAATACGGGCGGGCAGGCCCGTGGACCGCCCGTTTTGGCCCGGCATTTTCGGGCATCGGGCCAGGAAAGCTGTATGAAGGTGGGTGCCCGAACGGGCACGGTCCTATATAGCGGCCCGCCCGTCGGGCCACTGGCCCGACCGAGTGCCCGAATGTATTTTCTTTATGAAACGTCCATCTAAATGAGGCCCTTGTTATATATGTAATTTGATTCTATCAAAACTGTATATTGCAAATAAATATTAATCAACTAAGTATACATCTTTAATATGGGAAGATTTGTCAAAATGTTACGCAGTTTCTACACTGATCCAGTTACACGATGATTGGTGTTGATGGGCGAAGTTGCGACAATGAAAGGCTGCTATGTCAATTAGCACTATTCAAACTGCCCGCAACACGCTAATCCGCAAATGTCTTAGAACTTGGATAGGATCGGCATTAGTGTGAAAGGGCTATGTGTTCAAGCAAAGATAATCTCCAGCTGGCATGTGTAAGCAGAAGTAAAACGCGAAGATGAAGTGAACCAGTACAATGATAGCTTTATTAAATAAAAGGAAGAGGATAGCAATAGTGATTGAAAAGTGTCTCGACCATACAGGCACTTTATTACTGAAAAGAATAACCTTTTGTATAGTTAATATGGTTGTTCGCGGAAAGCCATCACATAAAGAAGAAGGGGCTACTATAAGCATCCTTCATCTTGAGAAGTGCGCTTGACAGAGTGTGCCTATTTGAAAAACAAAAAAGGTAGCTGTGTATGTACCATTACAGTATGTACGCAGCCACCCTTTTCTTGATTAGAACACACAATGTCGAAATGGAATGGAGTGCCAGTAAACGCAAAGTTGTGCCGTGTGCATAGGTCGTCGTCAAGAAAAATCCGTGTTCCTGTATAAAAACCAAAAGGGTGGCTGTGTATGTGCTGTTATAGTATGTACGCAGCCACCCTTTTCTTGATCAGAACACACAATGTCGAAATGGAATGGAGTGCCGGTTAAACAAAGTTGAGTCATGTGGTAAAATTGAGCTGTACGGAAAACAGATGTGGTCGAGCAGTGCTGTATCTGGTGACCTGTTTTTGATATTCTCGAACATTGAGCCTGAATTCCAGTTAACGGACAGCGAGAGAAAAAAGGTTGCTAAAGGAATGCAAAGCTGGAGGCATTCCTACACCATTGGCGATGTCGAATTGCTGGTTTGTCTTATGGTGTCGCTTGATAATATGGAAGCTAGCACAGCTGAAGTGCGGGTTGTGAATGTGCAGAACCATATATCCAGATCAGCGTGTTGTATGATCAAATCGGATGCCGTTGACAGTTGATGATGTCACTTTAGCTGCTTTTCGTATCGTATGACGATCTCATTGAGGTACACGATCCGTATTATTGAACTATGGTACGTAGTGAATACTCGATAAAGAAAAGCATTAAAAAAATTTTCGTGCCACTGAGTTAGTGAGCAAAATTAGCGTACAAGCTAAAGAAGTACATTGAACGCCGACTGATATACCAAGCATGCCTTACGCGAGCAAATATTGTTTATATTGAAAATAATAAAAGAGAGAACCTTTAAATAGAAGTATCTATTATTATAAGGCAACGGTATGAACTTATGCAGGTGCTGTTGCAGAAAAAGACTGTGCTAAACTTCCGCTTTAGTATGGCATACTAAAATCGGACATGAACCTAGCATCTACTAGTGTACGCGCTAATAAATCTGTCAAAATTGTAGTATAAAAGTGAGCTCGAATGCTTGCTGCTAAATTTCTTAGATCACATTCAAACCATGGCTACCAGTAACGCTCAAATTCCCCACCTCCAACGCGCAGTGTCAACTGAATCCAACGTCAGCAACGATGGAAGCCCTACGAGCAATCGTCGTGCTATTGTCTGGCAGTTTTTTCAACTAATGGATATGGATTCTGATGATGATACATACACTGCTGAGACTGTAGTGAGAAGAGCACGCTGTAATCTGTGTCAGGGGTATGTGCATCTTTCTTGGACCCTTACTTTATTTATTCTAAACTTCCAAATAGGGAACCATTTAAGGCACGACTCCATGATGGCAGCACCAAGTATATGCGCCGGCATTTACGCAGCCACCATTCTGCCGAATGGAATCGTGCAAATGGGACTCAAGAAAACACGATTTCCAACTACTTTACTGTGTATGTTTGCGATAGTATGCGTAGATGGATCTGAATGTGTTTGATCTAATTGATTTCGGTAATTAGTATGAACTTCGACCAGCGTACCTTTCGCACGAAGCTGATGGAGTGGATGGTGGCAAACGATCAACCCTTCTCGGAGGTTGACTCGTCCCATTTTCGTTTGTTGATAACATACTTGAACCCTTCTGCCCAAGTCCCTTCCGCTGTCACCTTGCGATCCGACCTCATGTCCAGCTTCACGGAAAATCGACGCACTCTGAAGGAGAAACTACAGGTACTCATTAGCATTGCAAGTAAAGTAAAACTTATTAAACCATACCACCAGATGTTAGATTCCAAGATATCGGTCACTGTGGATGTATGGACGTCCGCACACCGCATGTATTCCTTCTTTGGGATAACTGGTCACTACGTTGACCATGAATGGAAACTGCAAGAACTCTTGTTGGACTTTGTGCCACTTGTCGGACGGCATACGGGTGTTGCTCTTGCAGAGGCGTTTATGCAATCGATGTCTGAGTTGGAGATTACAGATAAGGTAAGAGGGCTGTTTGTTGCTTAATATTTTGCTGACCGTGATTATAGATTTTGGCTGTTACGTGCGACAATGCTGCGAATAACAACACCATGATGCGCGAGATCGAACGCCTTTGGCTGGAGATGGGCCACGATTTTGACGCTGACAGACAGCGTCACCGTTGCATTGCCCATATTATCAATATCGCTGTGCAAGGTGCCTTGCAGGAGTTGAACGTCGAGCCAGCGATGGAGAGCGATGATGAAGCGCCTGACGTGTCTGACGACGATGTGCTCAATGAGGTAGTAAACGAGACGAACCCGATTGCTTCAGCTATCTCCAAGGTAAATTAGATTTTCATACTTGAGAGTGAGCTTGTACTGACCATATTATTAGCTACGTGCCGTCGTTCGTCTCATTCGCAGATCAACAGTTCGACGTGATGGGCTGAGATCAGTTATGCAGTCGCACTTATACGAACCTCGTGAACTAGTACTAGACTGCAAGACGCGCTGGAATTCGACTGCGGTTTTGATCGAGACGGCATTGACACTACGAAATCCATTCACTGGGAGGGGCTAAAAGAATACAGGGGTAAAAAAGTTGCGTATTCTACCTGAGTATCCTTAAGAATACTCATGAAGATACAGTATTCTTGAAAATACTGCATTCTTTTAAGGAGAACTCCACATTCTTAAGAATACAGCACTTTAAAAGCAATGTATTCTTTTAGTGAATGGCCAATCGGAGGTTGTGTAGTTTTACTAAAGACGGCATAAATATGACGTTTTGAACCTTAATTTTCGTGTAATGAAACGTTTCGTGTCAGAATGGAAGCTTTCTCAGAAACAAAAATAGATGAAACACTGATTATCGATATCGGAAGGAGTACCCGAAGCAGATGGAACGGTATCGTTTTATAGACTTTCGTTTCAGCGACATAATTGGCAGAATAGATGGTGCGATTGTATGCATTTAAAATTTGTGGCATTTTTATTATCAAAAGAAAAGATAGCAGGTTCAATTTCTATATAGCGATAAGATGTAGCAAGTAGTCCGGGAGCATGGCAGCGAGATCGTGCAATGGAACGGGACAGCAAGAGCAGTAATAATGACCAGCCTCGATAAACAGTATAGGTGCACCGGTTAAAAAATGATAACTGGTGGTAACTAGAGTGAGAGATGTTAGATGAAAACGTGCACAGTAATATTAAAGTAAAGGTTACCTTACGCTGATGGGCACACTCCAATTGCAGGATCTCTGTTGTCAAATTTCGTGAGCTTCATTGTAATGGAGTTCAGCAATTATGTACCTTTGTAGATTGAGTCTATGAGTGGAGCACCGGCAGTGGTAAACAAGTGGCTCTGGTAAATTAAAAGCTTAAGAATTTATGCGGTGGCAAGCAGACTTACCTATTGGCCAGCCTTGTTGTTAGTTTCCAATAAGGCAGCATAGAGAAGAATGGATAGTCTTCAATCAATACCGATAGGGTTGTAGCGATGAGAGAGTGAGGAGTTGTACAAGGTAGCGATGGTAAAGGAAAGTGAAAGAGATGAAAAGAGAGATTTTCTGCTGCATACTGCTTTTTATAGAAATGAAGGCAGCGGCTACTTGTAAGCTTCCTTACTGGCCAGCCATTTCAAAGTATATAAAGTGTTTAAGAGCTTAGAATTTCTGGTCCCTCGTTCTCTTACCCTTTCTGACTTACCTTTCGCTACTTCGATTTAACTGTGAGCTATCATAATATTAGCATTGATATAAAAAGTCATCATACTTATTTCTTCATTAGATGTCCAGCTACAATAACAGCAACAATATCAACAGCAACCGCGTGAGCTTCGAGCAAACGCGCGTGGAGCAAATGCTGCGTGCGATGCAGAACATGGAGGAGGAGATGCGGCGCACGCAGGAGGAGATGCGGCGCATGGCGGATGAAAACCGTGAGCTGCGCGCAAGACAAATGGTGATGGAGGAGCGTATGCGTCGGTATGGTGTTGCTCTTGCTGTGCGACCGGTGGTTGTAGGATCCGCGGCTGCTGAGCCAGCAATCGCCGGGCCATCAACTGCTGGGGAAATCCCTGTGCCTGTGTCTCGCAGATACACAGAGGAACAGGAGTCGACCATTCGCGTAAGAAAGATATAGAAGAAAACGGTCAGTAGTACCATATTTACAAAGTGTGTTAGGAACATGTGCATGCGAGGGTGAAACAGCTGGCAACCCGGGCGGAAGACCCATGGCAGTTCGACTTCGATTTGGACTTTCGCCGTGGTGTCAACAGCGCCATTAAGGGGGACGTGGTAGAGTATGTACGTGAGCAGCCAGACGGCGTCGACGATCCAAAGTACGTAAAGGATGCGCTGCTCACGTACTTCAATTCATTGAAGAGAATTGCGCGGATGTCTCTGGCTCGCCACGAGGGACTCCTCCTATACAATCGCCGGCAGAAACGCCTGGTCAAGGTTCGCACTATATAGATACGGAGAAACAGGTGTATTGTGCTAATACAGTATCTGATCGATTACAGAAACTGAACGCACGCAAGGCCGCCTATGCTGCCCATAAGGTTTCTGTAGAGGCCATGTACCCTGGCGGGTCGGCACTTCTTGTGCCAGAGTGCACTTCGCCAGAGGTGAGCGATCAGAAGAACGGGGCGAAGGTTTTGCGCATCCGTACCCCAGGCTTCCGCAATCGCAATGTACGAGTTTATTTTTTTTTGAAAGTGAGAAGGAAGCTTACATAGGTTGTGGCGTATATAGGCCAAAGAGTTTCTGAAGAAGCTCGACGGCCTTGTGAAGGCGAATCGAAAGCGCCACGCCCGCTCCGCCGTAGCCAGAAGCAGTGGCAGCAGCAGCAGCACCAACAACAACACTGTTGCTGTGGAGGAAGCAGAAGCGGTGGCTGGTGTCACACAAGACGAGGCCCGTGCAGGAAGTGGCCGCGGCAGCCAAAGCAGCAAGCGGTTCGTTACCAGGTATGAAGTGGATAACGACCGCGTTTTGGACCCGGCTGTGTTGGAGACCTTGCCCTCTTGGGCTAAAAATTAAAAGTTTCGTTTTTTCCCCTGAACAACCATTGTTTTCGTGTCAAAGCAACTTTATTTTTTAAATGGTTATTCTTTTCGGCAACGGGATTACGACCATCGAGGCCGTCATAGGATCTGCCTGTGCGCCATGTGGAACCACCGCTACCTGGGAATGGATTCGGTGGACCGGGATTATACACGCGTCATTCTCATCCATGTACTGCCACAGCCATTCTTCAAGGGTTGCTGGTACAAAGCGTTGCTCCTCCTTTGAACTATACCAACGGACAAACGCAAGATGGTGGACCATTGGTATACGTTGATGATGATTTTGTGCTTGAAGAAGTACATTACGCGGCCAGGATATGCACGACGTACACCACGCCGCAAGTAGATTACTTGAATATGTGAGCCACGCGATGATGAAGCTGCAGCTGATCGGTACGTCTGCCCAAAGATCTCAATCGTTCGAAACTTCTCAACCTTTTCCGTAGCAAAGGTACGGCCAGTGGTGCCGCTTCGAGGTGCCAAAACCTCGATGCCGTACGTATTGCTGTAGTACTGGCATAAGAGAGCATGGTGGTCTTCACTGAGGCTTCCCTCAACACCATTGCTCATGGACATGGCGGTGGACGGTGGTAATGGCTCTGCTCCAGTGATGTTGATGGTCAACGTCGGGCTCAACGAATAGCTGAGGAACGTCTCATAGTCAAAGGTATTTAGGCGGTGGTATTGTGCTTGGGATGTAGATTGACCAGCAATCTGTAACAGCATAGCGTATTGCCGGGCATACTCCTCGAAACGACCTGCTTGACGCTGGACAAAATCGACCGCACCAGTCTTCTCGATAAATCGCTTCATGAACGTAAGCTCAAAGCAATCCTTCTGGTTCGTATCGACATCTTTCATATAACCGTTGTATCTCTCAAAGGAGAAGGCCCACCATCCATAGATCGGCCCATGTAGCTGCAAGACGTCTCGTAGGTGAAGATGGAGGTGCATATTGGGAGATACGGCAGCGTCACCATAGTACCTCGCGCAGTCTGCCACGAATTCCACCATCTTGTCATGTACTTCTGCAATTTCGGCATCAGTGATCCAGGGTTTTGCCAGCATGCGGCAAGCGTCGACGAAAAGCAACCAGTGCACATAGTGAGTGCGTCTCAACACACTTTTCAGTACGTATGGCGAGTACACCAAGGTCCAAACTCGCCAGTCATCGGCGGTCATGAAGCTGAATTTCCGTTGGATCCTGCGTTGAAGGGTTGGCATTCCGGGAGGCACGATGATTCGGTCTGCTTTGGTTTGCATCTCTGTGAGCACCGATTCCGTCAGATAGCCCTCGGATTTCCATATCGTAACCATCCGCTCGGCGGTGCCAAGGAAAAGGTTATGCATAGGGTCGATGACAGTTGCATTTATGGCGTCAAAATAAGGAAGCCGATGGAGCTGCGACCAACGTGTCCCATTTTCGCGCTCAAGGCGTTGTCGCGTACTTTGGGTTTCTGCTGCCTGCCAAAGCCTCGCTGCCTCGCGATTGTCCGTGTTTGATCGCAATGTCTCCTCAGGAATGTCGACGCCAGCGTAGATCATCTTGTTGGTCTCGGGGTCGGTCACAAACTCGCGGTAGCACTTGTTGCATGCCCGTGTACTTGCATGCGATGTAAAACCGCAGATTTTGCGGCTTGCCGGCATATCACAAATAACGTTGAGCAGGGCAGCGCGCACGCGAGTACCTCGGGGCATCTGAGCAGTCGGCATATCATCGATTCCGGTGTACAAGGTAAGTAGATCGGTTATCAGCGGCTCCAAATAATTATTGATCTCGTAAGTGCTAGGCTCGCGTGGTCCAGGCATGACACCAACAAGAATCACATTCTCGGTCTTATAGCGCTCGGCACGCGGTAGATTGTTGACGGTAAGATATATGGCACCACAAGAATAACCTGAATCGAAAGGTGCAAACCAATCTGCATTGATGGATAGTAGCAAAGAACGCTCGCGGGCAACAAAGGGCTCTTGTGTATTTTCGGTCTTGATGCTGTTCCACATAGCGCCATGGTGGATGTCCGAATACACGGTGCCAAAAAACGGGTGCTGCCTCCATTCCTCAATCTTTTCCTCGAAACCGTTGCGCTTGAACAACTTCTCCAATGCGGACTTGACCGGGTAGTAGGCGTACTGCTTGAATGGCGTCCGACGCACGCGAGTCTGACGATTGGAAGATATCTTGAACAATGGGTTTGCGCACACGTCGGCGTTCAATCGAACAGTCTCACAAGTGTCAGGTGCTGTGGAGGGCAGGTAGATCGCGTGGCATTTTGAGCAAGCAACGTACATAACGATAGGCTCTGTCAGGTCCTGAAATCCGATATAATGACGAATTGTGGATATCGTAGCAGGAAAGTTGAATGTTGGGACATGCATAAGAGGGATTAACGTCATGACGAAAGTAATCAGGAGGGTCGACGTCCGTTCCGAGAGATGGTGCAGTTGGAACAGAGCAAGAAACATGAAGATGAAGAGCAGCGGCTGTGGGATCAAATCGCTCAAAGGAGTGTCAGGTTGTACGTCAGAATTTATATCTATATCAGTTTTATATTAACGGTCGCACTCTAGCCTCAGCAGTAAGTTTCTTTACAAACCTTCGTCGTCATTCGTCAAGGAATCAAAGTCCTCCATTGGCTCCTCGATCAGCGGCTCCCGATCTTCCGTAATTGCGTCATGAAATGACTCTTGCGGCAGAGATTCCTGGCTCAAAGTTCGCAACAAGGGCGCTGGTGTATGCTCCGGTGTAGGTTCTGATGATTGGTACGATGTATATCCTATTTTTTCATTAGCAAGCTACCTCTGGATGTTACTCTGAAGCATACCGTTGCCACCACCATCGTAGTTATCAACAGACATTGGCTCGTCACGGCTTTGGTCCGCGGTTTCCTCGGTATTTGCGGTTGATTCGACAAGATTACCATCTGCATATACCTTGGTCAACATAACGCACGGTACCGTATAATTTGGACTTACCAATAGATTCCATCAGCATTGCAGTAACACCGCGCTCATAGTGCGCGTTGTACGTTGCTGCTGTTACGGCCATACCATTAGGATTATGGCGCGTACATGTCTCGCACAAGCATTGAAACAATTGGTGACTGGACATTGGTAAAGAGGTAAGTGTGATGTGCAAGAAGAAGTGTAGGTGCCCGATCCTTCGATCGCGTTTCTGGCGTGCTTTTATATTCATCTTTTTCTTCAATTACGGCACCGCGTTATAAAATAAAATGTAGATACGAATGTGCGCTTTCTATTAACCAGTTTCCTTGGCTGCATGCCTCTCTCTTTGGCCAATCTATTGCTTTCTTGGCCGCATGTATTATGTTCGTAGCAATATTAAACGGCCACGTTTTTTATGATAAAGATTTTCCTGTTTTGGATTTGTGTCTCCTTATACAGATCGGCAGTAAAAATAACTTGCTGCATAATATAAAGTTGCATATCTCTCATCCAGAACCGTGCCTGAAAAGAGCGAAATTACATACTGCCTTGGCGCTCCATGAATGGAAGACTATGTGCAAGCGCTCGGTCTTCACATTGGACATTCATTCTCGCCAGCATTAAGTAGATTAGCAACAGTACGCCTTTTTTTACTGCCGGAGCAGAAAATTGCCGTCCTTTTCCTAAATAAACTGGATTTCCCACTAAACCGTTCGCTTCCTTCATGTGTATTGTAAAGACTACGAGTCACTGCACATCTCTCGTATTGACATTGCCAAACGGCATTGCTGGTTTACTGTTTCGCACGTTCCAAATTAGGCTTAAACGCTTGTATTTATTACTTT